>CM065728.1:57990918-58050918 GCA_033310375.1 Conus canariensis
CTTTGAAGAGAAAGAGGCAGGACTGGAACCTAGAAAGGAGCCGCTGGACCAAATGTCTACCCTTTCCAATGCGTCAGACTTCCGCTCGCACCTGGTGCTGCCCCCTGATGGGCAGGTGGCTCACGTAGGGGAGGGAATCAACTTTTACCTTCGACTTGGAGCTCTGGGTAAAATATGATGTTGTCTGGTGCTGGTGTCGTGTGTGTGTGTGTGTGTGTGTGTGTGTGTGTGTGTGTGTGTGTGTGTGTGTGTGTGTGTGTGTGCCTGTGTGTGTGTGTGTGTGTGTGTGTGTGTGTGTGTGTGTGTGTGTGTGTGTTTTCTGTTTGTTGGTGTATGTATGATGATTTGTGTGTGTATGTATCTGTATTTAGGAATGCATATGTGGGAATTCGTTTTTCATCCCTTTTGAAGAATGTGTGTGTGTGTGTGTGTGTGTGTGTGTGTGTGTGTGTGTGTGTGTGTGTCTGTGTGTGTGTGTGTGTGTGTGTGTGTGTGTGTGTGTAAGGTAAGGTAATGTTGCTTATAGCCCAGCCGACTGCAAATGGCCATATCAGGGCTGTCACCACGTTAAAATCAACTCACAAGTCATCCAAAAAAAAAAAAAAAAGAAAAAACCTTTCACACATCTCTTTAAAATACATCTTCTAAAAGCATACGAAAGACTTCGTCAAAAATCTTTCTTCCGTAAAATCTCAGATCAGATGAAAAATGTCAGTCTCTCTCAGAAACCCAAAGATCTCGTCAGGTGGGACATCTCTGAACAGGGTTTTCATGGACTCTGCTGTAAAATGTTTATGTCTCACATCATGCAAGTCCCAACAATCCAAAAGAATATGTTTCACTGTGAGTGGAACATGACATGGAATGCACCATGGAGCTTCTTCACCTTTTAAAAGATAAGAATCGGTATAAAACGAGTGGCCCGTGTGCAAGCAACACAAGACTGTTTCGTCTTTATGGATGCATCGGGAACACTGTAAAAACTCAGGTTTGGACGGATTTCAAATAGTTCGTTATCCGTCTGCAACGTTCTTTCCTCTTGCCAGAGGTCTTTGACATAATCATTAACTTTTGGTTTTTGATCTGTGTAGGGGATAGATATGTTAGACAGTTTCCCTGTTGTGGCATTCTTGGCCGAACGATCAGCCATTTCATTCCCTCCGATGCCAACATGACCAGGAACCCAAGCCAGAACGATGTTGTGACCTTCCACTTTCAACGTAGTAAAAAGTTTTTTAAAAAGTGTAAAAGTTCGGGATGATGGAGGTTATGGCCAGCTATGGCCTCCAAAGCTGACAGCGAATCAGACAAAATCAGAAAGTTCTTGTTTGTGGATTGAGAGATTATCTTCAATGCTAGAACCAGGGCTGTAAGTTCAGCACAGGAAACAGAAGCATCTGATGGAATATGTTCTAATGATATTTGAGAAGGAGTGTGTGTGTGTGTGTGTGTGTGTGTGTGTGTGTGTGTGTGTGTGTGTGTGTGTGTGTGTGTGTGCGTGCGTGTGTGTATGTGTGTGTGTGTTCTGTTTGTTAGTGTATGTGTGATGATTTGTGTGTGCATGTATCTGTATGAAGTAGTGTGTACATGGGAGTTTCTTATTTTTCATCTCTTTCAAAGACTGTGTATGTGTGTGTGTGTGTGTGTGTGTGTGTGTGTGTGTGTGTGTGTGTGTGTGTGTGTGTGAGTGTGTGCATGTGCGTGTGTGTGTCGGTTCATTTGCATGCATTTGTGCACACATGCATTGTGTATATGTGAATGTGTGCACACCCGTACATGACTATGATTTTGGTATTTATGTCTATATATTTTCACATAAGTAGGCATGTACATGCATAGTTCTTTTAGTGTACTTGTTGGATATGATGTGATGCAAGTTTTTGTTATTTTACCCTTGCAATTTTTACCTGTTATTTTACCTTAACTTGTCTTAAGCATTCAGCATTTGTACCTGTTATTTTACCCTGAACTTGTCTTCAGCATTCAGCATCGGAAGCGTCACTCTGGATGGGTTCCACATTGCGTCCTACTTTGAGACGGAGAATACGACGACCTGCGAATCCCACATCTTCATCCTGGTCTACATCTGTCACCTCATCTTCACGTTCGTGCAGACCTTCTTTCTCTTCAAGAACCACAAGGTAATTTGACTTTCCGGTAGGTGGTTACACTGGCTGAGGGTGAAGTGGACGCTTGGCTGGATGGATGTGATAGGATCAACTTGTTAAATTCTTTCATGGCTGGTACTGCGTAACAAATTATTTCCCTTGGCAATAGATTTTTTTTCTTTCTTTTTGAATTTCATTCCACTGAATTCAAATGCTAAAACCAATTATTGTATATCAATAGAAAGGGCAAAACATGAACATTTCACTCAGCATAATTTGAAATAATTTTTAGCTGTCAACAAACTGTTGTGACATTAGAAAAGAAGAAGAAGAAGAACGAACGAAATTTTTATTGCTTTATATGAAAATGTCAGATATTCCTTGTTCTTAAGCCCTTTGCATCAAGAATGACATCTCTATTATTACACAGAATAATATTTTCCAATATATGACACCTAATACTAAATATGAAAGACGACTGCATCCATTTGATATAAGGGAAAATCTTGAGAACCATTTAGAAAATGAGGGGTTTAGTTACCGCCAAGGACACAGACAAATAAATTACAGGACAAAACACAATGCATTTCGACCTCTTGGGTCTTCTTCAGGCAAAGACAAATAACATTTAGGACAGTGAAAACGAAGAACGAGAAACCAATTATCTTCTCATATTCAGCGCAAAATCAAAATGGCTGTTGCATGATAACGAGGCCGTTAAGGAGGGGATCATGAGAATCATTTTTTGAACTGCAGTCGTCTACCTAGGGCATATCCAATGGGAACAGCTTCGTTACTGTCATCTATGTACAAATGAGGTAATGCGGACATTTGTGGTTAGTTGGGTGGACAGTGGTAGGTAGGTTGGACAGGAAAGGATGAGTGTGTGTGGATGCACAAGGGGCGGGTGTGTGTGTATGAAGGGTGAAAGGAGTGTGTGTGTGTGTGTGTGTGTGTGTGCATTTACAAAGCTACTTTTTCAGTCTATACCATTTGACACATATGGAACTATAATAATGCATTAAGCATTGAAAAGTGTTTTCTTGTTATTTCACGTAATATGAAACTAAAATGAGATCTTAAGTAATGAAAGCGAATTTAACACATGTGAAGCTACAATATCATGTTATATAATGAAAACTGTTTTTTACTTACCATACACATAGCTACAATATTGTGATAATTAATAAAACTAATTAATTAACACAAATGAAGCTACAACAATGTGCTAAACAATGAAAACTAATCATGTAACACCAATCCTGCTACAGTTATATGCTATGTAATAGAAACTATCTAATCCTTTCACACAACAATGCTACAATAATGTGCTGAATAATGAAAATTGTTTAGTTATTCAACACAACTGATATTACAATAGTATGCTAAATAATCAAAAATGATCATGGAACACAAACAATTCCACCAATATGTGCTGAATAATGAAAATTTTCTGATCATTCAACACAAATGATACTACAATGACGTGTTAACTCATGAAATCTGTCTTATCATTCAACACAAATGATGCTACCATCATATGCAAAATAAAGAAAACTGTCTAGTCACTTAACACAAATGATGCTACAACAATGTGCTATGCAACGAACACTGTCTAAATCAACACAAAAATGATCATTAATGATGTGCTAAGCAATGGAAGCTGTCTTATTGCCTAACACAGTTAATGCTATAATAGTGTGCTGAGTAATGAAAATTGTAAAATGATTTCACACAAATTATACTACAATAGCCTATAATCATTTAACACAAATGATGCTTCAGTAATGTGCTGTGTTCTTTCTGTGTGGTTTAAGCTGGTGATCGACAAGAACAAGGCTTCTGTGAGATTCGGTCTGATGCATCTGCTGGCTACCAACCTGTGCGTGTGGTTTGTTACCGCGGTGACGGAGACGGCCGAAGACTACCGCCAGCAGGACTACCTGGATCACAGTCAGTGCACCTGGGTTTTGAGCCATCAGTGCTCCTATCTTTGAATGTTGTCCAAATCTTTGTTTGTACTGAACGTTATCTCTTCTGCAGTACAAACTGTTTTGAAATCTTTCAGCCCCTACTGGTTGTGGAACAGTCCCAGCCTGGCATGTTTTGGCTGTTTAGTTGGAATGTAGGGGCTTATTTGCTCAAACTGTCACAAATGTTGTTCAGAACATGGAAAGGGCACACAACTATTGATGTTTTGTTTTTTTTCTATGACATTACGTTTTCACTGTGTTTGTATTATCCAGTGATGGTTGTTTTTACCGACACATAGGGGCTGGATATATTCTTCATCACTTCACCAGCGTTTCTTATTTTGATTTATCTTAACATTTGTGGTAAAGAGGGAGAGGAGAGAGAGAGAGAGAGAGAGAGAGAGAGAGAGAGAGAGAGAGAGAGAGATTCCACAATGGTTTGAAATAAATCTGCATACCTTTGTTTCATTAGAACATTACTCCATATTAGTTTTAACAAAAGTCATTCCAGATCTAAAATATTATCTTAGTTTTATTTTGATTGAATGTTTTTCATCTTGGTTTCTGTGAGATGAATAATGAAGAGATATTCAATATCTGTATCAAAAACAGTCTTTAAATTAGAAAACAAAAGTGTGTTTGAACCATTCATTTCCAACAAAAATTCCATCCAGTGATGCCTAGAATTACAGATATCCAGATCACCCAGTACGAACATTACCCAGACTGTCACCCATATCCGTCTGCCAGGAAATGAATCCAACCCGCCATTGATGAAGAGCTGTTACGAGGATGTGACTCTCGCCCGCACGGCCTCCCCCTACCTGTTTCCTTGCACCATTATCTACAGCATCATCGCTGCAGGCATCGTTTACCGCATGTACACCTACAGTGGCGATCAAGGTGAAGCAGAGATGGCCCTGCCTACGTCCCTCCACTTCGTCGTGCCACTCAGGTGAGCAAATGGGTGTTGTAGTGTGGTGTGTGTGTGTGTGTGTGTGTGTGTGTGTGTGTGTGTTGTGTGTGTGTGTGTGTGTGCGTGTGTGTGTTTGTGTGTTTGTGTTTATGTGGGTGGGTGGGTGGATGGGTGAGAGAGAGAGAGAGAGAGGGAGACAGCAGACAGACACAGACTGAGAGGTCAGAGAGAAAGAGAGAGAGGGAGGATGGGAGGGAAGGAGGAAGAGAGTGAGAAACAGGAGAGAGAGAGAGAGAGAGAGAGAGAGAGAGAGAGAGAAAGTCAGACAGAGAGAGAGAAAAAGAGAGAGAGAACATAGAGTAGAGTAGAGTAGAGTAGTAAGAGAGAACAATTTTGTATGACCTTCACCTATTCATCCATTATGTATTTATAGACGTAAATGTTTATTTCTTCATGTGCAGATTACAGTGTGTGTGTGTGTGTGTGTGTGTGTGTGTGTGTGTGTGTGTGTGTGTGTGTGTTTGGTTATGTATAATTAGCCTTAATTCAATTAAGTGGTGGTCTGTGCAATTAATTAACAGAGAGGTTACAAGTGTTTCAATTATTCAGTGACTATGTGATGGTCTGTGCTATTGATTAACAGAGAGATTACGAGTGTTTCAATTATTCATAAAAACTGCTCCTGTTGTAGTGACTCTGCGATGGTCTGTGCGATTTATTAACAGAGAGATTACGAGTGTTTCAATTATTCATAACTACTGTCCCTGTCATCACAGGGTGTTGTGTCCATGGACTGTGAGAAAGCCAACAAAGGTCTGTTCTCTGGGCTGCTCATTGCTGTCGTCACGCTGATCGCCATTGCCACCTTCTTCGTCTTTGACTCCCGCCTCAACAGCCCCATGACTGCTATCAAGGTACAGGTTTCAAAGTTGAACTGTGCGTAGGTCACCGAGCAGAGTTGGTGTGGTGGAAGGAGGGAGGGAGGGAGGGAGGGAGAGAGAGAGAGAGAGAGAGAGAGAGAGAGAGAGAGAGAGAGAGAGAATAGTGATTCAGTTTCATCTGTGTAAATTAGCATTACAACTCTTATGATGAAATTGATGATAATGATATCTACAGCTATAAATTTCAATTTACAGATGTGTTTCTATTCTATCATAGTGCCCAATCCTAATGGGTTGTGAACTGATCCTAGAATTTTTCTAGTTATATCCTGTATACCTCCATTATTCTTTCTTCAATATACTACCATTACTGAAGCCATCTGTATCAGTATTATAACTGTAACATCCTTTATATCTACATTATTCCTTCTTCAAAGTGGCTACCGTTACTATGGCCATCAGTATCAGTATTATAACTGTAACATCCTTTATACCTCCATTATTCCTTCTTCAAAGTGCTACCGTTACTATGGCCATCTGAATCAACATTATATATGTAACATTCTTTCTAACCTTCATTATTCCTTCATCAGAGCGCCATCATTACCATGGCTATCAGTATTATCACTATAATATCCTTTATATCTCCATTATTCCTTCTTCAAGGTGGCCAGCCCTGATGTGGCCCTTTGCGGTCGGCTGGGCTATAAGCAACATTATCTTATCTTCAAGGTGGCTGCTGTTACTATGGCCATCTGTGTCAGTATTATAACTGTAACATCCTTTATACCTCCATTATTCCTTCTTCAAAGTGGCTGCTGTTACTATGGCTATCTGTGTCAGTATTATAATTGTTAACATTCCTTATACCTCCATTGATTTTTCTTCAAAGTGCTACCCTTACTATGGCCATCAGTATCAGTATCATAATTGTAACATCCTTTATACCTCCATTATTTTTTCTTCAAATTTCCATCTTTATTTATCGTCACCTGTATCAGTATTATAACTGTTAATATCCTTACCTCCATTATTCCTTCTTCAAAGCACCATCGTTACTATGGTCGTCTGCATCAAAATTTAAAAGTAATTTCAAGTAACTCAGCTGGTTGACATGGACAAACAATTACAAGACTAAACACGACATGTTCGACTTCCTAGGTCTTCTTCAAGCAAGATAAACTACATTCAGGGCAATGAAATCGAAGAATGAGCGATCACTTATCTTCTTGAACTTGGTGCAAAAGCCTTGTATCAGTCTTATTACTGTAATGTCTAAGCCACATAGAACAAACATCGGCACAGTTACATTACTGAACGCCATTTTCCCTCCTGCCAGGTGTTCTTTGTGATGGAAATCTCCCTGCTGATCTTGACTGGAAGCTGCATCGTGGTGGGCAAGATGCGGTTCCAGAGGCTTCGCTTCCTGGAGAATTACCTGTCCCTGGACTCGGTGCTGCTGCTGGTGTCACTGGCGGGGGCCTACATCTACCTGTGCTTCATGCTCATCTCCTCTGCGTCCACACTGGATGGTTATGGGGTGGTCAGCATGCTCAGCCTGGTCACCATCGCCGTGGGACTGGTGCAGTCCACTCTGCAGGCCATCTTCATCCTGGACGGGCTGTGTCGTCGCGCCGAGAATGACGCCCAGGTCTGTGGTCAGGCTGGTGTGGTGGGGAGTACTTGCATGCGCTTGCTGTCGTACAAATGCGCACATATGTGGCATCAAGATTTTCATGTTTTACTCATTGTCATTTCTTGTGCTTTCACAGAGGTGTTGAAAACAGAAAATCTTACTAAGAACCGACCGTGATAGCAAACACTCATTCACACAAAAAACAAAAACGTAGTTACAGAAGCCAGCTTATATTCATTTACATAAAATTGAAATTTTGTGTGTATCACTATGGATGATTTCAGCTTTTGGGGCCATCAAAAAGTGTTTTATGAATATGGTACTGTCATGATGATTACTGTAAGGCAGTTTGTACTATATTTACCAGTTTTTTGACAGAAAATGCATGTGGTGTTTGTTCAGCAACGTTTTGTGTCATGTCAGTGAAGTGGTTTGTTTTGACCTGTGGTCACTGTGCAGGTGGAGAGCAAGCCGGGCAGAGCGGTGGTCACCTTCGTGCTGGTCTGTAACCTTGCCCTGTGGGTCGTCACGCTCTTTGAGATCCGCAAAACCATCGTGGTTCCCTTCCACCGCTCCTTCTACGGCATCCTGCCCTGGAACATCATCCTCCACCTCTGTGTGCCGCTCTACATCTACTTCCGCTTCCACAGCGCCATCTGTCTGTCCAAAATCTGGTTCAACGCCTACCAAAAGGGAGACAAATACGTCTAGGTTGCTTGAAAATTAGACCTCGTTTGAGTGGAAGCTACCAGTCATTAGCATTCTTGGTTGAACTGTAGATGCGCTGATGGAAAATATATGGTGCTGTTCATGCAAGTGGGAAGTAGCCATGGAGTGATTTTTTTTTTTTTTTTAATATCTTTTCAATTATCTTTTTTGTTGTTGTTGAAATTTTAAAACTATCCTCTTTTTGTAAAATGAGACCAAGTATTAAAAGAAAAAGATAAAATACCTGTTTCTGAATTGGTTGTAATGTGTACATTTTTTCAAGTTAATCTTTGAAGTAAAGACATAAATTAACTGCTTCATTAAAAGAAATATTTCAAGTATTTATTTTGTACGTTTCTATTTTTCAAGTTTTCTACTTGATCAACAGTGCCTGCAGATGAGCAAGAAAAGCAGACCCACATACCAATGTGTCATTCATGACCAATTAGTTAACGATATAAACTTGTTCCTTTTGCCTAATTAACTAAATTGTGCTAATTAACCCAGCAATCTTTTGAATGGCACTAGGAGTTAGTAACCACAGCTGAAAGTTTCCTTAATCTTGAATCACTATTATTGCGGTTTTGTTTTGTCTTGAGAAGCAGACTTTTTTTTCAGTGACAGAGCAGTAAAATACAGCTGGAATGACATTAAAATATCGATTTCCTGACTGATTCAGAGAGCATTTACAAGTTAATGTGCACATTACAATAAAGTGCACATAAGTAATTATGGGGTCTGCAAGAAAAAGAAAAGTCATACATGCTATTGTTCTTGAATGAAACACAGATTTAGAGATGTAGACATCCTGTTATTATTCATATACTCCATGCTACTTCAGCACTGATGTCTGTCTGAGTGTGAAAAGTTCAGAATAGTACAGCAATGACTGTGCCTGTGGTTACAAAAAGACTGATCATGGTGAATGGACAGGGAGACAACTCATGGTGCATGCGTCCACTCAGTTACTCTGTAACCCCACAGCTGTTTCTTTGAATGAGACACCCCCAGTGCACCAGACGCTGCTCAGTGTATGCAGAACAGTTCACCTGATGTCTGTGGCCCTGCTCTGCCAAGAGAGGCTAGTTCACTGAAGGACTGAATACACTGTGAATGAAATAAACATAAAACAGGTGTACAAACTGTGGAGACTGTGTCTGAGCGCCATGGAAAAGAACAGCATGTTCCTGCCAGCAGTTGACCGTACATCATGATGGACAATGGTACAACAGCATCAGCACGGACACAGGCTGGAACTTCCAGCTATGGGACGTGTGGTCCTCTGGACATTTTGTACATCTGTACTGTGTATAATCAAATGGTTTGAAAAACAGACATTGCACCTGAAAGGTCTTGTTAGGATCATTTGATTTAGCACAATTTGTTTTCCAGATCTGATTTTGTTTGCTTTTTGTTTTTCCTTTGATTCTCTTTGAAAGCGTTTAAGATCATTTCTTTGTGTTCTTGCTAAACAAAATTTGTGCCTAAGGCTGTCTTGTTTCTCCATTACTGTAGATCTTTCCCGCCTTTCTTTGTTTCATTTTGTTGCTTTTTGTCATTTGGTTTCATACTATTTCACTCAAGTTCATCTTCTTTGTTTCTGTTGTTTAGCATGAGTAATAGCAATAATGTTAATGTGTCATGTTACTTTCAAAATCCTTTTTCACTGCCTTTGAAAACTGATGTATGGCAGAAGTTCACATTTCATCTCATTGTGTTGTTGGTATATTAACCCACACTGCATGATGAATTTTGCAACTAGTTTGTAGTGTGCAAACGATGTTTTTTCATTGCATGATATACATCCATTTGATCATTAGTGTGTAGTCATTGTGGTGTACAGATTGTTATGTTTTGTCAATATGGTTTTTGTATCATTTCAGTTTGTTGCAGTTTGTTGTTTTTGAAAGGAATTTGCTTTAGAGTGGCATTTGTTTACATGAGAAAAAAAAACAAACTTCTTATGGCATTTGTTTACACAATGAAAAAAAATCTTCTCCCTGAAAACATTGTTTGAAGCTTTAAAAAAAAGTTGAAGTACATTTTGTAACTGAATTCTTTGATTTATTTACATACCATTTCATTTTGAAGCTGTTATTTTCTCAAACATTTGGAAAAAAAAAATCAGGGAAAGGAAAATGGCAGTTACCATTTTAGACTTTTGTCGTGTTTTTTTTCCTGGCAGCAAAGTTCATGTGAATTTGTAAAACTATGCTAGCCTTTTCAAATGTTATTGATTTTACTACATATTCTGTCTTCATAATGACTTTTTTCTGTTTTTTTAAATCCATAGTGGATCGAAAAGACAGAGGACATATTTTCACTTAGTCATCAGTTTTGAAATGGCAGTGCGTGTTGCATTATAATCTGGAAGGCAACCAGTTTTAGTGCCTCCTCCCCCCCCCCCCCCCCCCTCACCTTCCCGCATATAAGCTTCCCCCCATACCTTCCCTCCCTCCAGACCCCCTCCTCCTCTCTTAACCTTTCAGTAGCCCCCCCCCCCCCCCCCCCCCCCCCAATTTACAGGAACTCAGGTGAAATACAACCTATAAGGTCTTGTACAGTATTACAAAACATTTCTAAGACTAATTTTTTGGATCACAAATGTTTAGAGAAGTGTTGTTACTGGTAAACATTGTTTGTTCTGTTCTGGTTTGTGCTTTTTTTGCTTGTGAATGGGTGAATTCCTCAGATCATCAGCCTGTTATATGTGAAGCTTGAATTGTACGGCATTCATGGTTCGTTTGCGAAGATGAATTCTTCTCTCTTGTACAACTGTTTGCTGTACTGCAGCAATATGACAGTGGAGAACTGCGAAAGTGATTTCTCCCATCTGGTTGATGTTGATGCTGCAAAGGTGAGCAGGCTTTTGTGCCAATATGTTTAATGAAGGCTCCAGCAACCTCTAGCATTGATTATTCACATCTTGATCTCTCCACTGGTGTTCATGAAGGCACCAACGTACCCAAACATCAGTTGTTTCAATCTTGATCTCCGTTGATGTGGATCATGAAAGCACCAAGTTCCCCAACATTTTTGTTTGTTTTCGATCGGGGTCTTCAGCGGTGTTTGTGAAGGCACAAAGCTGCATGTTCATCAGTTTTTATGAAAGCAGGAAACATTAATCATCCCAGTCTCTAAGAGACCTGAAACGTCATGAAGGCACCAAGTTCACACATAGAGCAAAATAATGTTCCAATTTTGATTTTCACTGATGATTGATGAAGACACCAAGTTCTAATGTGCCTTTCTTGGTCCTCACTGATATTTATGAAGACATCAAGTTTCTTTGTTACTATCCCGGTCCTGACTGATGTTTATGAATGCACCTGGTTCCCCTGGCAGCAAGTGTCCTAAGTGTTCCTGTCTTCGTCCTCAATGCTGTCTATGAAAGCACCAAGTTCTCGTAACAACAGGTGTTCTGAACTGGTCCTCACTGATGTTTATAAAAGCACCGAGTCCCTCCAACATCAAGTGTTCTTATCTTGGTCCTTCTTGTTGTTTATGAAAGCACCAAGTGCCACAAACATATCAACACTGATGTTTATGAAAGCACCAAATTCCCCTAACATCTAGTGCACCTGTCATGGTCCTTGTGGACGTTTATGAAAGCACCAACTTTCCCTAACATCAAGTGTGCCTGTCTTGGTCTTTACTGATGTTTATCAAAGCACCAAGTTCCCCTCACTGATTTTTATAAAAGCACACCAAACCCCCTAACATCAAAGTGTATCCATCCTGGCCCTCACTGATAAATATAAAGGCACCAAGCACCTCATGTGTAACTGATTTCATGCTGGTTCTTGCTATAATTTATGAAGGCACCAAATTCTCTGAACGTGATCTGTTTCCATCTCATGCCCCTGCAGAAGATTGTGATGAAAACGCTGGTTCTTACAGCATTTTTAATCACCTGGTTTGGTCTCAGTTGTGTTTATGAAGACTCTAAGTTTCCAAATGTCACCCGTTTCCATCTATGGCTCCAAAGCAAGCTGGTCATTTTATTGCTGAGCCAGTAATTTGAATATGGAAACCATTCTGCTTCATTTTCTACAATTATTTTACATCTTTTAATCCCTGTTTAATGGATGCCTGTGTGTCTTGTTTTGTATGCTCATTTTTACGCGAACAGAAAGGGTCTCAGTTTGTGAAGTAATTGCCACTTACTGTTATCATTTCATTTGTTCATTTGTAAAGTAGTGCACTTACTGTTATCATTTCATTTGTTCATTTGTAAAGTAGTGCACTAGTATCGATCATTTCTTAGGTTCATTTGTGTTTAGATTTTACACCACAGAGGAGGGGGTTTTGCATGGTATTTATTGTCTCAGTTTTACATCATTTGATGTGGATGTTTGCTGGATATTGTTTTGTGAATTATTTACATCATCTGAATGCCTGTGTGTGTTGTTTTCTGGTCTCATCTCATTTCACGTTATTTTTCGAGGGTGACTGTGAGTTACAGCACTTTGTAAATTTATTTTCATGTTTTAATCATTAACAGCTGTGTTGTTACTGGCGGTGTCTTTTCACACACAATCATGATTTCTTGTAAAAAGGAATTGTTTTGTGCATGCAATGCGTAGTTTTGTAGAAATTTCATATTGCTTGAATTATGCTGTGCTACAGTAGATGACAATGTTAGATGTGTCTATGTTGCACACTTTTTTCAGATGGTTTTGCAATAATGAGTATTTTTTTTTTTCTTTTTGTGATCTTCTTTCTAATTTTCAAAAGGCATCAAGTTAACATAATTAGGCATGTGCAAGTAATATAATCAGTTCTTGTATAATCTTATCATGATACACCTGTACACTTTCGCAATATGCAAAACAGTGCGCATCTCTTGCGTTTAAGGAACCACCTATCCTTTGCTCAATCTTTTATCACAAGTTTTCTTTTGAACTGTACTCTTCACATATAAAGACATAGTTATATCCTGTAACTTGTGTACAGTATGTTGGACTTCACATGAAAAGCATGCTCATCTGGTTCTTCATCAGTGTATAAAAGCA
This sequence comes from Conus canariensis, assembly GCA_033310375.1. Lineage (NCBI taxonomy): Eukaryota > Metazoa > Mollusca > Gastropoda > Neogastropoda > Conidae > Conus > Conus canariensis. Next base: position 58,004,156 of record CM065728.1, read on the forward strand.
TCTAAAATGCTAATCATTACAATGAATGGATTGCCCAGTTTTGCTGTAATCTAGAACATTTAACCATCTTACCTCCAAAATCATTAACAGTTGTTTTAATTTCCTTTAAAACAAAATGTATTCCATACAAAAATGGGAACAAGCAGGTGAATTTTGCTTTGACAAAACATGTTTTATATTGAATATTAAGCATTTTAACTACTGCTGTACTGAAAGAAATATTTGCTGCAGTCGATGAATAAAATCAAATTGTAACGAACTTGTTTTGGTCAGTCATAGCTTTCAGGAATTATGTTATTAGAGATAAGAAGAACACGTTACAAAAAAAAAAACAAAAAACTCATCTCCTATCTCCTGATTCAAAGAGAGAAAGAAAGAAAAAAGAAAAAAAAATTGGAAGAGAATGTATAGGACAGACAGACAGATGAATGAAAAAAAAAAACAACAATGGATGGATGAACGGAGTGTCAGACACTGAGACCGACCATTAGAATGAAAGAAATTACATTTTCAAAAAAATCATTGAATAGTCCAGTATCTAAGCAATGAATTCTGGACAGAAATGCCAGAGAAATGTACTTACATTTTGGATAGGGACATTCACTGCAGAAATATCCACTTCAACTACACATCTGTAAATAAACGATTCATGACAGTTCAAGCATACAGATTTCCTCTCAGATATCTGCGTCCATTAATTTTTTATGACATCGCTTGATCTGTTATGATCTTGAGATGTATTGGGATAATCTTTAAGAACTGTTTGGCACAAGTTGTCTTGAGGACGGTTATTTCCCATACTAGTTTCCAGCTTGCTGTTGAAGTGAGCACAGACATTTGCTGTGGAGGTCATAATTACCATATGAAGACTATTTCCCAGCACTTATGATCAAATTTGAATTGCCAACATGCTATTTTCACTTTGGTTTCAGGTCTGCATGCTACCAAGTCATACAAGCAGGTTTTGTTCCTGAAAGGCTTAGTTTCAACTAGTCATTGAGGTGAATACTTTAAGGTTATTTTACAACTACAATTTTGAAGTCATCTCAATGATACATGCACAAAATACCTTCAAGGAGAATACAGTTAATTTGGTTTTTTTTTAATTGGAATACTTTTATACTGGGTATGTTTTAAAGTGATTCAGAAGGGGAAAAAATGAGCCCATGCAATTGCCATTTGTGATGGCTTCTAATCAGAATTAATTCGGGCAAACATTTTTGTTTTAGATTTTAACTACTTGAAATTTGTGCCTTTCCTTACCCTACCAAACTACGCTCTTTGTATTTCAAAATCTCTCTCTCTTCTCTCTGTCCAAAAAGTACAGGTTAATTTTGATGTCCTTACTTGTGGACAGTGCTTAATGGAAGAAAATGACCAAAAATGTTTTAAGATGCATGCTGTGTTTTCCCAGCATGCAAACTGACCATGTTTCATATAGATCATTGCTGATGCATGCATAGAAAACATTCTGTCATTAAGTCTCTTTTTCTAATGAGCAAAATACTCCTGATATGACAGAGTTACTGTTAGGACACTATCTCATTCAAATGTGGACTGACTTGATTACATACAACAGTCTTATCATGCCTAGAATTTGGAAGTGTACATTATTCATGAGAAATCTGCAATCCACAGATCTGAAATTCACAGCGACTTACCTGTTGTTTACATATACATATACATCCACTTTAGTGCCTTGTTCATATGCATTGTTTTCTACGGTTTGTATTTTTCACCATGAAATAATTTATAAACAAATACTGTTGCCGCTGTCATTTCTCTCTGCCATTGTGCCTGATACTGGAATTGTTTTGTATTTGTCATATTTTGTACCAGTTTAGTTTCTTCAATAAACTTGTATCAACAAATGCAGGTGTTTTTTTGTTTTTGTTTTTAATTTTCAGAGAGAAAGAGGGACACACACACACATGTATACATACAAACACACGTATACACACAAACACGCGCACACACACACACACAAAGAGAAAAAGAGAGATGGAGTATGGATGTGGGGTGTGGAGAGGAGTGAAGGCAACCAAACTGACCAGGTCATTGTAAAATTCTCAAGACCTCATCTATTGAGGCTTATTCCTCTCGAATCTGAATTTGTGCCTGCTTACTAAGCATCCCCCCCAAATGAACTATAATGATATAAAATTTCATGCTACTTCACCAATTAATTCAATGATCTAAAAATCAGGTTTTGAACATTTTGTACTCTTCCATTATGTTCGTTATTGTTTAAATTTTTTTTTGTTTTTTTTTCCCCCACCAAACCTTAAACTGCATAGTGTGCAACAAAACACAGGGAAAAGAAGAGATACAACTGACTTCATTTTTTTTTTTTTTTAATTGTTTTGCATGTGTGTGTGTGTGTGTGCGTGTCTTTGTGTGTGTGTGTGTGTGTATGTGTCTTTGTGTGTGTGTGTGTGTCTCTTTGTGTGTGTGGTTGTGTGTGTGTGTGTCGTGTGTCTTGTGTGTGTGTGTTTTGCATAGCTATATTTTCACACAACAGCAATCAAACATGACTTGAGCTTTGGCTTCTGCTCTGAAACACATCCATTCTCTCATGCTTTCTCCCTTCGTCACAAGACAGTCTATGAACTTTTCATATATTTTCTTCTATTTGATTGTAAACAGAGATTGACATTCACCCTGTTTTCCATGAAACTGTTGAGGCGATGCAAGACATGTGTATCACACACAACACACCAACACACACACACTCCATAAACAAAGGATGGGTTAGAAAAACTTCAAACAGGCAGTGGAAAGTAGAATACTTTTTAAAGCAAACCATTGTAACACACAGCTGAAATATCCACAACAACGCTTAATTGCATTAAAACATTCTGAAACAGATACACAGTCTCTGTCATGACAAAATCACATAAGAATGAATCATTTTCAGTACTTTAAAGACACACATTTTACACAGGCATAAACAAGTCATCAGACAAAAGTATGAACTGATTTTGACAAACCAAGTAATACATATGGAGAGCAGCACTTGTTCTCAAGAGCAGCATTCAAACGTCCCGAACTCCAAACTAATTCTGCTTGTGGCACTCAATTACCTACCATTATGTTAACACAAAATAGGAAGTCATTTTGTGTCTACTTAATCACATTTAGATTTATGGTTTTCTTATCCTTTATTTTGTGTATTTTCCACAGAAAAGACATATCTCTATTCTCATTTCTTAAAAAAAAAGTATCCAAACAATACACAAGACAGCTAATTGATTCATACTGATAAAATAATCTTTGACTAATTGGGCTTTTTTTTCAAAGGAGGTAGTGATTCAAAGGAGGTAGTGAAAATAATAATCTTTGACTAATTGGGCTTTTTCTTAAAGGAGGTAGTGAAAATGTCAAAGAAAGTTTTGATTCTTTTTATCAAAAGAAGGAAGAAACAAGAGTTCCATCTAACACACACACACATAATCAAAGAAGGAGAAACAGAGTTCATTTCACACAACAACACACACACACAAACACACACTATGCAGCTGGAAGGATACATATGTGGATCTTTGAGAAGTTCAATGGTAAGCGTTTGGACTGTATCCCTTCCTCGGAACCGCTGACGACTTAGGGTACGTTCATACTGGCACGCACATCAGTCGCGTGGACAGACAAAAATCATGCAGATGCCGCACTCCCTTCTTCATTTTCACTTGCAGAGTGGAAGGTGTTCATACCACCACAGACACGCACGCACGACCACTCCCGCAAAAAAAGTCGTGCGTGCTTGCCACAATTCAAATGCGTGTGCAGACAGAAAAGAGTTGTGCGGATGAGGCAGACCCTTCCTTTCTGACACTGGCAGCGCTCTGGACGTTCATACTGACACGATTTTGTGCGTGCGTGCATCAAGGAACTGTATGCAGATTTTTCATTTCGTTGGTGTAAACCAATTGTTCATTAGGTGAAATCGGTTAATAAAAATTGGTCTGTTTTTTTCTCCAGGTCTGCAGCACACAGCTCCAGCAAATGATTGTACATCTCAGGTGTCATTCTCAGATGCTCCACAAATTATTTTCATCTGCCGCAGTTCACGCATTAAATGAATACTCTCCATGCATCTTTTGTGATCTGTTTACTGGATGCACAGAAAAAAAAAGTCTAGCCTCCAAGCAGCCTCACAGACGGAGAACATGCGGAACAGTATGAATGCCTTTTCTCAAGTGTGCGTGATTTTTCACGTCCGCACGACAGTCGTGAGTGGCAGTATGAACGTAGCCTAAGGACTGGTGTGAAGACCTGTTCAGTAAGTGTCTCCCCCTTTCATTAATTTCTACTGTGCAAATAAAAGGTATTCACCACGTTCCATTGACCTGATTACCTCTGTCTGCCTCCTGTTGAAGAGTTCACCGAGTGTTGGCCACATTTCGCCGTTGACAGAGTCAAACTGTCAAGTCTTAAGCGCACTCATGGATGCTCACTTGTGGGCAAAGGCTGCATGTTTTTTTTTTTTTTTTTTGCTGTCCCAACCTCTGCACCACCTCAGAGGCAGTGCACCCATGCCGCTCATTCCCACATCCCGTCCACAGCCACAGCCTGGTCGGCCCCGCCGCAGCCCCGGCACCAGCAATCCACAGGGAGCAGTCAAGTCGTCAAGAGGCAACCCACCGGAGGAGACACTGCACTGCTGCCAAGTCACTTCGGTGGTGTTCAGTGGCACCTGTTCTGATCTAACATACGCAGGACACCATCTACTATGGCCCCCTACTGATGACAATAACTGGTTAGTCGCGGAGCCGGCGTGAGTGAGCTCTCCCTCCGGAGGGCGCCACCACGTCCGTCCAACGACAGCCCCCATGGACTTGCCGATACCGGTGACCCCTATGGAACCAAACCAAGGCCACAGACGTAGAAAGGACATCGAAACTGAGGTCACCATGAGAGCAGGGCATGAGAATGAGGATGATTAAGATGATGCTACGGATTTCCATTTCGGTCTGAGACTACATGACAGGGCTGTACTGTACGCTTCCTTTCAAAATATATCCTGGCGTCAACCAGGCCCAAGAGATACAGGCACCTGCAGTGTTGGTCAAGAAATTTGAGCAACACTCTCAGAAACGCATCCGTTAAGTGGATGAAACTCGACTGTGTGGTCCCAGTCTTCCCAACTGAGTCCGCAGCAAACTCAACTCTGGGTAGGAGCCGGTCGGGCAGAAAAACCCACATGACTCTGATGGGATTCGAACCCACAACCTCCCAGCCGGGAGTCTGCGATGCTAACCACTTCGCCACGGCGGCTGGTAAGGCTGCATGGGTTACCTCCTTGAATAGCAGACAAGAAGCTGACATATATGATCATCTGAAAGGGCGGCCCAGCCAAATGAACACTTCTCAAACAGCGCACAGTGACTGTGGTGCCCAGTAGTGGTTGGTGACCAGCAAGAGTGGATGGGACTCCGATAAAGGTGAATGGTGGGAAAGTGAGGCAAAATACTTATCCTCACCTCTCTAGATCTATGATGAAGAAAGTAACAACTTGGTTTAAACAGAACTCTATTCAAAGTAACAGCATAGGATCATATCCATCGAAAGAGCAACAACAAGCTTATAGTTTATATCACGCTCTGAAATATACTTTACACTGACAGTTCACAGGGCAACTGGCAGTAACAACTTCTCTCAACGATGCTATTGCCTCTCCATCAATGATGCCCTTTTTTTTTTTCTTTTGCCGTCTCATCTTCCAGGCCACTTCACTGTCATCCCCGTACTACTCATTCCCCTCCCTGCACACATCCCTACCCTGCTTTGTCCCATACAGCAACGACACAGGCAGTCAACTGGGTGCAGACAGCGTCAAGTTGTCCTCAGACAACCCACCAGAGGAGACACTGCACTGCTGCAGAGTCACTTCGATGGTGTTCGGTGGTGCCTGTTCTGATCCAACATGCACAGGATACCACCTACTAAGACACCTACTGATGACAGTGACTGCTCCATTGTGAAGCCTGCGTGAGTGAGCGTTCCTCTCCACACAGCACCACCACCTCCACCCAACAATTTTCTCCCTGAACTTGCCGATACTAGCTACCAAGGTGATTGATGAGGGTGAGGATGATGATGCTATGAAGTTTCATTGTGGTCTGAGACTGCATGACAGGGCTGTATGCAACGCAACGTGTGTGCATGCGTGCGTGCGTGTGTGTGTGTGTGCATGTGTGGGTGAATGTACATTCCCATCCTAGTCAGAACTTCTTTCCATCACATACATGGGGTCCTCTCCAGGTTTAAGGTCCTAACAACATATTGAAGAGAATGCAATGATCAGTGGTTCACTTTTCATCTCTCAAACAGCACTGTGAAAATCAGGCATTTTTGACAACGATAATCTCCCGACTTTGATATTTTTCTCCTATGTGGTGAAAAAGTAGGTCAGTGTTTTAAATTCATTTTCTAAGCCCTCATAAGGTGTGCAAAACAAGAGGCATGTAATGTAGAGTCCTTACAATTTACGCACTTCAAGACTGTGAGTGAGATAGAGCAAGTGAGAGAGAAAGTGAGAGTGAGAGAGAGAGAGAGAGAGAGAGAGAGAAGAGAGAGAGAGAGAGAGAGTGTGTGTGTATGTTGTGTGTGTGTGTGTGTGTGTTTACTGATGAAACTTACTTATTTGTGTGTGTGTGTGTGTGTGTGTGTGTGTGTGTGTGTGTGTGTGTGTGTGTGTGTGTGTGTGTGTGTTCAAAGTTCTTCTTCAAATACAAACCAACAAAAACAAAACAAAAACCTATGTTACTACTGCTGAAAGTCATAACAGGCCATAGGTTGTTCCTTCTGTCACACTTCACTCTGTTGTGTTAGTGAGCGCAGAAATGAGATCAAATGAATAACTGTTTCCGTTGTTTTGATTTGAACCTAAATATACTGGAGCATAATACTTGAACTGACCTGTAAGAAAATGGGGTGGGGTGGGGGGATATGTAACAATAAAATCACACACACATACACACCACACACAGATATACATGCAAAAACACACAGAGACACGCACACACACACACATACACATATGTACACACATGCAGGCACACATACACGTACGTACTGGCTCGCATGAGTGTGAGCGCGCGCACACACACACTTCTACTTATGACAATGACGAGCAGAAACAAATTATATACTCAATGATAAAATATACCCAACACAATACATCAGTTATCATCTTCGCTGTTTCATAAAAGGCATTGGTTGCTTGGTTTTCTATAAGCCAAGGGCTAAAAAGTGGTAAACACATCAAGGAAATAAATCAATGATAACAACAACAACAACGACAAAGAACAATATCCATAACAGCTGCCATCAACCAAGGACTCTTCTCTTACAGGTTCAAATCTAAACATAGTCTGAATATTTTTTTTGAATATACTTCAGTCTAACGAAGATAAATGAGTAAAACAAAACAAATCACTGAGAGATGGAGGTACATAAATGCCTTTTCTTTAAAATGGATAATCTGCATTGGTTTTGATGATCATGATCGAATCCTGCACCACATCATACATGGACATGTTTTTGGATAAAGAAAAAGAAACAGAAAACTGAATACAATCATGATTTTTCCACATGAATGCTACTGAATAATATACTCAAGACACACCATTCACCACATATCATCTTATCTATGTACTGGAAGGCATTTTTTTTTAAAGTGAAACTGTCACAAATAAAAGAACCATAGAAAACATCGGACTACCAAATATGTAAAAACAAACAAAAACAGAAAAAAATGCAATGGCAATGGCATTAAAAAAAAAGCATTGATTTCATTAGTTTAATTGGCATTTTAGTTTAAGAATTTACTGGGATTTCATTTGAACTGCTGGTGATATTACAGCATAACTCTTGCCAAGACCCACGCTAGTGTCAGGTTAAAATATTCTATCACTTTAATTCATTGAGAAAGACGAGATTAAGTTGGTTAAAATGAAGTAACAATTTAAAATTCATGAAGTGTAGGGGAGGTTAGAAATTCTCTGTATCTGAAAAGAATGCACAGGTTCAAAAGAGGTCTAAAAGACATTTCAGAAAAAAAAAAAATCAGTCGGGATTATCTCAGCATATTGAACATGACAGAGGTAAAGGCATTTCAGAAAAAAAAAGTAATCAGGATTACCTGAGTGCACTGAAAATGACAGAGGTGGGTGGTCATAGTGTTCCATCTCTGTGTTTAATTCCTGCAAAAGCACTATATCTCATGATATAGTTGGTATGGACAATGCAGTCACTATTCTGCTTTCGGGTTATCCATAAGCTGACCACTCAAGGTCTGTTCTTGTAACGGTATATATTAATACAAATATGCATATGAAGACACATGGAAATATAACATTAGCAGTGATTTCATTCTCACATACGGTCCTGGGGTGGTGTTCAGCACTGGGATATGTGCACTGGAGAGAATGGAGGTTTGGTGTCTGCCAGAATGGTAGAGGTGTGCAGCTTCATGTGTGCCAGTATACTGTCTTTGTGCATAGCAGTTCTGCTCCATGGATCTACAAAACAATTTCTATGTGGTTAGAAATGGTTGGGTGTATAATTTCTGCCAGCTGTCTGAAGAATGATAAGATGCCTGTTCTAAACGCTTCTAACAATGTTGCTGTCCTAAACTAAAGGCTAAAGACAAACCATGTTTTCATTCAGTCCCAGTTTGTTTTCAGCAAGCTCCATTCCGATTTTGAATTATCACCTGGTTCTCAGTTCAGGACAGACAGGGTAATGTCATAGTTATACACAAGTCATAGGATGCCACAACAATTCATCCTTCACATTCACCATATACTTCATCCATTGTTCTCTGCTGCAAAAAAAGAATGCCACGTTTCAAGTGTTGCGATTACCGTATACTGAATGCATGAACTGTACATCATGAATATAGTTTGCACAAGATAAACGGTTTGTTGTTCACACTGGGTGAGGCAAAAATACCTGGCTAGTATGGAGCTATGTCAAGTGTATCACCAAGTGCTCATGTCTGATTGGCTTAGCAAGCTCTTTGCATTCTCAACCATTTGGGGAAATTTGAGCAGAGATTGGTCAGTGCTCCTGCTTGTTTCTAACGTCCATGGAGATAGTGCTCTGGACAATAATCTTGTGGAACACCAGCCGCCGTGGCGAAGTGGTTAACGTCGTGGACTCCCGGCTGGGAGGTCGCGGGTTCGAATCCCATCAGAGTCATGTGGGTTTTTCTGCCCCGACCGGCTCCTACCCAGAGTTGAGTTTGCTGCGGACTCAGTTGGGAAGACTGGGACCACACAGTCGAGTTTCATCCACTTAATGGATGCGTTTCTGAGAGTGTTGCTCAAATTTCCTGACCAACACTGCAGGTGCCTGTATCTCTCGGGCCTGGTTGACGCCGGGATATATTATGAAAGGAAGCGTAGAGTACAGCCCTGTCATGTAGTCTCAGACCGAAATGGAAATCCGTAGCATCATCTTAATCATCCTCATTCTCATCGATCAGCATTAAAAAAAAAAAAAAAAGTCAAATTCTGTGGCCCTTCATGCCCTGCTCTCATGGTGACCTCAGTTTCGATGTCCTCTCCACGTCTGTGGCCTTGGTTTGGTTCCGTCGGGGTCACAGGTATCGGCGAGTCCATGGGGGGCTGTCGTTGGACGGACGTGGTGGCGCCCTCCGGAGGGAGAGCTCACTCACGCCGGCTCCGCGACTAAGCAATTATTGTCGTCAGTAGGGGGCTTAGTAGGTGGTGTCCTGCGTATGTTAGATCAGAACAGGCGCCACTGAACACCACCGAAGTGACTCGGCAGCAGTGCAGTGTCTTCTCCGGTGGGTTGCCTCTTGACGACTTGACATTGACTGCTCCCTGTGGATTGTCGGTGCCGGGGCTGAGGCGGGGCTGACCGGGCTGTGGCTGTGGACGGGGTGTCGGAATGAGCGGCGTGTGTGCACTGCCTCTGAGGTGGCGCAGAGGTTGGGACACAAAAAAAAAAAAAAAAAAAAAAAAAAAAAAAAAAAAATAATAATCTTGTGGAACTGGTTATCTTTCTGGATAATCTTTTGGTTCATGCACAAGCATGGGAAGAGTTGGGGGGGGGGGGGGGGGGGGGAAGACTCTGTGAGTGCTCGTGGTCCTACTCTCGCTCCTATGATGAAATAATTACACACCCTTAGCCACAAATGAATGCTGCTAATGACCCCAAATTGCCTAGCAGAAATGGCAACACAAAGCACTCAGAACAAACAAGGATATCTCCTTGTTTAGTCTATGTGCTTTGTATTAACATTTCTGCTACATGATTTGGTGTCGTTAGCAGCATTCGTTTGGAGTTATGGGTGTGTAATTATTTCATCATAGGATCGAGAGTTGCCTGACTTGTTTGTTATTTACTTTTTTCTATTTCTTGCCTAATTTAAGACTTCTTTTGATAATTATGATCGATGCATTTGACAGGAGATGTGGTCACATTTTAATGGGTATTACTTATGCTAATACATTAAAAGACATGGATCTGTTCTAGCGGCAGAATTGTCATTTAGGACGATGGACAAGTTGTAGGTACACTGATCTCTCTCAACTGAAAACAGCTGAAATTGATTTGATTGGATTAGAGACTGAATGATTTCTAATGACAGAGCTCATGTGTTTTATGACCTATCATGACTAGGATGACATGTCCAATTAATATTTGAAACTAGCTTTGTGATGAAGTGGTTAAACTGATAAGTGGTTGAAGAATTTGGTATCCTTTAACATAACTTGAATAACACACTTTATTTTGATTCAGTATTTTTCTTCTAGCTACATTCAATGTTTTCAATGCATTCATACCAATACAGATGTACATGGACCACTGTCCTGGGAGAAAAACGTGCACTGAAACAGCTATTTATTGCCACTGTTGAAGGAAAAGTTGTTCATATCAACGCCAACAGACATAGACAAATATTTTTGCAAACATGCATTTCCATCCATTCAATCATAGGCCTGACTTCCGAAAAGAAAAAAAAAAAAAGAACAAAAGATAGTCCAGAACTTTCAGACTAAATCAAGGTCAAGGTTTTTCAAAAGGCACATTCAACTTTCTCCAATGGACAGTGGAAACCATTCTTTCAAGCCAGCTCAAGGTCACAAGCTGTAAAACCCAAGTAGTACAGAATCCACCACCCTAGCACAGCTCAACAACTCACTATTCTGGGGGCTCAGAACAGGTGACAGCCAGGTCCCGTCCCACCTCTATCACCTGAAGAGGCCACACAGGGATAAACGTCCCAGTGAAACATGTCCAGAGACACCAGTCAACATCCTGCCCTCTTCTCCTGCACAGACTAGGCCTGGTGATAGGGATTCTGAGTTGAGGGGGTTGGTGGTGCTATACTACTGATCAACAAACTTCACAGCAAAGACTGGACAGACTTTACAGGATGGTTTGGAGAACAGGAGGAGGAAAAGCCCTTTCCATCTCACCTCACTCACTAATGAACAACAGGCTCTCTCACAGGTAACGATCAAAACTTTTCTGTTTTACCGACAATGACATGCTAGTTTCTGGATGTGTCTACAGTACTGTAATTTTTACGAGATCATTTTTTCAACTGAAAGAGCTGCCATATTTCAGTAAGCACAGAAGTCATGTAGGTTAAGTATGTACAACAGCACACAAACACATATAAATGCCTGCACACACACACACACACACTACTGTCAGACTTTAAGAAAATTCTGATTTCCATTTATCAGAAGAAAAGAACTGTTCTGTAATTCATTCTTTCTTACATCCATACAGTCCACCTCAACGTTAATCATCCACATATAAACCACATCACAAGAAGTCATCCATAAAGACCACATCAGAACCTGTCATCCATGAAAGCTGTTTCAGGGTTGTGATCCATAAAAGCCATCACGGAACTAGTTATCCAAAATGACCACTTCAAAACCGAACATCCACAGGGACCATTTCAAAACAGTCCACAGTGAAGAACACTTCAAAACTCAGTATCTATAATGAACACTTCAAAACCAGTCATCCACATAGACCATTTCAGAACAAGTCATCCATGAGGACCACTTCAGAACAAGTCATCCACGCAAACCACCTCAGCATAGGGCATACATGAAGACTACCTCAAACAAGTCATCCATGAAGACTACCTCAAAACAAGTCATCCATGAAGACCACCTTAGAACAAGTCATCCATGAAGACCACCTCAGAACAAGTCATCCATGAAGACCACCTCAGAACAAGTCATCCATGAAGACCACTCAGAACAAGTCATCCATGAAGACCACCTCAGAACAAGTCATCCATGAAGACTACCTCAAAACAAGTCATCCATGAAGACTACCTCAAAACAAGTCATCCATGAAGACCACCTCAGAACAAGTCATCCATGAAGACTACCTCAAACAAGTCATCCATGAAGACTACCTCAAAACAAGTCATCCATGAAGACCACCTTAGAACAAGTCATCCATGAAGACCACTTCAGAACAAGTCATCCATGAAGACCAGCTCAGAACAAGTCATCCATGAAGACCACCTCAGAACAAGTCATCCATGAAGACTACCTCAGAACAAGTCATCCATGAAGACCACCTCAGAACAAGTCATCCATGAAGACCACCTCAGAACAAGTCATCCATGAAGACCACCTCAGAACAAGTCATCCATGAAGACTACCTCAGAACAAGTCATCCATGAAGACCACTTCAGAACAAGTCATCCATGAAGACTACCTCAAAACAAGTCATCCATGAAGACCACTTCAGAACAAGTCATCCATGAAGACTACCTCAAAACAAGTCATCCATGAAGACCACTTCAGAACAAGTCATCCATGAAGACTACCTCAAAACAAGTCATCCATGAAGACTACCTCAAAACAAGTCATCCATGAAGACTACCTCAAAACAAGTCATCCATGAAGACTACCTCAAAACAAGTCATCCATGAAGACCACCTCAGAACAAGTCATCCATGAAGACTACCTCAAAACAAGTCATCCATGAAGACTACCTCAAAACAAGTCATCCATGAAGACCACCTCAGAACAAGTCATCCATGAAGACCACTTCAGAACAAGTCATCCATGAAGACCACTTCAGAACAAGTCATCCATGAAGACCATCTCAGAACAAGTCATCCAGCAAGACTATCTCAGAACAAGTCATGCCATGAAGACTCATCTCAGAACAAGTCATCCATGAAGACCACTTCAGAACAAGTCATCCATGAAGACCACTCAGAACAAGTCATCCATGAAGACCTACTTCAGAACAAGTCATCCATGAAGACCACCTCAGAACAAGTTCATCCATGAAGACACTCAGAACAAGTCATCCATGAAGACCACTCAGAACAAGTCATCCATGAAGACTATCTCAGAACAAGTCATCCATGAAGACCACTTCAGAACAAGTCATCCATGAAGACATCTCAGAACAAGTCATCCATGAAGACATTCAGAACAAGTCATCCATGAAGACTACTCAGAACAAGTCATCATGAAGACACTCAGAAAGTCATCCATGAAGACCACTTCAGAACAAGTCATCCATGAAGACTACTCAGAACAAGTCATCCATGAAGACCACTCAGAACAAGTCATCCATGAAGACACTCAGAACAAGTCATCCATGAAGACCACTCAGAACAAGTCATCCATGAAGACTACCTCAGAACAAGTCATCCATGAAGACCACTCAGAACAAGTCATCCATGAAGACCACTCAGAACAAGTCATCCATGAAGACTTAACAGTCATCCAGAAACATAGAACAGTCATCATGAAGACCACTCAGAACAAGTCATCCATGAAGACCATCTCAGAACAAGTCATCCATGAAGACTATCTCAGAACAAGTCATCCATGAAGACCACTCGCGTCACGATACAAGTCATCCATGAAGACATCAGCGTTCCAGAACAAGAAGTCATCCATGAAGACCACTCAGAACAAGTCATCCATGAAGACCTACTCTAGAACAAGTCATCCATGAAGACCACCTTCAGAACAAGTACATCCCATGAAGACCACCTCAGAACAAGTCATCCATGAAGACCTCAGAACAAGTCATCCATGAAGACCACTCAGAACAAGTCATCCATGAAGACCACTCAGAACAAGTCATCCATGAAGACACCTCAGAACAAGTCATCCATGAAGACCACCTCAGAACAAGTCATCCATGAAGACTATCTCAGAACAAGTCATCCATGAAGACCACTTCAGAACAAGTCATCCATGAAGACCTCTCAGAACAAGTCATCCATGAAGACCACTCAGAACAAGTCATCCAGAAGACCACTCTCAGAACAAGTCATCCATGAAGACTCAACACACATCAGAACAAGTCATCCATGAAGACCACTTCAGAACAAGTCATCCATGAAGACACTCAGAACAAGTCATCCATGAAGACACTCAGAACAAGTCATCCATGAAGACACTCAGAACAAGTCATCCATGAAGACCACTCAGAACAAGTCATCCATGAAGACACTCAGAACAAGTCATCAGACATAGAAAGACCTACCTTCAGAACAAGTCATCCATTTGAAGGACCATCCTTCAGAACAAGTCATCCATGAAGACTACTCAGAACAAGTCATCCATGAAGTACCTACACTCAGAACAAGTCATCCATGAAGACCATTCAGAACAAGTCATCCATGAAGACACTCAGAACAAGTCATCCATGAAGACACTCTCAGAACAAGTCATCCATGAAGACCACCTCAGAACAAGTCATCATGAGACTTCCAGAACAAGTCATCCATGAAGACCACTTCAGACAAGTCATCATGAAGACACTCAGAACAAGTCATCCATGAAGACCATTCAGAACAAGTCACATGAAGCACTCAGAACAATCATCCATGAAGACATCTCAGAACAAGTCATCCATGAAGACCACTCAGAACAAGTCACCATGAAGACCACTTCAGAACAAGTCATCCATAAGACACTCAACAAGTCATCATGAAGACCACCTCAGAACAAGTCATCCATGAAGACACTCAGAACAAGTCATCCATGAAGACCACTCAGAACAAGTCATCCAAAGACATCAGAACAAGTATCCATGAAGACCACTTCAACAAGTCATCCATGAAGCCACTCAGAACAGTCACCATGAAGACCACTCAGAACAAGTCATCCAGAAGACACTCAGAACAAGTCATCTGAAGACACTCAGAACAAGTCATCCATGAAGACACTCAGACAAGTCATCCATGAGACCACTTCAGAACAAGTCTCCATGAAGACACCTCAGAACAAGTCATCCAAAGACTATCTCAGAACAAGTCATCCAAAGACCACTCAGAACAAGTCTCCATGAAGACATCGAACAAGTCATCATGAAGACCACTTCAGACAAGTCATCCATGAGACTACTCAGAACAGTCATCCAGAAGACTATCTGAACAAGTCATCCATGAAGACACTCAGAACAAGTCATCCATGAAGACATCTCAGAACAAGTCATCCAAGACCACTCAGAACAGTATCCATGAAGACACTCAGAACAAGTCATCCATGAAGACCATTCAGAACAAGTCACCTGAAGACCACTTCAGACAAGTCATCCATGAAGACATCTAGAACAAGTCATCCAGAAGACCACTCAGAACAAGTCATCCACAAGACTATCTCAGAACAAGTCATCCATGAAGAACTTCAGAACAAGTCATCCATGAAGACACTTCAGAACAAGTCACCATGAAGACACTCAGAACAAGTCTCCACAAAGACTATCTCAAACAAGTCATCCATGAAGACCACTCAGAACAAGTCATCCATGAAGACACTCAGAACAAGTCATCCAAAGACACTCAGAACAAGTCATCCATGAAGACCACTCAGAACAAGTCATCCATGAAGACTATCTCAGAACAAGTCATCCATGAAGACTATCTCAGAACAAGTCATCATGAAGACATCTCAGAACAAGTCATCCATGAAGACTATCTCAGAACAAGTCATCCATGAAGACCACTCAGAACAAGTCACCCATGAAGACTATCTCAGAACAAGTCATCCAGAAAGACACTTCAGAACAAGTCATCCATGAAGACTTCAGAACAAGTCATCCATGAAGACCACTTCAGAACAAGTCATCCATGAAGACCACCTCAGAACAAGTCATCCATGAAGACCACCTCAGAACAAGTCATCCATGAAGACCACCTCAGAACAAGTCATCCATGAAGACCACCTCAGAACAAGTCACCCATGAAGACCACCTCAGAACAAGTCATCCATGAAGACCAGCTCAGAACAAGTCATCCATGAAGACCACCTCAGAACAAGTCATCCATGAAGACCAGCTCAGAACAAGTCACCCATGAAGACCACCTCAGAACAAGTCATCCATGAAGACCAGCTCAGAACAAGTCATCCATGAAGACCACTTCAGAACAAGTCACCCATGAAGACTATCTCAGAACAAGTCACCCATGAAGACCACCTCAGAACAAGTCATCCATGAAGACCACCTCAGAACAAGTCATCCATGAAGACCACTTCAGAACAAGTCATCCATGAAGACCAGCTCAGAACAAGTCATCCATGAAGACCACCTCAGAACAAGTCACCCACAAAGACCACCTCAGAACAAGTCATCCATGAAGACCAGCTCAGAACAAGTCATCCATGAAGACCACCTCAGAAGTCTTCCAGGAAGACCACCCCAAAAGAAGTCATCCATAAAGACCATCTCAGAGCATGTCAATTATGATGAGCACTTGAGGACAAATCATCCATGAATGCCACCTCAGAAACAATCATCCATGAAGGCCACCTCATAACTAGCTAACCAATACAGTTTTTTTTTATTATTACAATCATGTATCATGGATGCATTTCTTCCGCTTGAACACAGACCAACATAGTACTGTATGGCACTGCAATTGAAATAAGCATTTACCTCACCCCCACAACCACCACCTCAAACAAAAAAAGATGAAAGGAACATAAAACTTCCATATTTTTCTGTGACCCCCACCCCTCATCTCCTTCCCATCCTAAGTACTCACACACCTAACCAAGCACACATACATCTAAGAGTACATACACACACACACACACAAACTTCACAGACATACAAATACACACAGATCACAGACACACAAGCACATACACATACAAAGACGCACTCAAGAAACACACACACAAACACAGAATCTCATTTCTGTCCAGTCGCGACCAAAACACAGTGACCAGAATTACCACTAGCTATGAAACTTCTAATGGTGACATAAAAAATCAGTGTGTCTGACACAGCCTTAGTCCAAGGCGGATGTGTTCTCTTCTCAACTTGCAAAATGATATATAACTTCATGGCATTTTCATCAACACTAGCAAAGGCAACATTTTACAGCAAGTCTCAAAAAGGCGGACACCAAAATTTCCGATGACCTCAATGACCTTGAAAATACCTATTTCACACTAATATTCCTATAACAGACAAAAAAAAAAAAAATTGATGCAGGTGGTCGCTTAGTCCACAGTTTTTACCAAACTGTCTCTTCTACCACATACACCGCCAGCTGAACCCTACTGTTTACAGACGTATTGCCAAAGAGCCTGACTGAACTGATGCAAACGTTCATACAGTGCAACCTTTCAATGACTTTTAGAAATCTTTAGGGAAAAAAATAAGGACCAGTCATGAAAGGGAAGGGAATATGTACTGGGAGATGAAGAATGTACAGAAAACACGGTTCAGGAAAAGGATTTCTATTCAGCGAGTCTCTGGTGCATTTTGACTGGAAGTTTTCACTACAGTATCACAGAAGGAAGCAACGGCTTGGGAGACATTTTGAACTAAATACCTTGTGAGCATTGAAGAAAAGAACATTGCTTTTAGTGGGCTCTGGGTCTCTACAACTCTGTGCGGCTCATGCGTGGCCCCCTGGGGATCTTTTTTGCCTTCTTCTGCTTTTCCTTCTTCTTCACCACCTCCACAGGCACTTTCTGTTACACATGCAATGCAGGGTGGTTAAAGAACAGCAGATGAACGTAGGACTTTAAACAGTTTCTGCAAATATATGAACAATGCAAACAGTTTTCAAATGCAAACAGTTTTCAGACTAACGTAGGCTATTCACAATCATACAACATACATAATCCCAAAACACAGATAAACAAAACAAAGTACATAGTAAGGCTTATTTAAAAAAAAAACACAACGTAAAACAGATAAGTGTATTTTCAGTAAGGCTTATTTAGAAACACAACGTAAAACAGATAAGTGAATTTTCAGTAAGGCTTATTTAAAAACACAACGTAAAACAAATAGTGAATTTCAACAAATATCTTTTCAGATGTCACCGTAAAAGAAAAATTACAATTCCACTTAACGAAAGAGACAAATTACAAGGCAAAAAACATGATGCGTTTCGACCTCTTTGGTCTCCTTCAGGCAAGACAGACAACATTCAAGACATTGAAAACAAAGAATGAACAATCGCTTATCTCCTCAAAGAAGAGGAGAGATTGACGAGATTTTGAGGAGACAAGTAACTGTTCGTTCTTTCTTCGTTAGCAAGTTGTGCTGAGGGAAATCATCGATTTTCTTTCCACCAATTTTTCTTTCACAGTTGTTCAATTTTGAATGTCCATGGATCAGAGGAAAGTGGTAGCTCTGTAAACTTGTACAGGTTGTATTTACACATTGTGCTGGCAGCAGTCTTGATGTCATGTTTCGCCATTTCAGCCTTCAATACTTTAGGATTGTATGAAAATTACCTTCGCTTTGAAGTTTCTAAAGCTCACGGAAAATCAGATGAATTCCTTTTTTGCTACCTTCAGTCTTTCTTTTTTCTTTTCTTCAAAGAATTTTTTTTTCGTCATCCAAAACAAAAGTTTATTGTTGGCAGAAAAAAATAGGGTCGGTCAGATTATTGTGACCACAACTTTTCTCCTTTTTTCTTTTTTAAATCCTTATAAGCTCATGTGTATAAATACATGAATTTGGTTGTAACTGAGATCCACGCATTATTTTCTGAAAAATTGAAGAAAATGCTGGAAAGCACCATCTCCTAATGTTAAAGAAATTGGAGAAAAAAATTCTTGGAGCTGCCCTTTAATCGAGATCCGCATAAAAATTTAATGACTTATTCTTGGACCATGTTCCATCTTTACACCAAAATTCAATCACAACAACACATTTTCCATAACACTTGCACAATGAAGTCAATTTCATACCTCCTCCTCATCTTCAGACTCCAGAAAAGGATTGACATAGTTTGGTGATTTGGGCATCATGCCCGACTCCTGACCCATCTGAAAACAAAACCAAGGTGATCAGCAAACATATCATGTAACACTTCTTAATTTTTTTTTTCTATTTAAGTTCTATGAAGTGGTTGTTTATGATCTTTGTTATTGCCGCTCATGCTGTGTACAATCCTAACTCCTACCTACTGATTTTGCCTTATGTGTTTGTGCATGCAACTATACGTTCTGTGCACAGATAAATGCATTTCTTTGAATAAAGACTGCCATTTTCTTGTCCTGTGCAAAGTCACATTCCCTGTACATCACATCATCAGGATAAACAAAAACTTAATCGCTAACACTCTCACTTTATTTTGCTGTAAACAGCATGTCATCTACAATGTAAAATCGTTTCGTCATGACTTTTTTTTTTTAACTGTAAACTGCATTAATATACAGGCATGAATAATCACACCTCCACCCCTCTACTAACACACACACACACACACACACACACACACACACACACACACACACACACGTGCACTTACACTTACATCTCTCTCCTAGATTCTGTTTCAAAGATACTTACATATTCTTGAATCTATCTTGTATCTCTCTCTCTGTTTCAAAATACACCAACATAGTCACATAAATGCGTTTAAAACCAGGCTGGTGGAACAGAGAACTCACCAAGTTAAGCATCATTTCATGGGGACCCTCAAATACCCCTGACTGGTTACAAAACATGTAGGCCCAACTCATCAGCAGCTGCCATTCCCGATTCCTGTCGTAGAACTCATGCACTGCCTTGGGCATTCGCAGTATCATGTCGCCAAACAGGGCAGTGTTTTCAAGCACTTTGGACACACCTGAAACAGTTACACATGCACGCACGCGCACACACATGCGCACGCACACACACACGCACAGACACAGACACACACAGCCATATATATGAAATATGGATGCAGACTCGGTCTGGCTCTACAGCCAGGTTATTTGTAAATTAATGTCCTGAGAGTGGGGCTCAATGACACCGAGGCTCAGTTAATAGTATCCTGCCTATGTTGAATCCCATCATATACTACTTACGTGAAACCAATTAACAGCCCACCAGGTCTCCTTCAGTAGGTGGCTTAATGGCAACCCGACATGGACAATTCCCTGTGAATGGCTGATAATTAATCTGTGAGAGACTGTTAATCACAAAAGTGACTGCTACATTTTTATTGCCTGCATCTTTTCCTTTTAGTAACTGGTTTTGTTTACAGTGTGCCTATATTTCAGTTATGATTTTCCTTCATTTATGTTGCTTCACAAATACATATGAACTTGTGCCACCTTTGAACTTCAGAGAATTGTGGAGTTACTTTTAGAGAAGAGGCAAGGGTGATGTGGGCAGGTGCTTCACGGCATGAAAGTGTTAACTTGGGTTCAATTTCTCAACTTCTTTACTTCCTTCACACTCTACACAACATCTATATTTAACTAACTCCATTTTTCACCTTCCTTATCTTTTTCATAATTTCTTTTCAAGCTAAAGTTTAGGCATTCTTTGCTTTTCTTCCCTGTCATCAACAAATTTCATTTGCATCTATTTTCTGTTTGTATTCCTTTGCATCTATTTTCTGTTTTATTCATTTGCATCTGTTTTCTGTTTGTATTCATTTGCATTTTATTTTCTGTTTGTCTTTCATGTCCCTACAGGTGTGCTTGTCATTTGTTATCTCCTGGTATGGCTTGATCCTCACTCCTCCTTCCACTCTTTGTGGATTTGTGATACTGCTGATGACTGGACTGTGGCAGGATTATACTTAGTGTAATCGTGTGGGGGAATTGTTATGAGAGGTACCAGACTAATACTATATATGTCATACAATGGGTAAGCCAGCAAAACTGTAATGAGGAATTTCAATACTTAGTATTTTCAAGTATAAGACATAACACCATTTTTTTTTTTTAATGAGTACAGCCCTACATCCTTGTCTATTGCCTTCTGTCATTAAAAGAGGGCATCCAAGCATATTTCTGTCAATACATTAACCTAAAGCCATGATTAATAGGTGAAAATCAATAAGTATGCATCTGTATTGAATTCCGTCAGAATATGATGTTAACACATGCTTCCATTTTGGCAGATCTTTCCTCCAGTTGAAAAAGTCCCGGAGGTTAACAGTGAACCAGTTCCAGAATTCTTACTTGTCAACAAACATGTGTGTGTGTGTGGGGGGGGGGGGGAGGGGGGGGGAGGGGGGGGGTTGGCAGGGGGAATCTGGCTGACTGCTTCATAATTGAACCTCCTTTCCTCAACCGTGCAGAGAGAAACATCTTTGATATCAAGTAAGTTCTAATTTAACAATAAAATAGAATACTGGTGCAGAGACATACAAAACAAAACACACAAACAAAAAAAACAAACAAACAAACAAAAAAGCTTTTCCCAGGAGAGTCTTTGCATGTCACCGATAACATAAAGACTGTGAAATCATTCCCCATTCTCACCCCTCCTTCAACACCTGACAGCCAGCCTGGGGGACATGTAGCACTCACTTTCTCTGATGGTTTCATTCCGTGGGAACTCATCTCCAGGGAGAAACCCCCACAGGGTCAAGTTGTGTTTGGCCTCCTCCAGATTCTACATAACCAAAAACAAAACAATTTGTTGTCAACTTGTATAAATTTGCCATCAGTGTTGTGTTTATGTACTACCAGTGCTAAAATTTCACACCCCCAATATCCCCAATCTCTCTCTCTCCTTTTTTTTTTTTGATTTGCTTGATTTTTGTTTCAATGAATATATTACTTCAATTCAGCATCAAGTAGCATACACTGAAAAAAAAAAGTAATGTTCATCATCAATCATTTGTAACGCTTTAAGCGCTACAACAGTGGTGGTTTCTTAAGAAAAACATAGAATCAGCTTCAGTTTTATTGAATTCAAATACTGAATTTAAAAATCATATCCAAATTGCAAGTGAACATATGGACACCTGATATAAAAACAGAAAAAAGAGGCTGGGTGCAGAGAAAGTGAAAAATGAAAGAACAAAAAAAAGAAGAGAGAGAGAGAGAGAGAGAGAGAGAGAGAGAGAGAGAGAGAGAGAGAGAGAGAGGGAGGGGAGAGAGAAGTGGGGATAGGATGCAGGAGAGATGCGGAGGAAGAGGTTTGGTGACCAAGGGTTGCAGAGAGGTTCAGAAAGGAGTTGACTGCAGAAATGGAAAAACAAAGAGAAAAATTATTCATCTTTATCAGATAAACAGACGCAAACACACTGCAGAGATTTGTATTGCTGTGATAGGAGAAACAATGTTTCCGAAGTCTACTCCTTTCCACAGAGAAAAATTGAATAAAAAAAATCAATCACTAATATGTCAAACCTTAAACAGCTGCTTGAGCATAAGGTCGACCAGTTTATACTGTGCCTCTGGGTTTCCAAACTTGCGCATGGCTTTGACAGCATTCAGTTGGGTGGCCCTGTGCTCGCTGAACAGTTTTTTGTCTTCAGACTTGTCAAGGAAAGATAACTTCTGAAGGGAGAAAGGGTCACAAATACTGTGCGTGCTGTTGAACGCATGATGCTGATGTTTTTCTGTGTCACACGGCAGAGATTCTTTACAATGAGTTATTTTTTGACTACTACATACAGATTTTTAAACATTTTTCAACACCTCTTAATTTAATCCCCCTCACTCCATTTTTCTTACACACAAACACATATTTTCACTAAACAGTGGCATGTGTCTTCCATGTTGAGTCAAAAGTATATGACAATTACATATTGCAAGTATATTATTTCTTTGCTAGCTCTCTTTCCTTCAAGTTTGTTTCATCAATTATGCACACATCTGGAGACCTCAAATTTTGTCACCTTTACTTTTATCTACCATGAACAACAACTAATCCTGTAAAAAAATTTATGAAAATTCACCCCAAAATGGTGAAACTTTGCGCACATTACCATATATACACTACTCAAAACAATTGAAGTACCACTTAGGAAAACTGCTGTCATTCGAAAGAAAACAAAGCTGAACATAATTTAATGATTGAATATTTTATTTTTATTATTCCTCAATCCATTCAAATTTATTCAAACACCGTGACAAAAAATTATCTTTGTTTTACACTTGATTAAAGAGGCATACCCCCAAAATGAAAAGTAACAAGAGTCTATGGTAGATGTCATGATGTTAATAACGGGTATGACCACCGTTCGCGTTCAAACAAGCGTCACATCGACGTCTCATGGAGTGCACCAGGCGGCGGAGAGTGTCCTGGGGGATCGCCTGCCACTCCTGCTCCAGCAACTGAAACAGCTGGTCCACGGTGTCTGCTGGAGGGTTGTGGGCCCGCACTCGCCTCCCCAGCACGTCCCACAGATGCTCTATGGGGTTCAAATCTGGTGACCTGGCAGGCCAGTCCATTCTTGTCACCTGCTGCCCTTGTAGGAACTGATTCACGATGGCGGCGCGGTGGCACGGCGCGTTGTCGTCCTGGAACTGGGCGCCCTGGCCAACTGCCCTCAGGGCGGGCATCACAAGGGGGCGGATGATGGTGTCGCGGTAGGTGGCACCGGTCAGGCGGCCTTCAACACGGTGTAGGGGGTCCTGTGACGTAGGCTGAACCCACCCCACACCATCACGGACCCACCTCCATAGCGGTCATGCTCCCTGACGGCAGCGTCAACGTAGCGTTCTCCAGGACGTCGCCAGACGCGAACCCGCCCGTCGTTGAACCTGAGGGTGAACCTTGACTCGTCTGTGAAGAGTACTGTTGCCCATTCAGCTCTTGTCCACCTTCTATGACATGCTGCCCAGGCCCGACGATGAGCTCGATGCGCTGGGGTCAGTATTGATCTCACTGCTGGGGACCTTGCCCTCAAGTTGGCGTCGTGGAGCCGGTTCCGAACTGTCTGGGTACTGACGTTGACGTTGCTGGCTTGTCGTAGCTGGTCTCGGAGTACTGTGGCACTGGCTGAACGGTCTCTCAGACAAGCGATAACAATGAACCGATCCTGCTGTCTGGAGGTGCTTCTCGTCCGTCCACGTCCCTGCTGTTCTTCAACACTTCCAGTGTTAAGCCAACGGTCTCTGAGCCTCAGAATGACTGGGTGACTCACTCCAAGCCGTCGACCAATCTCCCTCAAGCCAATACCTTCTTGGTACCATGCTATCGCTCTTCCTCTGTCGGTGTTGCTTAGTCGTTGTCTCGCAGGCATGGTTAAATCTTCCTAAATTTCGCGACTTTTTATACCCGTCAAATGTGCTAACTGATTGCAATTCTGCTCAGAAAAGACCTTGCTTTCACGTGCATCACATTTTTTTTTCTTGCTGTCAAAATCTGGGAGCGACACAAGTTCGATAATTTCTCGGATTTTTTTGCCTCAGATGCGACGCGGTAGATAACTGCTGACCGACTTTAACATAACAAAAATGCACGAGGAGTAGTATTTGAGAACCGGGTAAGCTTATCCAGCAGAATTTATTCAATTATCAATATTAATTGGTTTATCAGAGCTTTTTAAAAATTGCATACAAAAATTAGGGGTGGTACTTCAATTGTTTTTAGTAGTATATATTTGCACACACAAACAAGTGAAACCAATATCCTGCTCTACAGGCCATTATAGGTGTACAGAAAGTGTGTGTGTGTGTGTGTGTGTGTGTGTGTGTGTGTGATGTGTGTGTGTGTGTGTGTGTGTGTGTGTGTGTGTGTGTATGTATGTGCATGTGCATGCTTCTGAAGCTCATTTTACCTTGTTTTATATAGTATATGTCTTTGCACATGTGACAGATTTGCTTTTCTATGGAAGTACCAAGCATATTTTCATGTAATTTTAAGCATACATGCATGTATTTGTTTAATTTATGTATGCTTGTTCTGAGTTCATCATGTGACAGATCTTTTTTTTTTTTTTTTTTTTTTTGCTGTCCCAACCTCTGCGCTACCTCAGAGGCAGTGCACCCATGCCGCTCATTCCAACACCCCGTCCACAGCCACAGCCCGGTCAGCCCCGCCGCAGCCCCGGCACCGGCAATCCACAGGGAGCAGTCAATGTCAAGTCGTCAAGAGGCAACCCACCGGAGGAGACACTGCACTGCTGCTGAGTCACTGCGGTGGTGTTCAGTGACACCTGTTCTGATCTAACATATGCAGGACACCACCTACTAAGCCCCCTACTGACGACAATAATTGCTTAGTCGCAGAGCCGGCGTGAGTGAGCTCTCCCTCCGGAAGGTGCCACCACGTCCGTCCAACGACAGCCCCCATGGACTCGCCGATACCGGTGACCCCGACGTAACCAAACCAAGGCCACAGACGTGGAGAGGACATCGAAATTGAGGTCACCATGAGAGCAGGGCATGAAGGGCCACAGAGTTCGAGACTTTCTAAAATTTTTTATGCTGATCGATGAGAATGAGGATGATGCTACGGATTTCCATTTCGGTCTGAGACTACATGACAGGGCTGTACTCTACGCTTCCTTTCATAACATATCCCAGCGTCAACCAGGCCCGAGAGATACAGGCACCTGCAGTGTTGGTCAGGAAATTTGAGCAACACTCTCAGAAACGCATCCATTAAGTGGATGAAACTCGACTGTGTGGTCCCAGTCTTCCCAACTGAGTCCGCAGCAAACTCAACTCTGGGTAGGAGCCGGTCGGGGCAGAAAAACCCATATGATTCTGATGGGATTCGAACCCACGACCTCCCAGCCGGGAGTCCGCGACGCTAACCACTTCGCCACGGCGGCTGGTGGTTCTTTTTTTAACATGAACAAAATACTTCTTGTATTCTTTCAAACACATGATTTATCTCAATCATAATTCCACAACCTCCCCCTTAACCTCCCTCTCTCTCGCACGCCCCGACAACTGCCTCATAACCCCTGGTGGAAACCACTGGGGCAGCTTAATCAGCAAGTTGTTTTAAAACTCTAACACTGAATAATATCCTCAGGTCCACTTGTTCTGGTTTTCCAGGAGTTTGTTCCCTCCTCAGTGACACTAATGGTATTTAGCTGCAGGTAGTCTTTATCTTACTTATTGCACTTTTTTCATAAACTCGTCATTCACACAGGTCTTCATCTTCCGTGCCACCTCAGTGGTATTGCACCTATGCTGCTCATTATGGCTCCTCTTCCACAGCCACAACCTGGCTTATCCCATCACAACCCCAGCAATCCAAAGGGAGCGGTCAATGTCAAGTCATTATGACAACCCTCCTGAGGACACACTGCACTGCTGCCCATTCATTTCTCCGTGTTCAGTGGTGTCTGTTCTGATCCCACATATGCAAGACACATTCAAATAAGTCCTGATGTCATTAAAGACAGACTGGAACAGGTGATTTGGGGCTTCAGCTTTCCCTTTTAGATCTGAGACAAGGATTCCATTCACCTTGAACGAATCTACTTCTGTGCTCTTGACTTATGATGTTTGATGTAGGATCAGACGCATTTGAACTTGGATGGTGGCTCAGACTTGGGTTGATCCAACGGGTGCCAGACTGTGCAAAACAAGCCAACATTCAGCACTGGTCTCACAGTAGGTTGACCAAACACATACCAGTCAACCCTGTAAAATACTGCTGTTTTGGCACCTACTGGTTTGACCCAAAAGGATCGTATTCGCTTGGATCAAGATGATATATTAGATTAAATTACATGCCGGTTCTTAACATGTTTTTAATATGTTTTGTTTTCGGTCACTAAAGATGAAACAGAAGAAAACACTCATCCCTAAATCTTTCTCTCAAGTACTATATCTTTGATTTGTTCTTAAACAATTAACCTCTCTCTCTCCCTGTAATGTATAGAAAAGAATAATTTAACTTACAAACAAAAGGTATGATGCTCAATGGAGACAGCCAAAGCAGATATGTTTTCAGCAATGTGTAAAGAAGTAACAATCCTGAAGTTGCTATCACTGCCTACACACTTCACTGCACCTGATAAGCTTTTCTGACTGTATTGCAAGCAGTGTCCGAAAGTGTGTAAATTCTCAATGACTTGGTCATGATTATCAACCACACAGGTGGCACAATATTGCTCAGAGATATTTCTGTATGTCAACTGGCTAAGATTTATTTTGTGGGGGGCGGCTATGATATTCTTAGTTCTAAAGTGCACCCTCACCTTAACACTAACAGCCTGACAAATCCACTGTGGACAAAATGTGGTCCATGTATTCTACCAAGGTCTAAGATTTTTTGATTTTATGAACATCTGTGGAATTTAGTGTGAATTTATCTGTCTGTTTATTTCACTTCAACCCAGAAAGTTTAAAACAGTAATGTGGCCAGAAAGTGAGGTGTGAAAATAATCGTAACACTATCGCCTCTCACATGCCATACCTAGTCCTGCAGGACAGCCTACCATGTTACATACTTATGTACCTTAAGTACATATCAATGTTGTGTGTGTGTGTGTGTGTGTGTGTGTGTAAGCAAATTCAATTGTTTGAAGAAAAAAAAAATTCCAGTTGTGATACATTTTGCGCCATTCAACGCTTTTTTTCTCTGTCTCTCTTTCTAATAATGATGCTTTTTCTGATCAAAAGATCGTTTCTCTTTCTCACATCACTATAATGTGTGTTTATGTGACAGCAGAAGTACATGGAAGAGTAACTTGGAAAACTTACATTTCTGCACCAAACTAATCTTGCAACAAACATGCAAAGGATACAGTGTTCAAGGGGTGACATCTTTCCTTTAAATTCATATCTTTCTTTTTCAGGTTCTTCCCGCTTTCCCAGTGTGTCTTCCTTCGCCGGTGGATCCGTCGTCTGCTGTTGGGCCTGCTCTTGTGCTGCAAAATTTTCTGCCTCAATATCCGATGAAACTGCGTGGTATTTGGATATAATCATCAAAGACAAAATATAAAATTCAAAAGTAAATGCTTGCATGACTTTTAAATAAGCAAAGCGCCACAGTACCGCAATAATTGTAGATTCAACGCAGCAGTCTCTACATCAACAAACCCTGCGTTCTCGCGGTTTGATTACACGTGTGCGAAACAAACTGAGAATGTGAACCAATTAAGAATAATTGATGCTTTATGCAGTTCTTCTCCATATTGCTCAAGAATGTAAATAACACACTGTTCTACCTGCAAATAGTTTATCACTCATAAATGCATTTGAAAAAATACGAAAATGGCAAATTACAGAATGGTATCTTGTTTTCTTGCAACCCTTCTCTAGAAACTAAATCCTACTTCCGGTTACAAATCAATCATGGCTGACGTGGAGTTTCATTCTGAGGAGGTTTGCAAACAACTTTTTAACAATAAAGTCAAAAGATATATCATTTATTTGTGAACATGCCAGTTGTTACATCATTTGACGCAGAGCAGATTAAAACATTGAGTACCATTTATATTGCTGTCAGAAAAACTAGGAAAACAAAATTGGAAATGAAATGAGGCAGGGAACAGTAAACGATAAACAGTAAACAAGTTGGGTATTTTTTGCTCCCATAAGAAAACCTAATACAGAGTAACTTTTATTCAAGACTGGCACAGCCTTTTAAACTTGAATAAAGTCAGACAAATACATAGACGAACAATCTAATAGTGGGGGAGAAAAACAAGCGAACGCGCTTGTTTTTCTCCCCCACTATTAGATTGTTCGTCTATGTATTTGTCTGACTTTATTCAAGTTTAAAAGGCTGTGCCAGTCTTGAATAAAAGTTACTCTGTATTAGGTTTTCTTATGGGAGCAAAAAATACCCAACTTGTTTACTAGGAAAACAAGTTCCAATGATGATGATCATCATCATCCATTAAGTGTCCACAATCATCAAGTTGATCGAGCCTTGGCTTAAGGCTGTGTCAGGCTAATTGACATAGGCTAGAACACCAAGGCTACGTCAAAATGTTGTTATGCTCTGCATAGTTATGGGGGATTGTTTTCAGGTGTGATAAGCTCCTAGCATAACATTATCAATCACCAAAATCCCCCGAAGTCGGAGTGTGGCTGCCCATGTGGCGAGGTAATTAAAAACGGTCATACACGTAATGTTCTCATCCCCAGCTGATGCATTTGTACCATAGTGTTCAAGTACTTCGGCTGTTTGGATGATCCCTGGAATGTTTTAGCCAGGGTACGACAACAACAACATCAAGTTGATTATTCTGACAGTTTAGGGGGCAGACGCAAAGAAAAAGAAGGAGAAAGTTATTGCAGGAGGCTGAATAGGTCAAGAGTCTCTGATGTTACTGCAGCCTCTGTCAAGTTGTCATTCCACTCCTGGATGATACGTGGCAGGAACGAATTCAGTCTGTAATCGCGGACACACTGGAGGTGGTTGAGCTGGTGGGAGTGTGATCTTCTGTCACATGAGGTTGCAGCCCTAAGTTTTGGTTTTCTATTAGACAGAAGAGCTTTTTCAAAGTCCACATGAGCCAAGCCATGCCTGATCTTATAAAGCATAGCGAGCCATGTGATCTTTCTCCGGCTCTGTAAAGATGTCCAGCTAGTTCACTGAGCATTTGTTGGACACTTGCATATTTGTGGTACTTGTTGTAAACGAAGCGGGCTGCTCTTCTTTGCACTGCTTCGGTGGTGGTGATGTGCTCGTTTGTGTAGGGGTCCCAAACAGTACAAGCATATTCCAAGATTGGGCGCACCAGAGCTTTATCATCATCATGATCACGATCAGTTTATTAGATGCTCAAACATTTTACCACTGACCATAGGAGCCACATCATCTTTGTCAGCAGCTCTGAGGCACTTACATTTGTGCTCAGCTTGTTTTTCTCTCATCTTTTGTACCCTGCTTGTCTTTCTGTTTTTGATGAAGATGAAGAAGTGTGAAATTCATAATGTTTGACAAGTGAAAGATGTCCACATAAGCCGACACTGTCCAGGGCGGCATGACCGTCAGCTAGGCTGCTCGCACTCGTATGATTGAGGCAAGACCACCCGTCAAAGTGAAAATTGTGAATGTTTCTCTCACATGTTTGAGTAATGCTTCAGAGCATGCTTCAAAACTAGTGAGTTTGCAATCAAAATGGGATAACCGATTGATATGACAAGCAAGAGTACTCAGAAATCGCAGTAAATAGGATGCATGAATAGTTGAAACTCTTGAAAGTACACAACCAGCTTTTGAGACAAGACAAGACTGTACAGTCTATGTGCATAGATGGTCTGATAAGATGTTTTCACTTGACTCATGCAAATATATTGTATTTATATAGCAGAAGTACAAGAGAGAGAGAGAGAGTTATTAAACTGAAAACAGCATAAAAAGAGATTAAAAGAAAAAAAAGTTTTACTTGGTTGTACGCAGTCGGTAGGTTCTAAAGGCAGTTGCCTACATTTCTAATGGATGAAAACACTGCAATATTTGGCACTTGGAGAGATAAAATTTTGACTGCAAATGTTGGATAAATGAAGTGTGAAGTCTGTCTCAGTGTGATCTGTATAGCTCTCAATATCACTCGGTAAAGCCAAAGGAAAGGAGTTAGGAGAGCGTTCAAGTTCAGTGGGTGGATTGCATGTTTGATAGCCTTTCCTTCAACAGACACCTCAAGCACTAAACTTTAGGTATGGATCCTCACCCAGTTCCATTAAGAATAGATTTGAGAGGATTTGGATTTGGTTGTGACTGGAAATTGTACAGGAAGACTTAATACCTATTGATGGTCAGTGTAAGCAGGAGATCTCACAATGTTATTTCAACAACCAGCGGGGAATACATTATCAGTATCAGTAATTCTTTGTAATGGTGTCATAGTTAGATGATTATCAGTATAATATCACTATCAGTAAACAGATAGAACTGAGAAATTGTGAACAATTCAATGTTTTTATTTTTTATTATGTTTTTTTTTTCTCTCTTTTTTTGTTCATACACAAGATTACCAACATAGACATGTACACATGGTCACATAAACAATGCCTTTTTTATGTGTGCTGCTTTTGCCATGATGGATCTTTCTTAATAAAATTTCTGGATTTTACACACTAGGTGATGGCCTCGGTGGAGGGGGAGATAACAGTGCCTGGGGCAGCCAAAACTGATGATGAATTGTCAACATTGGATGAACCTGTCAGAGATACAATTGTGAGTGTCATTTTTATCCAGTTTGCATTGAAGTTTGTTCATTGAGATGATCAACAGTTTTGCAATTTTTTATTTCCATGTATTTTGGTGTTACTTGTTAAAACATCACGGCTGACTACAACATACGCATGCTATTGCTAGTTGCATATTTAGATGCTATTAATTGAAATTTAAGTAGCTTTGACTGTATAACTATCAAAGTGGTCTAAACATGCACGTGTATGAATCATTTTAAAGGGCATATGATAAAGAGACATCTCGGATTTTTGATTCAATCAAGTTTGCATTTAAAAATAAAGCTTTCTGATTTTTTTCTTTCAGATGAGAGATGTAAAGGCAGTTGGATTCAAGTTTTATCATGTCCTTTACCCAAAGCAAAGCAAAATGCTACTTAGAGAATGTGAGTATGAAAGTTTGTATTCGTTCTAGTATTGAAATATACTTGCTGCTTGGTTATGAACAGTAGATATTGTTACTTTGGACCTTGGTGATTTTGTGTTTGCTTTCTGTTAAGCAAAAAAAAAAAAAAAAAATGTTGGCTTGAATACATATCATTCCTGATATGATCAAGATATTGATATTTACCAATACAATTTTGTGAGTGATTTGAAACATTTTTTAAAATTAATAAATGAGGATAATGTCTGCTCCTATGGTTAAACAATATACATAATGCTGCTTCACCTTGCATGCAATATGCATGCAGACAAGAGGCTACTGAAGACACGTAGACGGAAAGCACACTTGCCTCTTTTCTGTTGTGTCCTAGGTAAATTGGTACTGCAAAGAGCGTTTGTTCAGAGTTGTGTGCATGTAATTATTTCTCACTGAGATAGCGAAAGGAAAAAAAAGAAAGACATATTGAAGACCATATGTTTCGGTATGAATACAGAATTTCAAGCATCACTGAACTGTTTCCCTTCAATGAAGGGGTGGTGTATCGAATGAAATTTAATGCCCACAACCATGATATCAGGCAAGAGGGAGTTAACACTCTGCCTGTTGAATTATTAAGTTTGCTTTTCGAAGATTTGCTGCTGGTCGTTTGTGTGAATTTCTTAGTAAAAGAACTTTGTTGTTTTATAAATGATGCTTTCTTGAGTATTGTAGTGGGTACCGTCAGGTTGGAGATCACATTTTATCTACATTTACTGTGTTTTGGTTATTAATTGTACATGTAATGAAATGAACCAAGCAAGTGAAATAGAATGTCAGTGGAAAGGTGTGCCTTATTTTTTTTGACTGTTTGTGTGACAACAGGGGACCTGTGGGGACCGCTCATACTGTGCACATTCATGGCTATGTAAGTATGGAAAAACATTTGTGTGAAAGTATGGGCACTTGCATAAATACACACACACATTCATGCGTGAGTGCACATACACACACACAGACACATACATACATGTACATGAGCACGCACGCGTACACAAACTCATGTGTACACACACACGCACACAGACATGCGCACACACATACACAAAAACAATGAATAGCTACTTGTCTGCTTTCTCTGTTCATGGTAAGATTGTGTCTGATCGACTTCATGAGGCAAAATAAGAAAGTGCTGAATGCAAGTTCATCAACAGGATGTCAAAGAGTCCATTAAAATAAGCTTACAAAACAAACAAACAAAAAACTGAAGAAGATGTTATATTTCATTCAGCAGACTTGACAAATGGATCTAAAATTCTTAGTTTCGTGAAAATTGTCTCTTGAAACTTTTTACCTAAAAGAAGTATTAAGAAAATCCTTTGGATGGTCGGCTTGGCAGTGATTACCTGACTACATTATGCATTGATTGTGAGATGTCTGTGTTTCTGTCTGCAGGATGTTGCAAGGGTCGACTGACAACCTGAATCAGATGAACCAGAACAGTGGTGGACCCCAGTTCGCAGAAGTCTTTGTTATCTACTGGGTCGGTGCAGCGGTGGTCACTCTCAATTCAAAACTGCTTGGGGGCAACATGTGAGTCACTGTTGCATCTTTTCTTGTTTTAATTCTGTTGATTTTTCTTTTCTCTGATGTTTTTGCTTCTGTTATTTTCTCACCCTTTTGACAAAGATATTCAGTTTCTACTTAATTTACAAAGTATAGGCACAAGGTGGTGAGGAGAGAGATGGAGGGGGTGATAGAACGGAGCGAGAGTGGAGGATGAAGGTTTATGGACCTCATCTAACTTTCATGATAACAAACTGATGGAGGAGATGAATATGGATTACCTAGTTTGCAACCATTTGATCCTGTAAGCATCAATTTCAACAATATTCTTAGTTGAACTTAATTTGGTCCAGTTGAGATTGTGTTGATCACCCTTCATATCAAATGTATGAGAATGTGATATAAACATGTGGGTACATTTAGATGCTGCACAATACGCTTGTTCAGCTGTTTTTTCTCAGTTTATACCGAGTTGTTTGTTTCTAATCAGTGCGTTGTATGATTGTGTTGGCAGTTCCTTCTTCCAGAGTGTGTGCGTGCTAGGTTACTGCGTGTGCCCCTTGGCGGTGGCCCTGATCATCTGTCGAATCATCCTGGCCGTGGCCACCCAGAACATCGTCCTCTTCATTATCCGTTTTGTGGTGGTGACGCTGGCCTTTGCCTGGTCCACGTTTGGTAAATGTACTTTTACATTTCTCTGTGGGGGACAGATGGAGAGGAGATTTGCACTCTGGCAAATGCTTCTTGGCTGGAAAACAGTACAATGTAAAGGGCAACTTATGGAACAAAATATGACAGATGCTGATTCAACCAAAAAGACTGGTACTAGCTTAATGGATAAAACGCAAGAAGTTCTTCTTCAATATGTAGGACAGGTGCAAATTCTTTTTTAACAAAAGATGAGGGGAGCAAGCCTTCCCGAATGAATTGGGAAGTTGGTCTGAAGATTTTTTTTTAAGTTGTTCCCAGAATCAAGTGTACTTGAAAACAAAGTAAATATTCAGGAGAGAAAATGTTTGATGGATTTCACCATCACCTAGCTAATTTTGGAAGCAAAATCTTGAAAACATTGTCAGAGCTTTTCAGGTGAGAAGTTGCCAAAAGTGTCCAAAACTGGAGAAGAAACTTTTTGTCATGCCTCAGTAGGTTAGTGGATCATATGAAGAATAAAAGGATGACCAAAAATGTTATGTCAATGTATTTGCAAAAAAAAAAAAAAAAAATCTCTGGAAATGTGCAAGGCTGGAGAAACTTAGCGACAATGAACAAACTTTTAGAACACCACCACCACCCACACACCCCCTCCCCTGCCACAAAAACCCCCTCTGTTTGCTAGAAGATCATCATAGTCCCCAGTTTTCCTCACACAAAGAATCCAGTATATGTGAAAGCTTAGTAGATCTCTTGTTACATTCATTTATTTGAGCTGTCTCTTTGTCATATTTTGTAAATTAACAACGGCTAAACAGATATTTGTTTTAATCAGCTAACAGTTAATGTAGCAAGTAAGCTAACCAGTGACTGATTATCAGGTGCTTTTTTTTTTAATGTGGTTTTATCAGAAAATTATATTTTAAGTAGTCAGAGTCACATAACACATAGCTGCCAACCCTCCCGAAATTTTCGGGAAACTCCCGAAAATGAAAATCTGACAGGAAATCCCGAAAGTTGTCTTTTTTTCCCGAAAAATGAAAAATCAAAAATCACTTCACGTTTCGGTAATTTTTCGCAAGGTGTCGGTAAAAAGACACATCGGTTTACCAAAACAAATCGACTTCCGCCCGTTACTTCCGTCCGGTACTTCCATCCGCGCGAAAATGGCTTCAGGAAAGCAGTGTCACATGGACTCGAAAAAAAGGGCAAAAGTCAAGTTTTTGCCGCGATACAAAGTCGACTACACCTTCATTGATGCGTCCAAGAGAGACGAATATCATGCGTTTTGTAAAGAATGCCGTACTGACATCAACATCTCACATGGTGGAAAAAAACACATCGAACTTCATGCCTCTTCTGCCAAGCACAAGAGGAATGCGGCGATGATGCCATGATGGTGGTACATGGTCAAAGCCAACATGAGTGGGGCTTGCTATGAGCAGCAGTTTCCAATAGATTTGTTGAAAAAAGCGAAGTCGGCAACATCAGATGCCCTCAAGGACAGAGAACAACTCAATCCCCCCCCCCCCCCCCCCCCCCCAGCATCCTCCTCCTGTTAGGCTGACAGGTTGTGAAAAAAAAAGTGTAGTTCTGAACAGATATAGGTGTACATTGTAGGAAAGAAATTTTTCCTTAGTGATCCCCCCCCCCCCCCCCCCCCCATTTTTTTGTGTTCTTTATTACCATGGTGATGATGATTACCAACATCTTGATAGAAACTTTCAGTTTGCTGTTACAAGACTATAGGGAATCAGATATCCAGGGATGATGAAACGAGAAAATTGCAATATTGGTGGTATCCATTGTATACAGACTGAAAAACCAAGACTTCCAAAGCATCTTTCATCGTAGCTAGATAATCTAGGAGCAAAGAGCAACACAAATGGACATTAGTCTGGAGACTTTTCTTCTCTGCGTAACCTGTCAAGCCACAGTTTACTTGTTGGACTGAAGTGGTAAGTTGAAGTGCTTTCTAATGTTGAGCAATGTGT
Source organism: Conus canariensis (assembly GCA_033310375.1). Classification (NCBI taxonomy): domain Eukaryota; kingdom Metazoa; phylum Mollusca; class Gastropoda; order Neogastropoda; family Conidae; genus Conus; species Conus canariensis. The sequence goes on from CM065728.1 coordinate 58,040,032, forward strand.
GATGACTGTAATTTTTGTAATCTGTATGCTTTGCTATCAGTACTGTTCATGTCTAATTCTAGCATGATGAGATGGAAGAAATATCCCCTTTTCGACCTGAGAAAAGCTAATTTTTTTACCTCCAAATGTGCATGTACCCATCAGCGTCTGGGGGCGTTGCCCCCAGACCCCCAGCAGGGGCGTTGCCCCTGCACCCCACCGGGGGCCTACGGCATCCCCCAGACCCCCGCCTTCTCACAGGAATTTCTGTTCAAACAGGTTGGCAGCTATGCATAACAGTAATGAGTTGTTCAATAAGTTTCTTGATCACATCTTGATTTGGACAATTTTCCAGATTAGTTTTGAGGGTTGTGATTCTATCATATGATCGTTTGCCAATTTCAGTTGAAAATTTCTTGTGATTATGCTATCAACTGCTAGTGTAATAATAGCGTCTTGCGTTGTTTACTTTCTACAGCATCAACAGCATTCCTGGCAGACAGTCAACCCAAGGGACGAAAACTGCTGGCCATGTACCCACTCTTCCTCTTCTACTTTGTCATCAGCTGGCTTATCATTTCACATACACATTCGTAGAACAGGTGCCTTCTGTTTTATGTTGTCCTATTGTGATTGTCTGACTGAAAGTCTGCTAATGTTTAGTGTGATTCCATTATTGCTGTTAACTTAATTTAGCTGTTCTCTTTTTTTTTTTTTAACCAGTTCTACTTGTTTGTTTTCATGAGGTTATTTTGGCTGTTCTCTCTCTCTCTTTTTTTAAAAATTTTTTTTTTAACAATTCTACTTGTTTGTTTTCATGAGGTTATTTATCATTTTTTATTATTTTTTTTTTTTTGACAATCCCTCCTCCCTCCCCCATGAAAATATAAGGGAGACAAGTATAGAACCCCCCCCCCCCCCTTTCTGTACATTGCTCTCCCTTCAATCATTTGCAAAATTCAGTGAAGAAGTGTTTCTGAATGTTTTTTTTTCAAGATTTTTTTCAAGATCTTAGAAATATGAAAATGTGTCTATTTTAATTAGGAATCAACTGGCAGGCAGTGGTGATGGCTTTGACAGTGGAAAATACTGCTGCCTATGTGAAGGGGGAAAAAAAATTGTTGAACATGCGATTTATGGGAGAGGTACGAGGTGAGGGCATTAAGTGGAGGAAAGGCTGGCTTCTCATGTCTTGCACAGTATAGTGTATTAAATAAGATAAGATGGCTCATTCCTTTGGGTGAACTGTTAAGAGAGGCAGTTTGAAAATCAATGTACTAGAAGTTTAGATTGGTTGTGTAATAGTAATTATGAACAAGATATATTTGGGATTTTTTAAACTGGTGAAATGTGTCTGTGATTTTGTTTCTTTAAGGAATGTGCATTTGAAAAAAGATTTTTCTTATGCCATTCTAATAGATGGAGAACGGAGTGAGTCAAGTGGATGCGATGATCTTGAAAATAAAGAGGCTTTTCTTGGAAAAGTGAGAATGACAGTATGTTTCCTTTTCTCTTATGTGCATTTTGTTTGGTTGAAATTCTGTCTCTCACATATTTTTTTTCAATCATGTTTCTTGTTTGTTTTGTGTAGATTTCAGTTTAATGGTGATTCATTTAAGAACGAATGGAGTTGAAAATATGAGTTTTGAAAATAGATGATTTTGGGATCTGACATCTTATTTGCACAGTCTATGAATTTTGTTCAGACTTGAGTGAAAGTCTGTTGGTATGTGTTCATGGTTAACTGTGTGAATGTATTGTATATACAATGTTGGCTAAAGCTTCGCTTTGTCTGCAAAAGAGAGAGAGAGAGAGAAAGTGTGTGTGGTGTGTGTGGGGTGTGTGTGGTGTGTGTGTGTGTTCTGTGTGGCATTACCAGGACAGCCATAATGTGCACCACAACAAATGCATATATGCCAGTCTGTATTGGTGTTTGTTTCTTTGTACATACTTGGGATTATCCTTAGGGTGAAAAAAGACATTGTGGGCTTGTGCGTGAGCTGGTTGGTTTATATGCAATTTTTTTTCCTAAGTTATTCTCACGAAATTTCATGATGGTTCGAGTTTGGATTCATGACAGTGGGTGGCAATTTGGAATTTCTGAATAAAGGAAAGTCTGAGATTTATGGATTCTCCCTGTATGTCTGTGTCAGTTCGTGTGTGTGTCGGGTGTTTGCTTTTAGGTGTGATAGTGCAGCACAAGAGAAATGTTCATACAATGGTGCTAACAAGATGTATACATACACATGGACAAGCATGTACACACACACACACACACACACACACACACACACACACAGTATGCATAGAAAAGCACAGACCTGATTTTTGTTGGCAAGTAATACATGGTGCTGTCAAGTACACCCCCCTTTTTGGTCTTCCCTTGGAAACCGTTTATACAGGTTACCTAAACAGATGAACAATTTTTGTTGTTGTTGTAGATCACAGGGCTCCCACTGAGGAAAGGTGAAAATCCCTGAAATTCTTGGGAGAGAAGACATAGAGAGATGTGGTGGAAGGAAGAAATCGGCGCAATGCTCTCCTTAACTCAGAAAAAATACTTGAAACTTGTTTCAAATTAGTGGGATCTTACACTAATCTTAGGACCAAGGGGTGTATTGTCGACTTTTTGGTCCAAACGAAATTAGAACCATTTGTTCATACACTTTTTGTCGATCTTTTTCACTTTTAGTTTTACAGAGTTGTGCTGATGCACGATGGCAGAGCACGACATTAGCTTGTCTTCAAGGTCTCTAACCACTAAGACAAAATGCCAAAGAAAAAAAATACGAAATTGTTTCCCGGGGGGGGGGGGGGGGGGGGGGGGGAATACCCCTAATTTTCAGTTTCCGTTTCTGCTGGTATCTGCAAATTTGTGATCAACTGGAGCCGTGAGATTCATAACTATCCTATTATTGTACACATACATACAACATACAATAAGTCAGTTTCATCACTGAAAGCTAGCTGCAGAGTGGGAAAAAAAATCCTGACATCTCCTGTCTTAATCAAATGTCTCCCTTCCTCACTTAACAAGCTGCGAGTATCAAGAGCATTGGAAATGTTAAATATTGGTGCTTCTTGAGCATAATTATAACCACTCTTAGTTTGAACTCCTTCCTGGCACTTTGACATGCAATGCACTTTTCTTAAAATCGGTTTCTTATTCATAGACTGCAGTTTTGAAATTCACAATCAAAACACACCACAACCTCTGGAGTTGGACATTTTCATTTCACCACAAATTGAAAAAAAAATGCAGCACATTCAATTATTTTATTCTATGTTGCACATACTTTTTCTTACCATATTAGAAATGTAACCATTTAACATCGATAATGATGCTTGTCAAGCCTGAAGAAGACAAAAGGTTGAAACACGTATTTGTCTTGTAATTTGTTTGTCTCTTTCATTCAGCGGCATAGTAATTTTTCTTTTAAGTTTGTTTTAACCATCTTAGTCTTGTGCTCAGGGTGCCTGCATATGGGGATGCTAGCATGATCAGAGTTAAATGGTTTGTCTTTTAAAACAGAGATCTGTTCACAATAGTCCAGCAGGAAAAAATCCCAAACAAGAACAAGGATATTTATTATCCCTACTTTTTTCATTAAAAAAAAAAAATCCGTGGCTCTGTAGCCATTGCATTAAGCAGTTTTCTTGTCCTCTTGAAGTTTCTTCTAACAAGGAGATTGATGTCTGAATGGATAAGATTTTAAAACTTCAGACTGATATTTTCAAAGTCTCACATGTCAGACTCTGGATTCTTTCCAATCCCTGCATTAGGCGGCAAATGAGCGTAAAGCACTTGATTCAGTTGCTAACTCGACTTGCTTGGGAACATGAAAGGTTTTTCTGAAATTGTGTGGAAATGTTTCCAGTTGCCCCAGATGTGCTGACGGTAGGTAACGACCTTATAAAGGTCAATGGTGGGAAAGTTCTAAGTCCCTATGTGCAGATTGCTGTCTGGTCCCATGCTTAAGTTGTTTAGCCGTGCAATTTGCTTAGTGAAATCATTTATCAACATAAAGGGAGGGGGGGGGGGGGGGGGGTTGGAGTGGGGGAGTGGGGGGTTTGTATTGTTGTGAAAACTTCCTGAACTGAAAACTGAAATCCTCACTGGTTTTGTCTATGTGTGTGAGTGTGTATGTATGCTTGTGTACTTGAGCACCTGTGTGCATTTCTTTATAACTTCATGACTCTGTGTGTGTGTGTGACATATATGTGTGACTGTAGATCTGCATCTCCTAACTGTACCAATTGATTATTCAAGTGCCTATCATTATTAAACTGAAATTGTATAACCAGTCACAGGTCAAAGAGTTAGCATCTCGCCTCATTTTCCCACTATTCACTTTTGCTGGAGTCTTGTTCACTGTCACAGGTCATCAATCATTTCTGCACATCACAGAGAGCATGCCCCATGACAGAATTGTTCAACTAACTGACCTGATCTCATTGTGCCAGTTTGTCGCCCACCTTCAAGGAGGTTGTCCCACTACTAGCACATAGCCTGTGCCTGCACATGAACCACTGTGTGCATGCTTCAGGCTTGGTTGTGTGACACTGTCACCAGCAACGTGTGGCAAACAGAGCCAACCTATGAACAGGAGGCAGATAAAGAGAGAGCCTATCAGATCAACAGGAAGCAGTGGCTGCCTTTAATATGCAATGGAACTCTAACCAGCGAAAGGCGAAGGCACTTGTCCTCTTTCCATGATCTGTGGCCCAGAACACCAGCTACAATGTTTTCATTTGGGAGAAAATGGGGAGGGGGTATATGTCAAAGTGAAAGTACCTTGCAAGCACTGAACCAGAATGCAATCATCGTTCAATGACACATCCACCTCAGGTGGTCACAAAGAAGAAATGGTTCTATGCCGGCTGCACACCAACCATTCGTATTTTACTCATTCATACCTTTTAAAGACTGAAGAAGCTCCGTGGTGCATTCCATGTCATGCGCCACTCACAATGAAACATATTCTTTTAGAGTGTTGGGACTTGCATGATGCGAGACACAAACATTTTACAGCAGATTCCATGAAAATCTTGTTCAGAGATGTTCCGCCTGATGCGATCTTTGAATTCTTGAAAGAGATCAACATTTTTCATCAGATCTGAGATTTTAGAGTGGAAAGATTTTAAACAAAATTTCGGGTGGGTTTTCAAGAAGATGCATTTTAAAGAGTTGTGTGAATGAAGAATTTGTGAGTTGATTTTAACATGGTGACAGCCCTGATATGGCCCTTTGCGGTCGGCTGGGCTATAAACAACATTACCTTACCTTACCAATGACACAACGCCCAGCCGGCAAATCTGTGCACAAACTGAGAATTTAACTGGAGACTGTTCAAGTTTGTTTGATTATTAGATGCACATTATTTGCCATGCTTCACAAGATGTGACAAACTGATGGCCTAATAACCCCTCTTTCATAAACAACATTGAGACACACCTGAATGCAACATTTAAATGCAGGCTATTTGTGATACAGGCACAATTTCGTCAAAGATTGCTTGTCTATCTTAATGCCTCTAACATTTTGTAAAAACTGATAATCCAGGCAAATTTCTGTATGAATGTGAATTAGCACGATCTTAGATGAAGAGCCAGATATGTTTGCATTTTCATATGAAAAGTGAATGTAAGCCTAAACAAAACAGAAAAAAAAAAAAACTGAACTGAATTTAAAGACTTTATCAAGTTGAAAGTGTGAGTGTTGGATGGGGATGGGGATGAAGTCAAAGAGGGAGTCTGACGAAACGGTGCAAGACTTAGAGACCTATTTGACAATATTTTGAAATGGATGATGGTATAAAATTCTCAATCAATGTTTCAGAGAAACACTTTATTGCAAAAAGAGAACAAAAAGCACTTACAGAAATAACAATTGCTGTAATGCACCTCCACACACACATGCACACGAAAGAACAAAAATGAAAAAGTATGAAAAATAATGAGAGCAATTTTCCCCTTCTTTTCCAGCGTTTAATTTTGCATGTAATGAGACAGTGTCAGGCTGACCCTGCAGAAATACAATCCAACCAGACAGGACTGCATTAGGGGGATCTGGAAAGCGGAAGACGAGGGGGGGGGGGGGGTATGTGGGGTGGAAGGGAAGCGGGACAGTAGGCCACAAAGACAACTGATCCAAGCACAAATCCAGACGGAGGCAGACAAGGAGGAAAAGAATAAACAGTGCCACGTTCTCCATGCTGACATATTTACTGCTGCTGTCGCACATCATAAACTGAAGGCCAGACAAACCCCTTCTCCTCAGCAGGAAAGGGGTTCACTTTCTTAAAACGTCCCACATCCTCAACCCCCCACCCCCACCCCCATTCCCACATATCTCTTGTTCCCTAAACGGAGACACGCTCTATGCTACACCGGCCTGGGAATCATGAAGCTTCCCACAGCAGCCAGCCACTGTTGTAGGCAATCACCATGTGATGGAATAGCACAGGGCGTGTGACAATCAAATTTCCTGTGTTTCTTGATGACAATGCTTTCCCATCATCCCCCCTCCCCACTAGATAGTTTATTTCTTTACTTTTGTCTTCCTGAACTTGTAGAGATGCTGGTAACGCATGGAAACAAAACATATCAATGTGAAATGGATAGGGAAGATATCAGGTGAAAAAGTTTTTTTTTTAATTTCTTGAACACAAGTTGAAAAAAAAAAATGACTTGAAACTATCAAATGTCAAAGAAGTGTGATTTTAGTGAAGGGTACATGGAGGGAATCTGTTCAGAAGGAGATAGACACATTTCACAAAACTGTTTTGTTTTCTTTAATACAAAAAAAGAACAAACAGTTAAATGACAAAATAAACAACAACAAAACCTGCTCCAAACTACACAAAATACATTCAAAATAAACCACAGAGCCTACGTACCCTATCTTAAACCTGATCACAATCTTCAAAACCGGTTCCAAATTCCAAAACCCTTACATAAGAAATCACAAGTTCCAAGATGACGGTCATGACCCTGACACAAGACAATACAAGAACACAGATGACAAGCTTTCAGCCGAAATCCTAGCAAGTGCCCAATCCAAAAGGGAAGGCAGGGGCGTGGTGGTGACACTGGTTAGAAGACGGTGATGAGGGCGAAGACGCCGTAGACGAGGGCGCAGGGGTAAGCCACCAGCAGCTGCTGACTGTCCATGGCCAGAGCCGACACGAACAGCTTGGAGGCTGACAGGCTGCACCAGGCCACCGCCACACACGTCAGTAGTATGCCCACCACACCCCTGAAATACACAAAATCACCAGGCCACACACGTCAGTAACATACCCACCCCACCCCTGAAATACAGAAAATCACCAGGCCACACACGTCAGTAACATACCCACCACACCCCTGAAATACAGAAAATCACCAGGCCACACACGTCAGTAACATACCCACCCCACCCCTGAAATACAGAAAATCACCAGGCCACACACGTCAGTAACATACCCACCACACCCCTGAAATACAGAAAATCACCAGGCCACACACGTCAGTAATATGCCCACCACACCCCTGAAATACAGAAAATCACCAGGCCACCGTCACACACGTCAGTAGTATGCCCACCACGCCCCTGAAATACACAAAATTACCAGGCCACCGCCACACACGTCAGTAATATCCCCACTACACCCCTGAAATTGAAAAAAAAAAAAAAATCAACTGGCCATGGTGTTCATAGTTGACATTACTCTGAGCAGACACAAAATTCATCAACCTTTTTTTTAGGAGAAAAAATGTTGAGAGATGTACAAACCACTTTGTCGTTCTTCATTTTCGTTGTCCTGAGTGCTGTTTATCCTGAAGAAGACCTAAGAGGTCGAAACGCGTGGTGTTTTGTCTTGAGATTCGTTGTTCATGTTTGGCGGATGTAGTACTTAAACTTTTTAAGATTCGCCTTGTCATGAGTTAATATTTTTCAGCGACACCGAGTCTATGACGGAGACATAAAGTGACTGTTAAAGAAAGAAGAAGAAAAAAAAAATGCATAAAACGAAGTAGTTTCACATAACATGCTGAAAATAGAATACAGCGTTGACTACACAATGACAGTATCAACACAGACTGTAAAATCTGGTTGGTAGCATAAAGATTCTTACAGACTGTAAAGAGATAGTCTGGTCAACAGTATGAACTACACTCAGGTTGAGAAACTATTAAGACAGGAGCACGGCATAAAGGAAAATTTTGCTGACTGCAGAGTAAGGATCGATAGTGTGAACTAAACAAACGCATGCCTACGCGCGCGCGCGTGCGCACGCACCCACACACACACACAAACACACACACACACACACACACACACACACACACACAACGCACACGCACACACACGTGAGAGAGAGAGGGAGAGACAGAGAGTCGAAAAGTAACTGCAAAAACAGGAGGAAAGCACAATGGGAAGGATTTGTTTTTTAACAGGCTGTTAAAGCAGGAGTGTATTAACCAAATACATAATACATGTACAAAAAAAAGAAAGCAAACAAAAAAAATCTCCTAATGACAAGTAGACAGTCCAAAGCAAAAAGAATTACAGACTGTAAAGAGAGGACAATGAACCGCACACACACACACCACACACACAACACACACACACACGCACGCACGCACGCATACACGCGTGCGCGCGCCACACACACACCACACACACACACACACACACACACACACCACAGTGAGAGAGAGAGAGAGAGAGAGAGAGAGAGAGAGAGAGAGAGAATCCAAATAACCCGTCTGTAAAGAAAAGACAGAGAATCCAAATAACCCGTCTGTAAAGAAAAGACAGAGTACAGCACACCCAGACAAAGTGTCAAACACTGACTGTAAGGAGAGGAGGACGGCGGCGAAAGAGAGGAAGACCATGGGCAGCAGGCAGTAGCCCAGCACGGAGATGGTGACCCCCACGGACACCCCGGTCATGCTCATGAGGTTCAGCAGGCAGTACATGGCCACGCAGCCCACCACGCCCAGCCCGTAGATGTAGCCGAACGACAGCTTGCCCGACTGGAAAGGAAGAAGAGGAGAAGACGTCGCTGTCATCATCACTGTTCTGTCATTGCTGATGTTCATCATCGTCGTCATCGTCATCGTCGTCATCGTCACCATCGTAACCATCATCATCATCAACAACAACAACAACACAGTTGTCAGTACTGGGGTCATAACCATTACCATGACCATAAACATCATTAACCATTACAAAATGATCGTGATGATGGCTCATCCCTCGTCGTTATGACGTCATCACCATCCTCATCACCAATACCGTCACTGTCATCACCCCCCCGTCGTTGACGTCATCGCCATCCTCGTCACCAACACCATCACTGTCGTCACCCCGTCGTTGACGTCATCGCCATCCTCATCACCAACACCATCACCGTCATCATGATGTCATCGCCATTCTCATCACAAGCGCATAACTGCCATCGTGATGTTATCGCAATACTCATCACCAACACCATCACAGTGATTATGACATCATAAACTTCCTCATCACCAACCACATCTCTGTCATCATGATATCATCACCATGCTCATCACGAACACCCTCACTGTCGTCATTATGTCATCAACATCCTTTATCATCCACACACCACCATTGTCATCCTTATGTCAACAGCAGTAACATCACTTATCATGATGTCATCACCATCCTTATCATCAACAGTATCACTTAAATACGTCATGACCATCCTCACCACCAACATCATCACAGTCGTCATTATGTCATCACCTATTCTCATCACCAAAAGCATCACTGTCATCTTTATGTCATCACTGACATCTCCACTGTCTTCAATTATGTCATCATCAACACCTTCACAGTCATTATTATGTCATCACTAACACCATAACTGTTATCATTATGTCATCACCAACACCATCGCTGACATCATTATGTCATCACTAAACACCATCACTGTCATCATTGTCATCACCAACACCATCACTGTCATCATTATGTCACCACTGTCATCATTATGTAATCACTGTGATCACTACGTCATCACCAAGACCATCACTGTCACCACTATGTCATCACCAAGACCATCACTGTCATCATTATGCCATCACCAACACCATCACTGTCATCATTATGTCATCACTAAAAACCATCACTGTCATCATTGTGTCATCACCAACACCATCACAGTCATTATTATGTCATTACTAACACCATAACTGTCAGCATTATGTCATCACTAACACCATAACTGTCATCATTATGTAATCACCAACACCATCGTTGTCATCATTATGTCATCACTAAACATATAACTGTCATCATTATGTCATCACTAAACACCATCACTGTCATCATTATGTCATCACCAACACCATCATAGTCATTATTATGTCATCACTAACACCATAACTGTCATCATTATGTAATCACCAACACCATCGCTGTCATCATTATGTCATCACTAAACACCATCACTGTCATATTATGTCATCACCAACACCATCGCAGTCATTATTATGTCATCACCAAGATCATCGCTGTCATCATCATGTCATCACCAAGACCATCAATGTCATCATTATGTCATCACTACGTCATCACCAAGACTATCACTGTCATCATTATGTCATCACCAACACCATCACTGTCATACTTATGTCATCACCAACACCATCACTATCATCATTATGTCATCACCAACACCATCACTGTCATCATTATGTCATCACTGTCATCACTCCGTCATCACCAAGACCATCATGTCACCACTATGTCATCACCAAGACCATCACTGTCATCATTCATGTCATCACTGTCATCACTCCGTCATCACCAAGACCATCACTGTCACACTATGTCATCACCAAGACTATCACTGTCATCATTATGTCATCACTGTCATCATACCGTCATCACCA
>CM065728.1:58053418-58060918 GCA_033310375.1 Conus canariensis
CTGCGCATGTGAGCCTCGCGTTTATCTGTCTACGTAAGCCTTTAGTGGTATAAGCCTATGTTATGATACAGGTGTCCAGTATGTGGTGACAAACACGTCTGCCAGTGCTGACACCCTGAAGTAAAACAAACTGAAATCAGATCCTAAATGGAACACACCACTTCAACCTGCAGACACTTGATAGCAGCGATGTGTCCAGCTTTTGTGTTCTGTTTAGTGAAAATTGTGAATATGAGAAGATGAGTGCAGTGGAGAATTAACGCTAAACAAAGTTGGTAAATTAAATTTAATCTTTAATATATCTTTTTTAAATACAGAAGCACAGTAAACATCATCATATCAGTTTACAAAGCAAGAACAATATTCAGAGAATATAAAAACAAACCTTACATATTTTTTCTTGCTTTAGTTTGTTTTCAAATATAGTTTTAAACAAGTAGGTGTGGTAAAATTACAGAGTTATCTCCTTTACCGTATGATTTCGGTCTAAATAAGGCCAGCGAGGCGCATGCAGAAGAGTGAAGCGCCCGCTGGCGCCCGACCGGAAGTCACACTACCAAAACATAGAGCGCCCAGCAGCGCCCGGTAAAACACGTGACAGTTTAGGGGGAAGGGGGCAGCCATGTTTACCATGGTAACGGATATATCGCGAGAACGTGACTTCGTTTTTTCCGCCTATTTCCGCTTCCTTTTGCAAGAAACTGCGTGTCGATTAGAGCAGAGTTAGTGTATTCTAAAGTTCGCCTATCAAAGTAGCTTCGTCAGCATGGCTGCAGAAAGATTTTGGCATTCCATCAAGGGAGACAGTAATGAAGAGGTGTCCGATTTTGAAGGATTTACGCAGGCAGACATGATAAAAGTGCAGCCTGCCGATGAAAGTGACCTAGATACTGATTGGGATGATGTAGTTCCTTTCATGAACCACGATTCTTCGGATTCAAGTTCGGAAGATATTGAAGAAGCACCTGAGCTACAACATCGTGAAATCGATGGTACGTGGTCGAATTCATTGAATGATTTCGAAATCGATGATTTTTGTGAAGATGTGGGGCCAAAGCATGATTTGCCGGTCAATGTGACGCCCGTGGATTTTTTTTTTTTTTTTTTTTTTACCGGCATCGTTTTTTCAGACCTTGGCTGAAGAAACAAATCGCTATGCTGAGCAAATTCAGGAACAGAACGGAAAAGTAGATTCTGAATGGCGTGCAGCAACTCCGGTATTTCTGGGGTTTCCGGGGGTTTTCGGGGTTTCCGGTAAAACATCATACCGGGACTTCGATGTCAATACGGGCAAGACGAACCACACTTTTTTCTTTACGTTGTTCTTTCAGCCCCCTCCTCCCCCCCCCCCCCCCCCCTCCTCTCCTTACCTAATCCAATCTGCTCGATGTGATGCTGTTTTTCTCTCTCCCCCCCCCCCCCCCTTTCTATCTTTTCCTTCCCCCATATTTTTTTCCTACCCTAGTAGTCCCCTGCCAAGTTTGGCAGCCTGAACAGAAACAATAATGACTATGGACTGATTACTTTGTTCCTATGGGTTCTTTAATAATGTTCTTTTTACAAACTGCACACCGAAGCCAGATTGTCATCACAACCCAAAGACTACAGTGGGGTTTGGCGCTATCCCACACTCCATGCTAGCAAAACAAAAGCATAGTGATAATTCTTCTCATTTTTCTTTTCTTTTTCCTTTTATTTTCTTTTACTTGTTTTCGTAACTCCGTCTGATTTTCACTGCGCTGAGGAGCACTGAACGACAGGTGTAGGAAAACACAGGGGGAGCAGGAGAAGAAAAAGGTAATGGCAGCTGAACGCATCCCATGCCCACGTTCCACGAAGAACCTTAGCAATAAGTGTCCTAACAATATCACCCCAACTAAACTTTTTGGCTGTCACAATGAAGTGGAAGGACGATCTTTTTCAGTGTGTGTGTCTGTGTGTGTGTGTCCGTGCGTGCGTGTGTCGTGTGTGTGTGTGTGTGTGTGTGTGTGTGTCCCTGTGTGTGTGGTGTGTGTGTTGTGTGTGTGTGTGTGAGAGAGAGAGAGAGAGAGAGAGAGAGAGCGCACGTGTGCAGGCGTGCACGCGCGTGTGGCCCTAATCCTCCCCTTAGTGTCTGACAAGAGCCTGATGCATTTACCGGCGTCTCCGCCGAGTCACAGATGTCTCCTACGATCCCAAACAGACCTCGGTCTCAGACAAATAGGACGTTAATCTCACCATTAATTCATTACTGCCGTCTACGAAATAATTACTCTGTGCGTGTGTGGTGTGTGCGCGTGTGCGCGCGCGCGCACGCATAGATAGATATACATATACACATCGTTCGCGCGCATTCATACACACCAGTCGAAAAAATGGAGAGAGAGAGAGAGAGAGAGAGAGAGATGACAGAGAGAAAAGAGAGACAGACAGATAGCCAGACAGACAGAAACAGCGACAGACAGGCCGGATATGAAGAAAGGGGTTGGGCGAGCGTGGGATGGGGGTAAAGTGGTGTGTGTTTGTGTGTGGTGTGTGGTGGGGGGGGGGGGGGGGGGGGGGGGGGGCAAATGGTTGCTGGCGCGAAAAGATACACTCTAATATTCTTCCACACAGTCTAACCTGACCACTATCCCCTATTCCCAACACAGACACAAACGCGCACGCGCGCGCGCGCGCGCGCACACACACACACACACCACACACACACGCACGCACCACCACACCACGCATGCACGCACAGACAGACAGACAGACACACCTGCACACCCGCACGAATGCACTCATTCACTCACTCACTTCACACACACACACACACATACACACACACACACACACACAAGTGCGCGCGCGCGTGCAAACACACACATACACATGCAAACGAACACATGCACGCACGCACGCACACACACACATACCACACCACACCCCACCACACCACGCCAAACGAAACCAAAACGAAATCAAGCAACCTCTATGAACCAAGCATAAAAACGGTATCCGCAGCCTTGACACATCTGATCCGCTGGCTGGACATGCTGGGAACATTCCTCCTCACTCACCACTGTCTGAACAGACCGTCCCACGACTGGGAGAAAGCCTCTGGGGATTAAATGGACAAGAGTTTCCCATCACACAGACCCCAGTGGTCTCTGTGCCTGGGGATCAGGTATATATACTTTACAAACCCGCAGGGTGCGGAGTGTTTTATTACCCCTGCTAAACATGCCAGGCTCTCATCTGAGCGGAGCCTGTTGGGATTGTCTTTCTCTCTCTGTAAACACACACAACACACACACACACAACACACACACACACACACACACACACACACACACACACACACACACACCACAACACGCGCGTGCAATTTCAATTTCAATTCAAATTTAATCCTTTGACCCCTGTTGGGGCATGGAGGATACAAATGTAACAAAGAGAAATACGAAACTCACTCAGAACAATGTGTGAAGTAGTTGCGAAATGCTGAATTCTGGTGAACTGTAATGATCTCATTAAACAATCTTCCCATTTTTTAGAAACTTACTAATATTCAAACAAATGCGTCTTCCTTTTTTAAATAAATTACAGAAGTTGAAAACAGACGTTGGTTTTAGATATTTTTTAGGGATGAATTTTTCACGAAGTTCATTATATTTTGGACATTCCATGATGCAATGAAATTCATCTCCAATTTCACAGTTACGACAAATACGCAATTCTCTTGGAAACATTATGGTGTCTTCCAATTTCAATTTGCAATTTATGGTTACTACATCTAAATTTAAATAAAGATATAACATAAATATCTGGTAAGGCAGAAAAAATGTTCTTTTCCAAAGACAGTCTTTACACTTTTATAGAATACACACTTATTGCTGTTTTCAAGAGAACTGCGCCAATCACGAGCATAATTATTTTGCAACTCCTTTTTAACACACTTACATAAGTTACTTCTGTTTGTGAATGAATGAGATTCCCAAACAAATCAAAACCAGTTTCAAATAAAATACTTTTAACATAACCAAGCCATGGTGAAACGAACATCCTTTTGTATATAGTTCATGTAAGATATTATATACTTTGTTTGAATACTTCTTTGAATCAGGAACAACTAAGTTAGCCCAGAACCTTATCATTCTCACTTTAATCAGTACAGATAAAGGATAGATTCCGGTTTCACCATAAATCATTGAAGTCATTGTAGTTTTATTTAATCTCAATAAATACTTTAAAAAACGTAACTGTAACTTTTCTAATATATCAACATTTTCATGACCCCAAATTTCACAACCATACAACAACACAGGTACAACTATGGAATAAAATAATTGTATGCAAACATCAATTGGCAATTTCTGCTTCCTTGCAGTTTGTAATAATGAAAACATTGCCTTGAGAGCCTGATTATAAGCACATTTTTTTGCTTTGTAAAAAGAACCTGTTCTGCTGAACTCGATGCCTAAGTATTTCATTGAATTAAGAACCTCTATTTTTTCATTCCCAAAGAAAAAAATTTCACGCATACTATTTCGACCATGAAAGACAACTATTTTTGTTTTCTTTGGATTTACTTCTAATTGCCATTGCGTGCAATATATATGTAAGGCATTAAGTTCTTTTTGCAAAGCTGATTTAGAATTTGCCAATAAAATTGTATCGTCAGCATATAACAATTCAAGCAAACACACACACACACACACACAATATAAGCAAAGACACACACACACACACACACACACACACACACACGCACACACACACACACACACACACACACACACCAGTACTGGTTTTAGCGGACAGACGGAACGTGGTACGAGGACAATTCCAATACATTTTGGTGCGGATCCGAGGCAATGATCCAGATCAAAGAGCAGATCCACGACGCGTAAGATCTTGACGAAAGCCTGCGTTCTCCCGGGAACCCATCTGGTTTTATCAGTTTATTTCACTTGATTTCTTGTGGTGACGGCAGTGGGGATCGAAAAACGTTTTGCGGTGTGTGGGCTGAATATACCTCCGCATGAATTTGCTGTTAAACGAAATTTTATCTCTGTTTTTTTTTTTCTTTATGCTGGCTACTTTCGCTTTCGTTGTTATTTTGTATGTCCTAGTAGTAGCTTTTTTGCTCGTTTCTTTGATTTTTTGTGTGTGTGTGTGTGTGTGTGTGTGTGTGTGTGGTGTGTGTGTGTGTGCGTGCGTGCGTGCGTGCGTGCGTGCGTGTGTGTGTGTGTGTGTGTGTGTGTGTGTGTGTGTGTGTGTGTGTGTGTGTGTGTGTGTACGTGTGTGTGTGTGTGTGTGTGTGTGTGTGTGTGTGTGTGTGTGTGTGTGTAACTGTAAGCGAGTTATGGATCATGTGACCAAACTGCTGTAAGCCGATATCATACCACCATGAACCCGTTTTTTGTCCCCACCAGCATGCAGATCGCAGATGACGAGATCAACGTACAACTGCACTCTGGTTATACCCTCTACAACATGACGTTGGTGCGGCGCTTCAGCACTTTCCCAATAACTCAAAAATAACTCTGACCAAGTCACGCAGTACGACTGTCAGGCTGATGCTCTTTACTGTGGCTAGATGAGATAATATGTTGCACGTTTTAATATACACTCTTTTTTTCTGGATTTTATTTATTCATTTATTTATTTATTTACTTTTACTCGGACGGGCGAGAGAAATGCTTTAAGGATGACGAAGTGACGAGTATTTAAGGAGAGGGACTGTCAAATGAACTGGTGCTGAGGAATACTGGGACTCAACAACAGGGGCTGTCGTCAGCAATAAGAACAACAAACATGTGACATCGTGGAGCTTACGTAGTGGACCAGACGACCACCAAACCCTCTGAGGACGCCAACAACAAGACCTACATTCCGATGCACCACTTGAAACATCTGATAGACTGCATGTCGTCGACAACTGGGACTGAAAAACGCAAGCAACAATTCAAACCGCTTCCCAGCATAGAAAAGAGATAAAAGTAGTTGATTCCCAATTCGTTGCTGTGGTTAGGGCGAGGAAAGGAAGGCTACTTCATTCCCAGTCTCTGAATGACCTTGCAAAGGATCTTCGTCGTCATGCGGACAAGCTCAGTCTGAGAATCCTGGTTCGCCACACTGGCAGACTGCCTGCCTCGCAGCAGACTATTTCTCCCTTCACAGTGATCTCTTCACCAGGTTGTTCCTTCTGGCTCTTTTGCTCCCTGTTGGGCAATTTCCCTTGTGGAACTGGGTCTGTTGGTAACTGTTGCGACGAAGACTCAAACTCCTGTTCTTGGACACCTCAGCGGGTGCACGGTGCTGACCAAGGTGATGGACACGAGCTGGTTCTAATCTCTCCTGAATGGATTCAAACAGAGGAAAGGTCAAATCAAGTAAAAAGACTAAAATGTTTTACTTCCAGCAAACGATTCACAAACTAGTCTTCATTGGACCCGTCACAAGCGTCCCGAAGAAGAGACACGTCTTTGAATGTCTTAGATCACTGACTAAAATTGCATCTTATATCCCCAAACCCGATTATTTGTAGATATGAAATGGAAAGCTCCAGAAACAGGGCGTAGCAAGCCAATCAAAATGCATGGTACTTTCTAGAAAGTACGGTAACCATGACGTATTTGATTCACTCAGAATGCTCGGGAACACTTCAGAATGTCCAACACTTTCTTTGTAAACCCGACGAAAATGCATTGAATATTAAACAAATCATTTTTGGAACGTTCGGGAGGTTCTTGCACTTAAGGGACGATTCGAGGACTCTATACCAATTCCGAGTAATTATTACGCCTACATATACGTTAATGGGTAAACTAACATCTCGTGGAACTAAACACATCCCAAGCTAATCCCAAAGATCTATCTGAATCAACAAACAATGACAGGCAAAGTCCCTCTGTTTGCAACAGTGATTACTTGGAACCGCAAACTCCCTACATGCTTCTCCCCGATTCCGGGATCTCAAGCGCGGAAAGTATGCACAGCTCAGGCACCTGCAAAGCCTCGTCCATGAACTCCAATTTCTCGCACTTTCCTGATTAACTGTTGACTCAGGCTTGTAACTCCAGCAATTGTGTGGCTTCATAGCAGATGTGGTGTAGCGCAAGTTGACAAGCTAGCCGAGACAGCTCTTCGAACAAGAGCTAAACACTCACAGTATACATGCCAGGTGAGCCTACGTAATGTGGTGGTCTGTGTCACACATCGGGAATGGACGGTGAAACTAACGCTTGCCCGATTTTGCTGCGCACGTCTGGAAGTCACGTGCCAGCGAGCACTTCACAGACCTCACTTCTACAGTACTGAACGGACATCTCAAGTGAGGCAGTGAACAGTAAGCAGGACGTAACGAACAAAACAGGGTGATATTTGTTCCCATGATAAGATCATTACACGCCCAGAACTCCAAACGAACGCTGTGACACCAAATTGCTAGGGTATTTAGTGTCGTAATCAGTATTCGTTTGGAGTTATGGGCGTGTTTGCTATCACATCATTGGGAGAAAGAATCTCTTGATC
>CM065728.1:58070918-58073418 GCA_033310375.1 Conus canariensis
CACACAGACACACACATTATTATTATCATTATTATGAATACTTATATAGCGCCTATCCTCGGTTAGAGACCAAGCTCTAAGCGCTTTGCAATCCACACTCGTTTACACAACGGGCTGCCTACCTGGGTAGTGCCGACTGAAGAGCTGTCAGCTGGCGTTTCATTCAGTCGTTTCCCGTGTCATCCAGTCAATATCGTTCAATATCGTTCACTAAATTTCATTACTTCCTTCATTCTTTCAATTTCTCACGCAGGGTGCATGCTATGTGTAACGTGTCATCCATACCAACGGCCAAACTGGCCTTCTCTTCCGAAAGTTGGTGATGGGATTTGACGTGTGTGCAAGATGTTATGCGTGCGTTCACACACGGAACCTCGGTTTATAGTCTCATTCGCAGGACTGTACGGGAAATGGAGTCAGAACCAATGTTAACTCCGAGGGAAAAATCCCCCTGTATCGAAACGGAGGAGATTCGAACCCGCAACCCCAGGATCACCAAGATTACGAGTCCGGCGCTCTACGACTGAGCTATTCCGGCCCCCCGGACCACATACACACACACGCACGCATGCACACAGACAAACACACGCATGTTCATGGACACATGTGCAGATGCATGCAGGCACGTATACACACACACACACACACACACACACACACACACACACACACACACACACACACACACACCGGTCGCAGACAGAAACCACAAGCAAGCAACAAGAAACAGACGACACAGATAACAACTTCAGTTGTCTGCTCTTGTCTTCGATCTCTTCTAACGTCCGATCTCTCGCCTCCATCCCAGCTCCATTACCTTGCACTCGACCACCCTCCTTTCCTTCTCCTCGATTCCATTCATGGTGTTTATAACCCAGCTGACCGCAAAGGGCCACATCAGGGCTGTCACCCTTGTGTGTGTGTGTGTGTGTGTGTGTGTGTGTGTGTGTGTGTGTGGATTTCTCTCTCTCTCTCTCTCTCTCTCTCTCTCTCTCTCTCTCTCTCTCTCTCTCTCTCTCTCTCCAGTTGGACTTCCCCCGCGTCTCATTCTATGAGTACTTTTTGGACATACGTTTGCCTCAATGGACCCTAACTCCTGTCGGATGACCTTTGCTAGACTACGGGTCAATATAGACAGTGACATCAACAGAGGCTCATACCGACAGCTACCAGCGCCAACAGAAAGCTGCCAGACAGGCTTACGTTGCTGATTGATCTATATGATAGATCTTACCGTGACCTCATTCGATGTTCGAGACTCAATACGGGCTTATTGTGTCTGGGAGCAACTTTGTGCTTAATTTAAGAAGGCATCCTGCATATAGGGCGTTCATCTTACCATTATCATCTATACCCAGGTCAAATGTTAGGGTGATATTAGGCTACGTCCCGGTGACCTATTGAGGCTATAGCTCATCGTGACAGACCAAGCGTAAAGGCCATGGTGACAAACCAAGATGAATGGTCGTAGTGATGCAAGGTCAAGGCAGCATGAGCAAGGTCACTGTGATAGAAGGTGACCTAAATACAGTGACACACACATACATACATATAAGCTCAATCACGTGCGCACGCACACATGCACGCACTTGCGTGCGTGCTTGCACACGCACACACACATACACACGCACGCACGCACGCACACACACACACCGTGACCTACAAGATAAACAAAACAAGACTCGACAGCGAAATAACTCAATCGTTTTTGTCCCTGGCAGAGGCAGAAAAGATAATAATAAAAAAGTAATGACAACATAATTATGGAAAATGAATAGAATTAGAACAGAAGAGTGAGAAGGAAGAGAAAGACAGGTTGCTTTGTGAATTGTTAATGTTGTTGAGACATCAATAATCATGGCACCATTTCTACAATGTGGCCTGTAGATTCACATGAAAAAAGGAAACAAGTCAATTTTGAATACAATTAGAAAATCAAATCATGTCTAGATCCATCTGTGTCGTAACATCTCTCTCTCTCTCTCTCTCTCTCCTCTCTCTCTCTCTCTCCATTCCTTGCCTATTTCGCTCCTCCACCCCCCTCCCCTTCCCCAATCTATCTTCCTCAACTATCGCCCTCTCCATTGCACAGCCCCCAGTCGCTTTCCCAAGACCTGTCCTAAACGAAAACAGAAAGCTGAATCAAGTCTAGATCAGTGTGTTTTGAGGAAAGCGCTCTCTCCTTCCTTTCCTTCAGCATTGTTTGCCTTTCTGTCTGCGTCTCCTCTCCACCGCCACCCAAACCCAAGCTCCCCCTCGCTTCTTTCTCTTTCACCCTGGCAAGAGCCATTCCAGCAATGAGAGATCTTGTGCAGCAGATGTTAGCAGAACTGGATAGACAGACAGATCACTCACGTAACAAGACCAGTCGTTCATGAGTTACAATATCACAGCCCACGTGGAATAACTGCAGAAACCCATTCACGGACCGGCAGACACATATACAAACATACCAGCAGTCCCTAATGGACCCTTTTGACTGCGCGTCGCTCGCCATCTC
>CM065728.1:58080918-58088418 GCA_033310375.1 Conus canariensis
TGTGTGTGTGTGTGTGTGTGTGTGTGTGCGCGCGCGTGTGTGTGTGTGTTTTGTGTGTGTGTGTGTGTGTGTGTGTTTGTGTGTGTGTGTGTGTGTGTGTGTGTGTGTGTGTGTTAGTATGTGCGAGAGAGAGAGAGAGAGAGAGAGAGAGAGAGAGAGGGAGGGAGGAGGGAGAGAAAGAGTGTGGAGAGAGAGAGAGTGTGTGTGTGTGTGTGTGTACGTGTTTGAAAGAGCGAGTTAGAGAGAGAGAGAGAGAGAGAGAGAGAGAGAGAGAAGAGAGAGAGAGAGAGAGAGAGAGAGAGAGAGAGAGAATCCACCTGAAAAGCGCAAACTTCTTTCATAATCAGACTGATAACATGTCGAAAGGTTCGAGTCTGAAATCGTTTGAAAGCACGAATTTTTACCTCTGAAGGAGCGGATTTTAAGTATTTCAAAGTGTGTCGTATGCAAGAGTCCATGAGTGCAATATGCTGTGAAGTGCATCGGACATACAACAAGATATAAAGTTTTGTAATCTGAGATGTAGCAGTGTATCTGTACTGTATGATAAGCATCGGCCGCGTGTACAATTATTGCCAACGGCAATTTCTTGATGATCCTGACTTTATATGAGGTGGGACTGCGGGAGAGATGTCAACACTGGTGTATACACAAACGGTGCACGCTCATAACAAGAGCCATTTGTTCATGAGTTACAATATCACAGCCCACGTGGAACGACGATCAAAAGCCACCCACGGACTGGGTGACAGCATTACAAACATAACAGTAGTCCCTAATGGACCCTTTTGATCGTGCGTTGCTCGCCATCTCTCTCGTTCTTCTAGGAATAGCTGGCATCACAATACCAGCCTTGCGAACGTGGGCGACTCAGGATATGAGTGTCCCCGATTCAGAACTCGACAACGGATCAAAAAGCGCCGCCATCTCCCCCCTTCCCTCCCCCCAATCCTTCTTTTTACCATATTTCATTGATTTGATATCTCTCCTCTTCACAGCAGTGTGATAAGCGCTCTGTCAGAGGACAAAGAGCAAATCATGCAAATTAGCATTGTTGTTCGTAGCGGGGAAAAAAATCAACACGTAATGGACGATTCCATCAACTTAGGTCTAATGCACTTGTATTTTTATTGTTAGATTCTTAACTTGCTATATTTGGAAATCTGGCTTGTCAGACTCGAGTTTATTCCAACACTGTACTTTTTATGGATCACACTTCAAACAAAGTCCCGTGTGTCAACAAAGGCAACAGCTTGTGCTAGAATAGTAATTGCATGGACAGTCACTTCAGACGACTTCTTTTTGGCCTTTTTTGGTTAATACACGGCTACAATATAGCACAACTCGGATATTCGTCAATGAGTTGTGGATCTGTTGCGTACAAGTGCGCCGCGCGCGCACGCGCGCGCGCACCACACACACACACAACACACACCACTCACTCACACAATCACTCACTCATCATCACACACACACACACACACGCGCGCGCGCGCTATCAGCGCTAAGTCCACAGGGTGTGAGAAGGAAGGGCATGGGGAGCTAGCGTGCCATCGCATCGTTGACCTGGGTCCTTTCAAATCCCATGAAGCAGATAACCTGGAACAATCCAGGAACGACCGCTCTGCCCTTTCTCTACACACAGTGTGGCACCCAAAGGCTGTCCTATTGATTAACAGACAGCCAATGGTCACAACGTAAGTACCACTGTCTCCTTTACCTATCATCGATGCTCTGTGCTTTACTGCAACACACCGTGGTTTATGTTCTGGAATGAACACTGGGACCGAAGGAAATGACAACACCCACCACCGTAAATAGTGAGATGGAAACTCTGGGCACTGCCACACAGCAGACGATCTTCAGAGAGGAAGTGCTCCACCACCACCACCCGTTTCCCCTCCTCATGTAAGTGTTTCGGCCTCCTTTACGCTGTTCAATGACTGTTTATGGATTCTTTTTTTTTTTTCGCACATATTATGTTTGAGGGAAGGGCTGAGGTAAACGAATCTGTTGCTCTCTGTTTTCGTCGCAGCTTCGTCATTAATGGTCAGGATGAAATCTGAAGATCAGCACAAAATGCGGTCTCATTTCCTTGACTTACTCTACGCTGATGTGTAAGACATGAAGTAATGCACATGGGGTAGCCCCACGAATTCTGGTGTCGCTGAACTGAGTCACATCTCTCAATTCTCATTCTGGGATAACATGGCTCAGGAAAAATCCAGATAGGACTGCTTGTCTTCTTTTTAAAAGTTAGTTTCCAAGAGAGATGAATGCAGGGGGGAACTGAAACAAACTGAAAAAAAAAAATTATTCTGCCGGAGAAAACGGAAAAACAAATAACAAGACAAAACACGACGCGTTTCGACCTCTTTAGTTTTCTTCAGGCAAGATAAACATCATTCAGGACAATGAAAACATAACGAGCAAGGACTTACCTTCACAAATTCGGCGCACAATGGACGTGATTGCTCGTTCTTCGTTTTGATTGTCCTGAATGTTGTTTATCTTGCCTGAAGAAGTCCAATGAGGTCCAAAACGCAACGTGTTTCGTCTTGTGATTTGTTTGCTCATTTTGTAGGCAGGCAGAATGGTCCTTTTCTTTCAAGTTTTCTCCTGTTGAATCTAGATCTCCACCCCGGCCTCTCCGTTCACCATCAGGACTAAACTGCTATTATTCACGTCCAGAGACAGTTCACTTCTGAGCTGGACCAAAGGATCCACGAGAGGCTCCCGTTCAAACATGACCACAAAATGTCTTTGACGAGGACCGAAATACATTGGCAATAATAGGGGACTCCCACCTCCCACCCCACCCCTCCCATCCCGCCCTACAATACATCAGCAATGATAGGGGACCCCCACCCCCCAGCCCCTCCCACCCCCCCATCCCAATCCCCCCTCCCACCCCGCCCCAAAATACATCGGCAATGATAGGGGTCAAAATTAATTTTCTCAATTACAATGAGAGAGAGAGAGAGAGAGGGAGAGAGAGAGAAAAGAGACACACACAACACATACGCGCGCGCGCGCGCGCAGCACACACAAAGAGAGAAAGATTGACAGAGACAGAGAGAGACAGAGACAGAGAAAGTTAACTGACAGCAGTTTCAAAACTGCTGCTTGCATCACATCCCACGATTCGTGTTTAGAAAATTCACAAAGCTTAACTTGGCACGACAACTTTGAAACATCTCCAGCAGTGATGCTCTAGATGACCAATTTCATGTCACACAAGCCTTCACTCGGTAACAGCTCTTTGTAGCGTAGCCCCAGTTGCTGACGAATTATTCGCAGGAAGAAGGTGCCGATGAATCTGTTCACAGAGCCAGTCCGCTGTTGCGCACGTGCAGCAAACTGTCCAACTCCATACAGAACGCTTCATAAGCTTCTCAATGCTCTCATTTTCATCTGCCCCCCGCCCCTCCCCCCCCCCCCTCGCCGTCTCCTAAGCAATGTTCCTTATTTTCTGTTAACATTTGTTCTTATTCCCCTTGTACTTTCCTCACTTTGTTCCTCTCATCCACCTGTCAATTTCTACTATTCTATCCTATCTGCTCTAATTCGCTGCCTGTTCTACTTCCCCTTACCGTCTATTTTTATATCTCTTTCTTTTTTTCTGCTCCAGTCCTGCTTTTTTTCGCTACCTGTTCCACTTTCTCCAATCTTCCTATTTACCCAAACTTTTCTTACTTTCTCTCCTTGTTCCTAATTTACTACTGTTTCCACCCCCACCCCCCCTCCCCCTTTACCTCCTCTACTTGTCCTTAAATGTTCTATTTTATCACTACGTTTCTCCTTACCACCCCCCACCTCCCTCCTACTTTTTCTTACCTCTTCCCACTTTACCCCCCTTACCTGTTCCTGTCTCCTTCTCCTCCATTCCTCCTCACATCCCACTTCCTCCTACCTGATTCCACTTTTCCTCTATCTCCTCCCAACTTTTCCCACCTGTTTCTCATATTTTTCTCTTTCCTCCTCTTATTTTTTTCCCTACTGTTCCACTTTTTTTCTTATCTCTCCTACTTTTCCCTATGTTTTTCCTAAATGTCCTACTTTTCTTCCCATCTATTTCCACTTTCTCCCCAACTCCTCCTTCCTTTTCCCTACATGCTTCCAACCCAGCCCCCCCCCCCCCCCCCCCCTCTCCTCTCCTTCTATTGTTTCTTACTTATCCTCTTTTCTCCTATCCACTTTTTCTACCGGTTCCCTCACTTTTTCCTTCCCTTTCAGCTTTCTCCCACCACCTCTCCTCTCCCCACTTACCCCCCCCCACCCCCCACCCTTACCTATCTTTTCGCATGTTCCTTTTCCTTTTTCCTTCCTACCAGTTCCACTTTCCCTCCCATTCTCTTTTCCATCTGTTTCTACTTTCTACCTAAATACGTTCCACTTTCTCCCACACGTCTGAACACTATGAATGTGGTTCAAAGCCATCCTGGACAGGCGACGTCTCTTCCAACTACCCCCTGGACCACCACAGCCACATTACACACTGCTGCAGAAACTCCAACCACTGTTCGCAGTCGATTGCGACCGTTACCCAACATACAACACTACACAGCCGGATCTACAGATGTGGTGCTTTAAGCTATGAAGAGAACCGAATACATGAACCAGTGTGTATGCCTTCGTGGCTCTTCTGAACTGCAATGCCGCCATTTCATATCGCAAGGCAATAGACTGAGAGGCACTGCATAAAAGTAGTGTCGCCTTACGTTAGCTGAATTAGGCTGAACGATATATGTGCGGGGAAAAAAAAGCAGGAAAACGCACGCGAAAATATATTCTGAGCGTGCTCCATGCGTTACTTTCCTTCTCTCTCTCTCTCTCTCTCTCTCTCTCTCTCTTCTCTCTCTCTCTCTCTCTCTCTCTCTCGCTTGTTTTTACCGCAAGCGTTTGAAACTGGTAGAGGCAATTACAAAACGTCTGACCCGAATGAGGTCTTAGACATGGAGCGAAATTAAGCTGGCCTTTATGGGCGTCTAGGAGATGCATGGAAAACTTCCCAACTACGATGGCTCTGTCGATTGGCTTGGATGAAAGCTGTTCAGTAATGCTCATGAAAGATGTACGGGGTCACTCCATCCGCGATTCTAAAGAGATGCAGAAGAGAGAGGGAGAGAGCGAGTGTGTGTTTCTGTGTCTGTGTGTACGCGCGCGCGCGCGCGCGCGTGTGTGTGTGTGTGTGTGCTTGCGCGTTCACATGTGCGTGTGTATGAGAGAGAGAGAGAGAGAGAGAGAGAGAGAGAGTGAGTGTGTGTGTGTGTGTGTGTGTGTGTGTGTGTGTGTGTGGTGTGTGTGTGTGTGGTGTGTGTGTGTGTGTGTGTGTGTTTGCATGTATAGGCGAGCTGAATATTCCATTTTCTTTCTAAAACAATACTGAAATATGTTACAACCTACAAGGAAAATGATAATCAATCGACTTCCCCCTCCCCACTCCCAAATTGTACACATAGTGACTTGTACCTTAATATGCAATGCTTTTCAGAGGATTACCCAGGAAAAGAGAAAACAAAATGCACAAACAGCTTGGGAAAAATCTGGGGCAAATTTGTTCAGGGGAACAGTTTTGGACTTGAGCCCGCGATGCCAACCGACACGAAACGCTCCAGTAGCAAAACAGCATCATTAGAGTGAATTGCATGTGGCTGTGCTGAAGCTGCCTTTTTACCCAACGTGTAAAGCAGTTCACAGAGACAGAGACAGACAGAGACAGACAGACAGACAGCCAGACAGACAGACAGACAGAGAATCGTAGTTTAACAGCATTTTATTTGTGTCAAGCCCTGACATTCAGAAAGTCAATAAAGACGTTCCTTCAGCTTGTTCATCTTTTCAGTTTTTTTTTTTTTTTAACGAACGGCGAAATAAAATAATGAAATAATTAATCAAGGCGCTTTAATTTAGCAAACAAACACAACATAACAAGCTTGATATGTAGCAACATGTAACATTTAAAAGCACATTTACCAATTCCACTCAAAGACACACAGGCCTCAGCTAAAGATATTGAAACCTACCACCCCCCCCCCCCCTCAAAAAAACAAACAAACAAACGTACATTTCACACGACATACTACATCCAGCATCCTAGTCCAGCCTGTCGTCCCCTCCAGACTGCCTGTGATAAAAACAGACAGCAAACGATTGCCCAATAAATTCCTTACCCAGTCCCCCCCCCCCCCAACCCCCCACCCACCTCGTCTCAGCCCCTGCCACCAGAACCCCGGACCCAACCGACACATGGCCCGACACTTTAATGGGTGGTGAACGTGGAGCAGCCAGGTACGCAGGCGACTTTGGGCAATTCGGGAAGAAAATATAAAACGGCTGTGGCGCAACTTTAACTTCCCCGGACTATCTCTTCCTCTAAAGCCGCCGATCAACTGTACGGCAAACGGTTGCCAATAACAAGGGTGTCGCACCTTCTTCTTCTTCTACGTACGCAGGCTGATACTCCTGCAGACACTCCCTGTATAGACAGGCAGGTATTAATCCCATCTGCTCAACAAAGGGAGTGGAGTTTTGTGTGTATGACCGTTTTTTATTCCGCCATTAAGGCAGCCATACTCCATCTTCGGGAAGGTGCATGTTATGTGTAACGTGTCATCCATACCAACGGCCAAACTGACCTTCTCTTCCGAAAGTTGGTGATGGGATTTTACGTGTGTGCAAGATGTTATGCGTGCGTTCACACACGGAACCTTGGTTTATTAGTCTCATTCGAAGGACTGTATGGGGAATGGAGTCAGAACCAATCGCACCGAATCTCGGAGACCAAAACATGAGGAACAGGCGGGCAAAGAGGACAGACGAACGGATAATTTCTTTTCGATTTATAAGTCATATGACAAGATCATTCTTGCCAAGACAATCGGAGCATAAATACTTTTTAGTAAGATATGCAATAGAGCTTATGCTCGAAGGTCTTTTCAACGTAAACGAGAAAGTTTCCATATCAACAGACTTATAGGCGATTTCCATTTCCCATCATTCACCTTCCCTCAACAGCCTGTACCAGTTTCTCATTTGCATTCCTTTTAATTCCTATTTTATTCTTCTTTCTGGTAAGGTTGAGCATTAGCACAAATATGCTACAATTAGGATATAATGTTTGATGACTGATGATTTTTCGCCCCCCCCCCCCCCCCCCCCCCCTAAACGGGACACACACACACACACACACACACACACACACACACACACACACACACACACACACACACACATTCTCTGAAAAGGCAATGAGGGAGTCGAGTGAGCGGAGCGAGTCGCAACTCATCCTTGTCTGATGACGGCCTTACCTTTGCAATGAACGAAGCTTCGGCTTCGTGCCGGAAACGGTCATTAACTCTGCACTCCTCCAACTAACAATGAAGAGACCAACGACAAAGCAGCAATTAGTGACATAGGTGGTAAACAACGGTTTCAAGTATGCGGGCACACCCAGCGTTATTACATGTATGAGAGCTCTGTGTTGGTGCGTGCATGCGT
>CM065728.1:58093418-58098418 GCA_033310375.1 Conus canariensis
TCATACTGTCATCACAGAGGCAATAGCTGCAACTCGTAGACCCGTCAAGACAGAAAGGTTTATACACAAGAAAGGTTAAAATCAGGAAAAGCAATGGTTTGCTGCCCTTGCCTCTGATATTCTGTTGTTGTTGGGGGGTCGTGGCGGATTGTTTGTTTGTTTGTTTGTTTGTGTTTTTACAACCTTTTCATTAACCCGGCCGATGAGAAGCATTCCTTCACACGTAAAAAGAAAGACAAAAGAAAACAATATCTTACAGCTCTGTTGCAATACAAATAACAAAGTTATCAGCTCATCTTGGGAGTCTTTTGGTCCAGAGAGAATGAGAGAGGGGGCGTGAAAAGAGAGAGAGAGAGAGAGAGAGAGAGAGAGAGAGAGAGAGAGAGAGAGAGACAAACAGACAGAGAGACAGTGAGAGACAGAGACAGAGAGAGACAGAGAGAGCGGGGGGAGACAGAGAGAGTTCAAAGAACATTACTGATTGCATCACATGAACAGCGATTACGTGTTTGGAACAGAAGTAGCGGTTCAAAGAAGCAAGAGAGCGGACGATCATTCCAACCTCTCGTCGTATACGAGTGCCGATGTTACGAGCGCCACACTTCACGTCAGAAGAAGACCGCTTTGACGCAGGGAGTGAGGGTTAAAGGACTTCTTTGTGGCCTACGCCCTGAGTGGCTCAGCGAATCTGGCATCTTTGAGGAAAAAAAAGACTGCTGAGAGTATGTTGAAGTGGGTGAGACATTTCGCACCTTGACGAGAAGAAGAATGCTGAGAATGTGCTGAAGCAGGGAAGGCGAGGAGGGAAAGGGACAGGAGGGAGGGGGAATGGGGTGGGATGGGGTGCGATTGGATGAGAGTGTGAGTGTGCATGATGATGCTCTCCGCTGTGGTCTTCTTGTTATACAGCCAGAGATATAGACAGTGAACGTGATCTATTAATGACCTTTCGCCGTTTCCACGGCTTTTGTTCAAACTCAGCTTTGTAATCCTGGTTTCTTTTTTGTGAGTAGAGGGAAATGGAGTGGGGAAAGGACGGAGAAGGAGGGGAGGGGGATAGAAGAGGGAAGGCAGAAAGGGGGTGGGAGGAGGGAAGGGGAAGAAGGAAGGGCAATGGGAGGAGGGAAATCCCTTTCTCTCCGCGGAAAGAGATTTCCGCCCAGAAGATGGCGACATAATGGACGTTCTTGAGCGATGTATTCTCTCGGAGAATGGCCATTTTCCAGATCACCACGGCTTTCTTGACAGTAACAAAACAAAAAACAAAACAAAAAAAAAAAAAAAAAAAAAAAAAGAAAAGAAAAGCGCCGGGTCACGGCATTTCCATTCTGAACGAGTTGCAAGGCTTTACAATGCCGAGCAGCTCCCGCTTTTCATTCCATTTCCTAGAGAAACGCCAATGCAACAGGTCGGAATACCTGCCCCTCCCTCACCCCCCCCCCTTCTCTCTCTCTCTCTCTCTCTCTCTCTCTCTCTCTCTCTCTCTCTCTCTCCACACACATCTTCAGTTTGAAATGGCTGAAAATGCCATATTCTCCCAAGCCCAAGAACGTAACGCGGAGCATAAAAAGCAATGATACATCTCCCGGAGAAATAAAAATGTATAACAACTTATGCCCTCGCAAACCAGCTTCGAAACCACCATACAACTCTGTAAAGCATCTTTTAAGCGATCGTTGATATTAACAGCAGTTCTGGAACAACTTTACATCCTTGTAATACAGCTTTGAAATAAGATAATGTTGCTTATAGCCCAGCCGATCGCAGAGGGCCACATCAGGGCTGAGCTTTGAAATAAGCACACGCCCTAATAAATAAATTTAAAAAAAAAAAAGCCCTAAGACAACCATACGCCCCTAGAGACGAATTTTTAAAAGAATTTTTAGTAAGTCCGCCAAACAACAAGGATAAACAAATTACAAGACAATTTGTTTGTCCCTGTTGTTTGGCGGACTTACTAATACTTCTTTTTTTTTTTTAGAATCTGTTTCAATTTCCATCTGCATTCACGTCACTTGGAAACCAACGTCCCTAGAAACCGTTTAAAACAGTTGCCAAGGTCCAAACTACGTCAGAGGTTGTATGACAGAAGATGTATCAACGAACACCCTTGAGCGTGTTACGAAAACATGTTGAAGAAAATGATCCAGTAAACCCAGGTGAGGAAGCCTCCACTGTGAAAAAAAGTCTCAATAACCTATAAAATTCTGGGGATCCTAATGTACATAATCAGATCAGTGGGTTTTTTGTTTGTTTGTTTGTTTGTTTGTGGGTTTCTGTTGTTGTTGCTGTTGTTAAAGAATGGACAGAGTGATCAATGAAATCATAGTTAAAAAGTTTAACGTTAACTGGAGGAAGTAAAGTTATAAACTTAGGTGATGCAAAAATCAAATGCAAGTAACTTTCCTCCAGAATATTTGACACAGAGAAGAGGTTAATGGACTGCATACAAAACCGTCAGTTTATAAAGCAAAACAAAGTGAACAGAGAAACTGATGGGGGAGGGAGGGGGGGGCAGGGAGGGGGGGGAGGGGGGTATTGGTGAGTGAAGACGGGAGAGATTGTTGAGAGAGAGAGAGAGAGGAGAGAGAGCAGACAGACAGACGAAGACAGACAGACAGACAGGCAGCAGCAGCAGCAGCAGACAGACAGACAGACAGACAGACACAGACAGGCAGGCAGGCAGGCAGCAGCAGACAGACAGACAGACAGACAGACAGATGTACTTACTGACTGACTGAGACTATGACAGAGAACCAGACAGGATGGGCGCTAGGCTGTTACAACTTACAGATTGTCCTGTGAGCTCTCTCTCTCTCTCTCTCTCTCTCTCTCTCCTCTCAACACACACACACACACACACACACACACACACATCAAACACACACACACACACACACACACACACACACACACACACAACTCACGCACACACATCACTCACTCACTCACACACCACACACACACACACACACACACACACACCAGCACGCACCACGCACCACGCACGCACCACGCACCACGCACGCACGCACGCACGCACGCACGCACGCACGCACGCACGCACGCACGCACACACACACACACACACACACACACACACACACACACACACACACACGTGCTACGTGTTCCCAGACCACTCTGATCAGGGGAGCTAATTCGCCGTGTCTACCCCACGGCACGGCCTTTACTGGGTGGGACACTAATGGATCCAATCGAACAGCCACAGCTCCAGACCCAAGTGCTAACATGGCACTGCCCATTCTGCAGGATCCTGAAATGGAGGCGTGTTTGCCCGTATCCGCCACCAGCTGCTTGCAGAGAAAGGGGGGAGAAATAGCCCCCCTCCCTCCCCCCCACCCCCTGTTCCTCTGGATGCTACCGTCTGCTGAGGGCTTGGGATAAGGACGTGAAGCTGTGCATTCTTTATTCCATCTCCTCCTTCCCCCTCTTCGCCATACCCCCCCCCCCCCTCCCCCCCTCCACATTTCCAATCTCGTATGAAAAAACGTGAGTCTATTTTGATGGCAAGAGACCTGTGTTCTGGAAAACGGTCGGGGGAAGATAACGCCTGTCTCTCCATTGCAAACATGAGTTACCTTTTCTCAGTTTATGGGTCAAAGAAATAAATCTATAGAATCCAATATCTGACTTGAAGCGCACACCACGATCGCCATCGGTATATCGACCATGCGTTCCAGAGGCGCACCGTGTCACACCCATTTTTTGGCATGTTCTCTCCCTGACTGAACTGCTGAACTGACTGATGGGGGCAAAATCGCTTTGGACGTGCCCATCTCCGGTATATGTCCCGTGAAAACAGCGGGATCACTGTCGATAAACGCCAGTTCAAACGCAGGTTGCCTCCCTTGCAGATTTTCGACCATCGTCTATTGTTCCCCGAATGTCCAACATGAATACACACTACTTTCCCCCACAATGCCAAACATCGACAACGACAATAAAAATCCCGTTGGTTCTTCCTGCCGATGAGCGGACGCCGCTATCTTCGGAGCGCTATGAGGGGGAAAAGTAATCGGCGAACATAATCTGAAAAATCTTTTAGAACTGTTTTCTTACAGACCACACTTGTCTAGTTTATATCGAAGATGCAGTGGATTATAAATGAACAGTTTTTTTTGTTTTTTTTTAGAAACTGGACTGTTAAAACATTGCTCTCTCTCTCTCTCTCTCTCTCTCCTCTCTCTCTCTCTCTCTCTCTCCAGGCAGGAAGACTTCTAAATCCAGTTGCTGCAAGCAAAGCATGCCAGTCAAACAGCTGGCCTTGGTTCACCTCGCTGCCTTGACCGCCACAGCTGGTCAGTCGTTCGGATACTGTTTATCTACCACCAGAAAGCCCCATAAACACCTGTCTTCCATTACCTTCCATCCCCACCCTCTCGCTTTCTACTCACTCTTCCGTCCCAACCCCACACCCCCTCTCCATACATCTCTGTTCATAGATGCGTCTTTGAAGGCGTTTCCTCCATTTCCTGACTGACAATGCAGATAGTATAAGTATTGTTCTGTATCGCATAGCATTGTGCTGCATTGCATTGTATTGCTTTGTTTTGTGTTGTAGTCCTTTAGCGTCTAAACAGATTTCTCTGTGCAAAATCCAGGCTGCTCCTCACAGAAGAAGCTTGTGGCCACAGTACACCGTTTCTCGCTTTATTTTCAATTAGTTCCCCCCTGTCCGCACACGCATTTGTTTCCCAAACCAAGACTTTTTTTTTCAACCAGATTTTTGCCGGGGCAACGTCTTTGATGCTTCCCCTAGAGTTGTCGACATGCGCTACTGCAAACACGGGACCTTGTTTTAATGGCTTAAACAGGGGGACGGAAGGTATAAAGGAAAAAAAAAAAAAAAAGAAGAGAGGTGAAACAAAACAAAACAACCAGAAAAGAAAAAAAAAAGAAATAAAATGAAAAGGTGCGATTCTGGAACCGCAGACCCAGGAACCTCGCGCTTCCAAGAAGAGCGTTCAGCCACTACA
>CM065728.1:58138418-58140918 GCA_033310375.1 Conus canariensis
AAGAGCAGAGGGAAACCGCCAGGTGGGTCGCGCTGGAACCGTGGGAACCAAACAACAGCAGGACTGCCTGTACCTGCCACCTATCTACCTGCTAGAGTACTTTGACCTGTCAGATGGATGGAAAGGGGTGTGTGTGTGTGTGTGTGTGTGTGTGTGTGTGTGT
Organism: Conus canariensis; assembly: GCA_033310375.1. Classification (NCBI taxonomy): domain Eukaryota; kingdom Metazoa; phylum Mollusca; class Gastropoda; order Neogastropoda; family Conidae; genus Conus; species Conus canariensis. The sequence continues at coordinate 58,138,582 of CM065728.1, forward strand.
GTGTGTGTGTGTGTGTGTGTGTGTGTGTGTTGTGAAAGTGTTTAAGTATGTATGTGTGTGTGTGGTGTGTGTGTGTGTGTGTGTGTGTGTGTGTGTGTGTGTGTGTGTGTGAAAGTGTTTGAGTAAGTGGTGAGAGTATGTAGTATGTATGTTGTGTGTGTGTGTGTGTGTGTGTGTGTGTGTGTGTGTGTGTGTGTGTGTGTGTGTGTGTGTGCGTCGCGCGCGCGCGCGCGCGCGCGCGCAAAGGGCAAGGGCAAGATACCGGCTAGGAGGTGAGGTGGGGGGGGGGGGAGAAGGGAAGTGAGGAAAGAAACACTGAAGGGGGTATGGGGAGAAGGGTTGAGGGAGTATCCTTCCTCCCCTTTTCTGTATTGCCCCACCTCTCCCCTCTACATGAGAGGTACGTCGCTCGTGCGCTCGTGTGTGTGTGTGTGTGTGTGTGTGTGTGTGTGTGTGTGTGGTGTGTGTGTGTGTGTGAGTGTGAGTGTGTGTGTGAGTGAGTGAGTGTGTGTGTGAGACAGTATGTGTGTGTGTGTGTGTGTGTGTTGTGTGTGTGTGTGTGTGTGTGTGTGTGTGTGTGTCGTGCACGCACGTGTGTGTGTGTGTGTGTGTGTGTGTGTGTGTGTGTGTGTGTGTGTGTGTGTGTGTGTGTGTGTGTAAGTGTGTGTGTCGTGCGCGCACATGTGTGTGTGTGTGTGTGTGTGTGTGTGTGTGTGTGTGTGTGTCTGTCGTGCGCGCACGTGTGTGTGTGTGTGTGTGTGTGTGTGTGTGTGTGTGTGTGTCGTGCGCGCACGTGTGTGTGTGTGTGTGTGTGTGTGTGTGTGTGTGTGTGTGTGTGTGTGTGTGTGTCGTGCGCGCACGTGTGTGTGTGTGTGAGTGTACGTGTGTGTGTATGTGTGAGAGAGAGAGAGAGAGGAGGAGGGATTGGGGGAGGAGGGAAGAGGCGTGTGCGTGCGCACAAATCCACAACAAAACATTTGCAGTTACAGACATTACCAGGCTGCAAACATGAGCGAACAGCAGGAGACATGGCTAATGCCACCCTGTTGTTCTCGGGCATAAAGCTAACAGGGGTGGATGCCAGTGGGAGAGGCCAATACCATTAGAACCATCGCCTACACAGTCCTACAACAACCACCTAACGCCCACGTTCCGAATCCGTCAGCTTCTGCGACCTTTCTTTCATCTTGGAAGTCTCTCGCCTGCATCTTTCGCCTGTTTACTGCTTCTGTCTCTGTCTCCCCCCTCCCCCCCCCCCCTCCAACCCCCTTCCCCGCTCCCTCCTATTGCCTACTCTCTGTCTGTCTTTCTCTGTCTCTCTCTCCTTCCCTCCCTCCCCCCCTGCTATATCTCTCTCCTCTCTCTCTCTCTCTCTCTCTCTCCTCTCTCTTCTCTCTCTCTCTCTCTCCCCCCCCCTATCCCTTTCTCTCGTCATCCCTCCCTTCCCTATCTCTCCCTTGCTCTCTGTCTCTCCATTCCCCATTCTCTCTCTGTCTGTCTGTCTGTCTGTCTGTCTGTCTCCCCTCTCTCCTCTCTCTCTCTCTCTCTCTCTCTCTCTCTCTCTCTCTCTCTCTCTTGTTCTTTGGGTAACAACATATTAACGCACACAATCTGCGCATGAGATTCGTGCTGATCACTGATCATCAACACACAGACTTCTTCGACGTTTCCCTCCGCCATTGCACCTGCCTTTTTCTCAGTGCATCATTCTCCCCTGGCTGATTTACAACAGTCCACTTGGATTCTCTGTTCTCTACTGGCAGATCACAGTGCAAATAATCATTATTGATCTTAACTGAAATCAGCCCCAACCACTTTACACAAAAGTTGTCATTAACTGGTCAGAATCAAATCAATGTCTGTAAATAAAGTCTCTCTCTCACACACACGCACGCACGCACTCACGCACGCAGGCACGCACGCATGCACGCACACACACGCGCGCACACACACGCGCGCACACAACGCACGCACCCACCCACGCACGCACGCACGCACGCGCGCGCGCGCGCGCGCGCGCCACACACACACACACACACACACACACACACACACACACACACACACCACGATTATCACCACAAACACGTCAAAAATCTTTTCTTTAGTTCTCCCTTCCTTTTTTTTCCACAAGAAACCCAAAACGTCTCGATATTGTCATCTACACCAAGCTACCCTGGTTCGTCGACCATGGGACAATGCTCACACTGTACACTTGTGTCAGAACAGAGAGATAACGTCATACACAAAACATTCTCCAGATTTTCACGCTCGGAAAACTTTCTCTAATACCTTCATCGCATCATATGAAAATGCGATTCCTCTGATACAACTACC
>CM065728.1:58163418-58173418 GCA_033310375.1 Conus canariensis
CCTGAATGTTGTTTATCTTGCTTGAAGAAGACCAAAGAGGTCGAAACGCGTCACGTTTTGTCTCGTAAATTTATTTGTCCCTTTTGTCCGGCGGAATAACGATGATTTTCCTTTCAAATTTCTTCAAGTGCTAGTCTTTCGGATGACACAATAAAGACATCCTGCGTGCAGCGTGTACCCAGTGCACGACAAGAGAAGCCAGGGCAACAGTTCAAGTTGCTAACAGCCTATCCCACCGCAAATACAAAGGGCCGCACCACGTATGTCCTCCCGTCACAGTCACTCTCTGCAGAGATCAGAAAGAAAGAAAAAAAGAAAGAAAAAACACATACACTCAAATCATTCATACAGGTGTTCTTTTAAAAAAAAAAAAAAAAAGAAAAAAAAAAAAAAAAGAAAAACGCTAACAAACGAATTGCTTGAAACTCTTTCTTCCGTAACACCTTAGATCAGATGAAGAATGTGTATCTCTTTCAGGAACTCAAAAATCACATCAGGTGTGACATCTCTGAACAAGGTTTTCACGGAGACTGCCGGACAGTCATGTCTGTCATCGGGTAAGTCCCAACACTCACCCAGGGCAACATGGAAGAGGAAATCCTCTTTAAGAGGCAAAAACCAAAACAGAGGCAGACAGGGAAATGACTGCATACCTGTACATGGGAGGCACTGTACTATGACGAAGCTCTCTTCCTGGGAAAAAAAATCTGTTGTGACAAAGCTACTTCGTCAAACGCGCAGACAACGGCTCTGTCCAGGCACTCCCGAGCACGTTCACAACGAGAAGCCCTTTACTGGGCATGGTATGGCTGTTCTGTCGTGGCACAGACTCACGTCCGTCCGTTCGTGTCAAAAGCAGACGAAGAAAAAAATTACGAGAACATTAGGTCATCGAGGCAATTTCAATTATCAGGACAGGAAGGGGGGGGGGGGGGAGGGGGGGGGGTTGAAGACTTTAATCTGAAACTGTTCAGATCGCAGAAATGCTTCAAGCGAGCTCATGGGAGGGTAGGAGCAATCAATTCATAGCATGGGACACACGTTCTGGCACAGGATGCCGGCTGGTAATGATGTCAAAACTGGATCCAGATTTCATTTCCTTTTAGGTAATCGCTTCCCAATGTCCCGCAACAACCTAATGTCGAAGAGATTAATCCACCGTACTGTTGATAATAATCCTGCAAGCAAGTGAATTGAGAACAAAAATGAAATGCAATTATCGTGCTCATATAAAGTGTACTATTATCGAAACTGCGTTTGCATTAATAATTACTTTCGTATCCTTTTTAAAATTAACGTTTGGCAGTCGTTGTTCACCATGGAGATCATACACCTGGCTCTGGGAGTCTGAGAATGTCCAGACTTCCAGGGATTTGGGCGGCAGAATTTGTGGCATGGATGGGGAACCTGGCACTCTGGTCTGCAGAGCCATTGGGGAATTCAGTTGCCGTGACATACTGTCTCCGGCACTGGGAAAGATTTTGGCTTCTTGGATCGTCTCTCTCTCTCTCTCTCTCTCTCTCTCTCTCTCTCTCTTTTCTCTCTCTCTCTGTGCGAGCGCGTATGCGTGTGTTCGCGCGTGCACGCATGTGTGTGTGTGTGTGCGCGCGCGCATGCGCGCATGTGCGTGCGTGCGTGTGTTGTGTGTGTGTGTGTGTGTGTGTGTGTGTGTGTGTGTGTGTGTGTGTGAGGCATAAGAAACGGTAAGACAGAATGAACAAGTGAGAGAAAGAACGAAAATGGGGGCGGAGGGTGTGACGAGAGAGGGAGAGGAGGGGGGAGGAGAGGGGTACGACAGACAGACAGAGTTAGAGAGAGAGACAGATAAAGACAGACAGACACAGACAAACTACTTAGAGCTAATCAAATTATCTACAACTTTCCATGACTACACAGTACGCTAAACTTTACGAAGCTGATCAAACATAGCTCCACAACTTTCCAAGACCGCACACAGAACGCCAAACCACAAAGGCTTGATCAATCCCACTACTTTCCAAGACAGCACACAGAACGCCAAACCACAAAGAGTTGATCAATTCCACAACTTTCCAAGACAGCACACAGAACGCCAAACCACAAAGAGTTGATCAAACATAGCTCCACTACTTTCCAAGACAGCACACAGAACGCCAAACCCAAAGGCTTGATCAATTCCACTACTTTCCAAGACAGCACACAGAATGCCAAACCACAAAGGCTTGATCAATTCCACAACTTTCCAAGACAGCACACAGAACGCCAAACCACAAAGGCTTGATCAAACATAGCTCCACTACTTTCCAAGACAGCATACAGAACGCCCAAACCACAAAGAACTTATCAAAAATAGCCCAACGACTTTCACAGACAGCACACAGTATGCAAAACCACAGAGCGCTCCTCAAACATAGCTCCACAACTTTCCAAGACAGCACAAAGCAATGCCAAACCAGAAAGAGTTGATGAATTCCACAACTTTCCAAGACATCCCACAGAACGCCAAACCACAAACAGCTGATCAAACATAGCTCCACGACTTTCCCAGACAGCAGAAAGAACGCCAAACTGAAAAGACGTGATCAAACATAGCTCTACAACTTCCGAAGACAGCACACAGAATGCCAAACCACAGAGATCAAACATAGTTCCACAACTGTTGAAGACAGCACAGAGAAGGCCAAACCATAAACTGCTGATCAAGTATAGTTCCACGACTTTCAAAAAGACAACACGTAGTATGCCAAACCACAAAGAGCTAATCAAACACAGCTCCACGTTTTTCACGAAGGCAACGGACGGTCAGACAACAAGGAGATGATTAAACAAAATTCTACAACTGTCCGTTGTCCACAATATGCCAAACGACAAAGAGGAGATCAAGAATTGCTCCAGCACTTTTCAATACAACACAATAATCCAACCTACACACAGAGCTGATCACAACAGAATTCCAACCATTCCAAATGCAGAGCAGTAAAGTAAACCAACACCCAAGGAGCCGATCGAAGATAGCCCCACAACCTTCCCAAGCCAGTGCACACAGGGATAAAATCTAACCCAGACATATTCGGCAATACCCCTGCCAGTCCCGATTTATTTGCACAGACCCTCAGGGGAAGCAGTGCCTATCAGCTGGTCATCAAACCTGCCACCCTTGGTTTCTGTCTCACCGAGGATCATATCATTGACAGCTGGCCCCTGGCGGCAAGGGGAGGGAAGGGGCTGCACTGGCTCGCTATCTCAGTGGATGTAATGAACAAGCACAATATACAATAAATGGGTGAAGAGCAGGGGAAGTTCTGGTGGTGTTGGTGATCGAAATCTGTTGGCTGGCAAGTTTGTTCTGAAGTCTTTGGCACACGAGCAAACTTTATTTCGATCATCAGCCACGATATTTATCCACTCGTTCCCTATAGGACTTATTCATCTACGTGCAGTAGACAGGGAGTAAACATGTTTTGTTTGAGGTGTTTTACAGCCATCAAAGGGCCTTGGGTTGTCAGGTTAGCTGGGCTTCAATTATTCTGAGAGTGAAACCAAGGTCTTTTGACGTCACGTATTTTTTGATTGATCTTACAACTGTTTGGTATCATCAGTTACAGAAATGAATTGTACTTACCCTCTCTCTCTCTCTCTTTCTCTCTGTGTTGTGTGTGTGTGTGTGTGTGTGTGTGTGTGTGTGTGTGTGTGTGTGTGTGCGTGTGTGTGTGCGTGCTCGTGTATATATACTACGCACAAAAAGTTAAGGATCGGTATGTGAAAACAGGTGCGTAATAAACTCAGTTCGCTACTGTTATTTATTTCTTAGTCCAGCCAAATTGTCATGAATTCTTGTTCAGCTGTAAGTGGGCGATGTAGTGTTAGTGCGAAAATTGCACGGGATTCTCTACTACTGAACTGGGCCGCAAACGGAAAAGCGGAAACTTGCGAAAAATGACCTTGTTTTGGACCGTTCTGCCTGAACACATTGCACTTGCCAGATGGAAAAACCATTATGCACGTGCAAGCACTGCTGTTTATGTGTGAGATGCTTCGCTCGCTTGGCTATATAAGAAGACATTCCACCAGTAGTAGGCCTGATCTGACAATGCCTCCACGACGAACATTAAGCGAGTTGGATAGGGGACGAGCTGTTGCATGGTTCCAAGATGGTGTTCCCAAGCGAGAAGTGGCCAGGCGACTTCATGTGTCCATCTCGGTCATTGTCCGACTGATTCAACGCTTCACAGCCACTGGGACTGTCCATGAAAGACGCAGATCTGGTCGACCGAAGAAGACAACCCCACGTGACGATCGTCTCATTGAACGACAAGCCCTGCAGACAAGAACAGCCTCTTCCAGCATAATTCAAAGGCAGTTCAGGGTGGCTACTAACATCAACATCAGCCAGCAGACCATACAGAACCGCCTACATGGGTTTAATCTCCGTTCTCGTCGCCCAGCAGTACGGCCACGCTTAACTCCAGCCCATAGGGCAGCACGCCGCGCCTTCTGCGCACGTCACGTGAGGTGGACACGTCAGCAATGGTCCCAGGTCATGTTCAGTGATGAATCACGCTTCACCCTTCACCACAACGACGGCCGACTGAGGATCTGGAGGCGCCCAGGGCGACGCTTTACTGACGCCACTGTCCAAGAAAAGGTGGCCTTTGGTGGAGGTTCTGTAATGGTCTGTGGGGCCTTCAGCCTTCACCACAGAATACCCTTGTATCATGTACAGGGTAACCTGACTGGCATCCGATACCGGGATGAGATCCTTCGACCGCTGGCTGTGCCTACACTGCAGCAGATGGGACCGAGGGCTGTCTACCAGGATGACAATGCTCGCCCCCACAGGGCAAGGGTGGTCAATGACTTCCTGCAGCAGTCTGGAGTCAACAGAATGGAGTGGCCAGCATGCAGTCCCGATCTCAACCCGGTTGAAAACCTCTGGGATGAGCTGGATCGCAAAGTGAGGAGCCACCCCCCTCCCAGGGATGCCCAACACCTCTACCAGATGCTGCAGGCTGAGTGGCAGGTGCTTCCACAGAGGATCTTCACCAACCTGGTCAACTCGATGAGGACTCGCTGCGTCGAGTGCCAGAACAGCCATGGTGGTTACACGCATTACTGAGCTTTTGGGAGCATCAGTATGCCCTGTCTTGTGATTTCAATGACTTTGGGAAATCAAATTTGGATACGTACCCACTTTAATCAAATGTACACACCAAACGATTGTTCGAGATTGAAGGCAATTGTGTATCGTTATCACTAAAGAATGGAATTAAATGTTGGCCAAACTTCAACGCATTGACTTTCTTATTTTGACAGTTATGAATGTTTGTGAAAGTGATCCTTAACTTTTTGTGCGTAGCTTATATATATATATTTGTGTGTGTGTGTGTGTGTGTGTGTGTGTGTGTGTGTGTGTGTGTGTGTGTGTGTGCGCGTGTCACAACTAGCACGAAGATACCACTACCACCAGCAAAAATATGTCCTCTGAGAAACCCTGCATCACGGTTTGAGTCCATCCTCACTGAACTCGATGGACTCACAAAACACACACACACACACACACACACACACACACACACACACACACACACACGAGAACAAATAAACAAACAAAAATGAACCCACCTCCCCAAGGCACCAGAACTCCCTTCCTCTCCCATCCCACCCCCACCTCCCACCCACACCGACCCCCGCCGAGATAACAAGCCTCTACAGCTGGGCTGTATAACACCCATTCGCTCTTCATGTTGTGTTCATTTTGCACACAAACTAACGACGATTCCAAGGACGGACAGTTCCTGTCCGCGACGTCATCCGACAAGCCAGGGTTTGAGGAGCATGACACTGGGTGTTGTTTCTGTCTCTTGTCTGCATCACAATACAGGCCGTGGTCCCTGTCACAGAAGAGGACGTGGTGCATGTGCTCCACTTGACTACTTACTGTTGTTTGAACGAACCCCTAGCTGTTGCATTGCATGCTATGATGGCGGGGAAGGAGATGTTGTAGAGAAGCAGGTAAGTGCGTATGCGAAATAGTGAGAAAGCGACTTAGGATTTAACTGTTTATGAAGTATAATCATGTCTGTCTGTTGGAACACTCGCACTCACTCGCTCGCTCGCTCACTCACTCTCTTCTCTCCCCTCCTCTCCTGTTGGTGTGTGGTGTGTTGTGGTGTGTGTGTGTGTGTGTGTGTGTGTGAGGTATGAGAGAGAGAGAGAGAGAGAGAGAGAGAGAGAGAGAGAGTGTGTGTGTGTTAAATACAACTAAAATCCAGCATGTACATGTCCTCTCCTCTCTTCTCTGTGTGTGTGTGTGTGTGTGTGTGTGTGTGTGTGTGTGTGTGTGTGTGTGTGTGTGCGTGCGTGCGCGCGCGCGTGTGTACGTGTGTGTGTGTGTGTGTGTGTGTGTGTGTGTGTGTGTGTGTGTGTTTTAAGTATAACTAAAATCCAGCAGGTATATGCCCAAGTATTTGGCTGACTTACTACGGGTCAACCCTACAGGAGTTCTACGCTGAACTCACTGATCTGCACCCCCCCCCCCCTCCCCCTCACAACCCAGCTTCCATCCTTCACGGCACCAATAGCCCACACACCCCACCCACACCCCACCCCTCTCCTTCCCTCCCCCCTCAGCCAATCCCTTCATCCCCCCCCCCCCCCCCCCACTTCCCATCCACTACACCAGCTTGCGCCGAAAGGTAATTAGCCTCAGTGGGCGAGTTCTGTGTAACACCCCAACCCGTTGCCTTGTTTACTTTTTGCACAGGTGAAGGGAGCAGACGGGGCGAAAGTAAAGGAGGACCCCGGAAAGACAGTTCCCATCAGTGTTGTCATCTAACAAGCCTGGAGGCCACCACTGTCGGCCCCTTGGGTGGTTTCCGTCTCTGTCTGCTTCACAATTGATGCAAGCAGCTGGCCCCGGCCCAGACAGGAGACAGGAGACGCACGTGCTCCCATTGTTTGAACGGACACATAGCTCGAGGCTGGGTTGCACCGGGGGATAATGGTGGAAGGGAATGTCATGAACGAGGTGTGCGCGCTTCAGGCACGGGGTAGAACTCATTTTGTTTTTCGCCCAGCTGACCGCAAAGAGCCAAGTACGGGCGGTGTCACCTCGTAGACAGTGTCGACAGTGACACAGAGAGAGAAAGGGACAGACAGGGACTATAGTTTGAAAGATCCCACTGAGGACAACAGGGAAGGGAAGGGAGTGAAGAACTGGGTGTGCCCACTTCAGACACGGGCAGAATTCATTTGGTTTATCACCCAGCTGACCGCAAAGACACGTATGCGGGCTGTGTGTCACCCCGTCACAGAGCAGACAGTGACAGACATAGTAAGGGATAGAGATTAGTTATAAAGATCCCGTCGAGTCTGTGTCTGTGCACAGTCTGCATACATTGCATACCAAGCGTAAGCGACTCTACTTCCAGCACGTACATGTCCACGTATTTGCCTAATTCAGGAACCAATCCTACGGCACAGCTTTATTCCTAACTCATTGATGTCAATGCGTTCAAAACTAGAAATGAACCCGGATTCTATCTTCCAAGGCAGCCGTTAAAACCCCCTCCCCCTCTCCCCACGTCGAACCAGGACCCATCCTCCCCTACCAACGCACGCTGAGATAATTAGCCTCAATGGGTGGGCTCTGTAACAGCTTGACCTTTGCTTTGTTTACTTGTTGCACACAGAGCAGGCTGGTAGAAACTAACAAGGAGAGGCTGTTCCTATCTGTGTCGTCATCCAGCACGGAGGAGGAGGAGCAGGAGGAGGTGGGCACCGTCAGCCCTGGGCGGTTTGTGTCTCTGCCTGCATCACCGGCGGCTGCAAGAGGCCATGCTGTAGTTCACGCGTTCCACCTGTAGGCCAAGTGCTGTTTGAACGTACACTGCAAGCGGCCGGACTGATATGAGCTAGGTGGTGATGGTGGTGGTTGGAAGATGAGGTTGTGGAGAACCACGTGTGTGTGTGTGTGTGTGTGTGTGTGTGTGTGTGTGTGTGTGTGTGTGTGTGTGTGTGTGTGTGCTTGCGGGCGCGCGTGAGGGAAGGGGGAGGGGTAAGGGACGCCAGACTGACACGGGGCGAGGGAGGGGGAAGGGTAAACAGGCTGAGACAGAGAGTGGAAGACAACAGAATGTGTGTGTGTGTGTGTGTGTGTGTGTGTGTGTGTGTGTGTGTGTGTGTGTGTGTGTCTGTCACGTGTTTATGATAGTCCGTGTGTGCATCTGAGAGAGAGAGAGAGAGAGAGAGAGAGGGAGGGAGGGAGCGTGTGTATGTATGTGAGGATGGGAAAGACTTTGGGGGTGAGAGGACCACTGACACTGAGGCGGAAAAGACACCGGCGCTGTTGTGTTGAATTAGCAACATAATCTGACGTCACGACCCGATCGCTGTGCACAAGCGGCCAGCCTGTAAATCTATTAAGCAAACAAATTCACTTATTTCTTTTGCAAACTATATTAGTCAAAGTGTGATCTGCTGATCAGTACGCTGTGACAGTGACCACATGTCAAGCAGTTCGACAAACCATCTGCCCATGTCATTGCGTGCACTAAGACGAGAGATCAAGAAGGGGAAGAACTCTTCCTTTAAGAAAAAAAAATTCAAAGATATCCACGTTACCTTCTTAAACGCTATTCTGATTGCTCTGGCGGTTTCAAATATGCTCCATCATCTACAGTTCAATGCAAGATCTAGTGGTGATGTACGGTGGGGGATAGGTTTCCAATGGAAGTGGAACTCCACAAATAGAACATAATCGTGTATCAACATGGCTTCAGACGTCAGAGTAGGCGGATGAATTTAACAGCGTGCGGCGGGAAGCGGTACCTACCTGCGTGGGAGCTGCAGGGGCAAGTCAAGACTCGTTTTTGCGAAAGATGGAAGAAGAAGGGGGCGGAGGGTGGGGAGAAACGGAGTGGTGGAAGGGGAGGCCTATACTGATGACTGCTGTGGATAATAATTATAGTAATTATAGTCGTGCACCTACTTCACTGCACGAGGTTTGATGTGTTTTGCTGATGGATCTGAGGAGAACTACCCTCGCCACGATGCCGATACCTCAGCTTCCTGGGAAATAACCACCATCGTTTTTATAAAAGCCATGGTTCTCTTTTCACTTGTGTCTTTTGCTTTGTTTGTCTGTCAGCAAACAACTACTCGGCCGATTTGAATGAAACGTAGTAGAAAATTTCTGCAGATCCGTTGTGCAGATCAGGATCAAAGAGCGGATCCAGAATCCGTTCGACCGTGGCAGGGGGAAGAACGGAGCAAGAGGGGGGTAAGGGGGGTCTGCGCTCTCCCGAGTGTCCTAGTTTGTCGTGGTTGTTTTCAGCACGAAAAGAATGTTACAGTAGGGCCTGTGACACGCATGTCTCTCCATTGCAAAGGGCTGGACCGATGTCAAGTCTGGAGTCAATGGGTAGTATCATTTATTTTCACCTTGACCTTGATTCAAATGCGCCAGAAGCTCAGGGGCAGCCTTTTTTCGACATACTACATGAAAAAAGTTCATTCATGTTGTATGTCGAAAAAAAAAAAAAAAGGCTGAATCTGTTTCCTGACGCAGCATCTGGGGAGTGCTATCTGAGGCTGCCTTTCTTTAATGTAGCACATTCACCATTTGTTGACACTATTGGTTGATATGGCATATCAAACCTCTTCTGTTACCTTTTATTGATGTTGCATGTTACACATCTTCTGTCACAGTCTGTTTATGTCAAATATTAAACATCTTCCGTCACTGCCATTCTTTTTTTTAATCATAATAAAGCAATTTGAATATACTCTGTCACTCTTTCTTGATGTACCATATCATAAAGATCTGTTGTCGCTGTTTGTTTATGTAGCAAATCAAGCATCTTCTGTAACTGTTTGTTGTTACATCAAACTAAACATCTTATTTTTCTGTCTGTTCATGTGGGCATATTAAACATCTTTCACTGTTTGTTAATGCGGCATATCAAACGTCGTCTGTCAATGTTTTTCGACTGTTTGTTCACGTAAAATATCTGTTGTCGCT
>CM065728.1:58185918-58190918 GCA_033310375.1 Conus canariensis
TTTTTGTTGGCAGATCTCTCCGTTTATTTCTGTTTCGAGTTCAGCGCCAGACCTCGTCTTCATTATTTCGCTGGTGTTGGGAGAAATTCCTGCGAGAGAGAGAGAGAGAGAGAGAGAGGGGAGAGAGAGAGAGAGAGAGAGAGGGGGGGGGGAGGAGGGAGAGAGATGAGCGTGTGTGTGTGTGTGTGTGTGTGTGTGTGTAGGTGGTGTGCGTGCGTGCTTGCGTGCGTGTATGTGTGTGTGTATGTGTGTGTGTGTGTGTGTGTGTGTGTGTGTGTGTGTGTGTGTGTGTGTGTGTGTGTGTGTGTTGAGTGTACCAGTGTGTATTTGCGTGTATGTGTCAAAGTCTGTGTTACTGTGTGTGCAAGCGCGCGCGCGCGCATGTGTGTGTGTAAGTGCGCGCGTGCGTGTGTGTGTGTGTGTGTGTGTGTGTGTGTGTGTGTGTGTGTGTGTGTGTGTGAGCAAGTGTATGTGGGAGAGAGAGACAGAAGAGAGAGGGGGGAGGGAGAGTGAGGGAAACAGACAGATAGGCAGACAGACAGAGATTCCAAGGGTGCAGGATTGCTCTCAGCTGGCTGGCTCAGCAGTTGAAGACAGTATTTCTCTGGGTCCCACTCGCACTTTCGCGAGTAATGTTTTCCGTGTCTGCCTTTTGGCCAGCTCTGGGGAAAGGCCTAGTAACGGGGAGGAAAGACCCACTGACCGAAGGGAAAGTCCTCCTGACAGCAAGAAAGATAGATAATCCGGGACTCGCATCAGAGGGCACGTAAGACCGCATGGCAAAAGCTTGGCCTGTCTGGAGTTGTGCTGTCTTCACCTGTCAGCAGAACAGCAACGGGTGACGGCTATGGGATGCACACGGCAGTTACATGACGGTGGCGTTTGTGGCCGGTGGGCTCTGCAGTCATCAAGTATGGGTTGATACACCCATGGGAACGCTCTCTCTCTCTCTTTCTCTCTCTCTCCTCTCTCTCTCTCTCTCTCTGTGTGTGTGTGTGTGTGTGTGTGTGTGTGTGTGTGTGTCTCTCTCTCTCTCTCTGTGAGGATTTGTGTGTGTAGCGTGGTGGTGTTTGTTTGTGTGTGGTGTTTAGTGTGTGTGTGTGTGTGTGTGTGTGTTGTGTGTGTGTGTGTGTGTGTGTGTGTGTGTGTGTGTGTGTGTGTGTGTGTGTGTGTGCGAATGGAGTGGATGTCGCTGAGCACTGTAAACATTTCGTCTCTGTAACTACCGGCACTGTCTTCACGTGTAAGCATAATTATACATTATATACCAATTTATTTGTTCCTTCATCATGAAGAGTGACATCTTAAGGGACCTTAAGATTGTTGCCGCGTGGATCACGGCATTTAGCGCGCGCGTGCACACACACATACACACAGGTGCGCGCGCGCACACGCACGCACACACGCACGCTTGCACGCACATACGTTCGCACACTCGCACGCACACACGCACGCACTAACATACGCTCACAAAGCGCGCGCGCACGTACGCACAACACACACACACACACACACACACACACACACACACACACACACACACACACACACACACACACAGTAGTGTTGTAAGCATGTCGTGAATCAGATGGCTCTCACAGATTGGCGGCCGACCAGCCGTCGCAATGGACCCCGTGGAATCCGATACGGGAGATTAATGGCAGTTGGTTCGCTGTTTAAAAGTCAATACCGGGCCAGAGAGAGTGAGAGACACGGATGACTTAAAGGTCTACAGTGAAAGAGAGAGAAAGAGAGTGGGGGGAGGGGGGGGGAGAAAGGGAGAGAGGGAGGGTGAGAGAGAGACGGGGGTGGAGAGAGAGAGAGAGTGAGAGAGATGTAGAGAGAGAGAGACAGACAGACAGAACGACAGAGAGTGAGTGAGAGAGAGAGAGAGAGAGAGAGAGAGAGAGAGAGGGAGAGAGAGACAGGCAGACAGACAGACAGACAGAACGACAGAGAGTGAGAGAGAGAGAGAGAGACAGACAGACAGGCAGATAGACAGACAGACACAGACAGACAGACAGACAGACAGAGTACAAAATGAAATCTTATACTCCCCGCCGTAATTTCCTTTTATCTACCCCTCACTTTGGTTCTCATTCTCTGTCATGATTTTTCCCCGTTCTCTTTAATTATTCATTTCTCCCTCCCTCCCCCCCCCCCCCCCCCCCTCTCTCTCTCTCTCTCTCCCTCATGTATTTCTCCTCCTTTTTTTCTGCCATTGTTTCGTCTCTTGGCTTTCCTTTCATCTCTTTCTTTCTCGCTGTCTCCGCTCTTCAATTTAGTGACTTCTGTTTCCATGTCTTCATTTTCTTCCTTCGCTATCTTTTTTTCCCCCTCCGTTTCTCTCTCACCTCTCTCTTCCCTCTGCTTTCTCTTCCACTTTCGTTTCTTTCTCCCCTTTTTTTTTTTTTTTTTTTTTTGTCTTTTTTTCTTCATTTTTTTTGTCTTGCTGCCTGGCTTGCTACTTTACAGACACTGAGAGAGAAAGCCAGAGAGAGGGGTTGAGGAGGGAGGGAGACAGAGAAAAAAAGAATCATAGAAGACGGTAGAGAAGTGTTTCGACGGCGGCTAAAGGGAGACAGAGATGCATACAGACACAAATTATAAGGTGACAGAGAGAGAGAGACAGAGAGATAAAGAGAGAGAAGAGGAGGAAGGAGAGAGAGAGAGGAGGAAGAGAGAGAGAGGATAAGGAAGGGGAGGGAGAGAGAGAGAGAGAAAGAGAGACAGACAGACAGACAGACAGACACACAGACAGACGGGGAAGGGGCGCAGAAATAGTGACAAAGATTGCCCAAAGAGAGAGGAACGGAGCGGAACAGAGAAACGGCAAAGACGGGACAGAGAGAGAGGTGGAGAGAAAGAGGAGAAGGAGGAGAACAGGAAAGAGGAGGGAGGGAGGAAGGTGAAGTGGAGGGAGGTGGATGGGATACAGATTGGAAAACAGAGACAAGAAGATACCAATGCATGCAGACATAGAGAGGAGAGAGAGAGAGAGAGAGAGAGAGAGAGAGAGAGAGAGAGAGAAGAAGACAGAGAGACAGAAGAGAAGAGAAGAGAGACAGAGAGAGAGAGAGAGAGAGAGATGGGTTGAATGAGAATCTGAAAGACAGGGAGCAGAAAAACGGGGTGCATGTAAAGATTTCAAGCTATAACTGGTGATTCGTTCAAAGGCTTTCGTGATTTATAATCAGTGTGTATCTGTTATCTCTGTCATCTTTCGGTGTTTGTAATAAATGAAAGGAAAAACAAAATATATGCAGAATTCTGAACCGACGCTTATTTGTGTGTGTGTGTGTGTGTGTGTGTGTGTGTGTGTGTGTGTGTGTGTGTGTGTGTGTGTGGTGTGTGTTCTGTCATACATCGAGCGTTAATACGCAATTAACAGTTATCCTGAACAAAAGAAAAAGAAAAAGAAAAGAAAAATGAAATAGCAGCAACGGTTTCTTCGTACATTTCTGCTGAACAATATGTCCGCTACACCATGCATGATGTTCATAGAACACAGGAGAAAACTCAACGGTTCCGACTATTGGTATTTACGTTTCTTGATCCAGTCTTGACTGCTCCATACGCGAATCAATCACAGTTGTTGGAATTTTCTCTTTCTTTCTTTCTTTCTTTTTTTTTTTTTTTTTTTTTTTACAAACACGAAAGTTGAAACCACCTCACAACAGTAAGAAAGGTTTATTCAAATGCAGCCTGCTATAGTTCCATAGTTCCGGCATAGTGCCCCCCCCCCCCCCCCCCCCCCCCCCCCCCCCCCCCCCCCCCCCCCCCCCCCCAGCGGTCGAAGGACACTGGTGTAAACTCTGTGAACATGTCATTAAACCTAATCTTAGATCCAGGCCGTTTTCCCTTAATCCGGGAAATCTCTGTCACGCAGGCTTATTTCATGTCCGTGCTGCACGATCTATGATTACATTCCAGACTTTCGCCTTTCGTCTTTGACTCGCTTTGTTGACCTTGCGACGGTGCTATCTGCCTGGAATGAAATTGATGGACCGACCTAGTTTACTTTTCTTCCATGCATCGCCGCAGGAGTGTGACTACACCATGTGAACAAGAAAAACAACGAAATTTCATGAAATTCTGGTGTTTTTCGATCCTCGCTTTTTGTTTGTTTGTTTTTTGTTTGTTTTAATCTGCTGATCTCCAAGTCATAAAACTATCACAGGTTTCTATAACTAACCCATCGTGAAAGCACTGCAAGGGAGGTAATCTGATGTATTTGAGTTCGCGTTCAGCAAAGTGACCCCACCGTTTGCATGGGACAGGTGTCGCAGTTGGGCACGCCTGCAACATTTTGTCCCATCGGTCAGCTTGTGATGCAGGCTGTGGATATTACGATCGTTGTCCTGGCATGCACATCAAATCAAGTATTTGACTCTCTAGATCTGTTTGCTTGGGCCATAAAGTCAACGAAAAGGGGGGGGATAACTCTAACTGCAATGGAACCAAAGGCTTCTTCAATGATTTTTTGCCGGAACAGATCTCTGCACGAACTACACAGTCCAAGTAACTGTCCAACCAACCGCTGATCCAATCATACACAAATATGTCACTGACTTTTTTTTTTTCCTTTTTTTTAAAAACCTGTGCAGTCATCAATTCGTCGATCTGGAACTGACGGTTCCAATCTCATGGACTCGGAAGGCACTGGCGTCCTGGGCAAGATCAAGAGGGGTAGTATAAAGAGAAAGGAACAAACGCCAGAAGACAGAAATCGTTGTCGCTGAAACCTGACGTGTTACCTTCCATGTCCGGTTGTCAATACGACAGAAACAGGCAGTGTAAAACGGAGAAGAAGAAGAAGAAGAAAAGAAGAAGAGAAGAAGAAGAAAAGAAGAAGAAGGAGGAGGAGGAAGAAGAAGAAGAAGAAGAAGAAGAAGAAGAAGAAAAGTCCCTCTCTTCCTGTGTTTTGTCTTGCTTCTCTCTCTCTCTCTCTCTCTCTCTCTCTCTCTCTCTCTCTCTCTCTCTCTCTCTCTCTCTCTGTA
>CM065728.1:58195918-58198418 GCA_033310375.1 Conus canariensis
ATTGGCGCAAATATGTCATTTATGTTCATACCCCTTCAGATGGGGCTTTGGCTACAAAACTAAAGCAGCTCTCTCTCTCTCTCTCTCTCTCTCTCTCTCTCTCTCTCTCTCTCTGTCTTCCTCTCTCTCTCTCTCGCTCGCTCTCTCTGTCTTTCTCTCTCTCTCACGCACGCACGCGCGCGCGCACACACACACACACACACACACACACACACACACACACACACACACACACACACACACACAGAGTGTTTGATACTGTTTCCAAAGCAAAGGCCAGCCAGATATCATCCATTTTTTTACCCTTGATTATCTGTCAAATGTTGACCCACAAGTTAAAAAAATATGAGAGAAAAATGAATTTAAAAAATCAATAAATCAAATCAAGTTACAAATGACATAAGAAGCGATTGATTTGACAGTATTGATGAAAACACAAAGTGAGAAAAATGGTTAACATATACTTGAAGCAAAAAAAAAAAAAAGGATAACATTTTCCTTCTTTTGTACTTTGTGTTTCCTTACTTTCTTTTTATTTTTTTTTTCTCTCTCTCCAACTTAATGTGTCTTCCTCTGGTTTCAGTTTTTAGAACTCTGGCTCCAAAACCCAATCCAGACTGGGAGTCCCTTTATTGTCCACCTTGGGATCAATCATGGCGGAATGGAAGGGGGAGAAAATCGCCAGCTGATCTGACTTGGGGACATTGGCCATAGAAATGGATCACACGAGGAGAACCGGGGGGGGGGGGGGGGGGGGGGGGGGGGCGGGGGGGAGCGCCAAAGCTGTGTAATGTT
This sequence comes from Conus canariensis, assembly GCA_033310375.1. Classification (NCBI taxonomy): domain Eukaryota; kingdom Metazoa; phylum Mollusca; class Gastropoda; order Neogastropoda; family Conidae; genus Conus; species Conus canariensis. Next base: position 58,196,714 of record CM065728.1, read on the forward strand.
AGCTATTGGGAAAGGTTTGGGGGGGGGGGGCGGGGGAGAGAAAAATGTCGCCCTCACGGGAGTATATTTACCATGCTCAGAAATGTCCTGCGAAGACATTAACAATCTACAGGCACATTATTCTCATTCTCTCTCTCTCTCTCTCTCTCTCTCTCTCTCTCTCTCTCTCTCTTCTCTCTCTCTCTCTCTCTCTTCCATCTCCACCTCCTCTCCCTTTCCCTTTCTTTCTCTCTCCCTTCCCCCTCTCTCTCCTTCTCTCCCTTCTCTTCTCTTTTTATTCTCTTTCATTTCTCTTCTCCTCTCTTATTTTCTCCTTTTCTCTCTTCTCCAGCTCTCTCCTATCACTCCAACAGTTAAATTAGTTGATAACTGGACCGAAGGCACTCTACACTGACTTCTCTCTCTCTCTCTCCTCTCTCTCTCTCTCTCACACACACACACACACACACACACACACAACACACACACACACACACACACACACACACACACACCCATTACCGTGTCTGGCTTATTTTCCGCGTGAGTAGACAAGGTTGTTGATAGGAGCTGTCTCTAAGACCCAGGGGACATTTCCCCTTTATCACCTCGCCTCACACTTCTTGGATCACTCCACCCCCATCGCCCCCCAAATCCACCCCACCCCCCACCCCCTACAGCCGTGGGTTCCAGACAATCGCAGGTCTCTCTGGCATCTCAGTTCGACACAAGCCAACCATCCTACCACCCTATCCGGGACTAGAGTCTTCACTCCAACAAACTCCAACCTACATCATCTGAATAATACGGGGCCGGAATAGCTCAGTTGGTAGAGCGCTGGACTCGTGATCCTGGGGTTGCGGGTTCGAATTACGGTACAGGGGGATTTTCCCTCGGAGTTAACATTGGTTCTGACTCCATTCCCCACACAGTCCTTCGAATGAGATTATAAACCGAGGTTCCGTGTTGAACGCACGCACAACATCTTGCACACACGTAAAATCCCATCACCAACTTTCGGAAGAGAAGGCCAGTTCGGCCGTTGGTATGGATGACACGTTACACATAGTATGCACCTTCCCGAAGATGGAGTATGGCTGCCTTAATGGCAGGATAAAAAACGGTCACACACACAAAACTCCACTGCCTGTCTATACAGGCAGTGTCTGCAGGAGTATCAGCCTGCGTACGCAGAAAGAAAGAAAGAAAGAAAGAAAATCTGAATAATACGTTGCCAGTTTCGTGTTCTCCGCGTGACACAGTCCATTCTAATACACTCGCCAGTTCTCCCTGGACGCAAACCATGGGGGTTTCACAATCAGGATTAGAGTTTCCAGTAGGTCAAACCAGCTGAAAGCGTCTGGATATGGTGATCAGTGTGTTGCAAAAATTGCGTATGTCACACGACTAAATCCAATCTATATGAATCTTCAGTTCTTCTAAGACAAAATCTAGTCAGACATTCTCCTTGGGTGAGTTCATATCATGGGGTTTTTACTACTAGGATAAGAGTCATGGGTTTTTTACTGCTAGGATCAGAGTCATCAAATCATGGGGTTTTTACTACTGGGATAAGAATCACGGGGTTTTTACTACTGAGATAAGAATCATGGGGGTTTTATGGGTAGGATTAGAGTCATGGGATTTTTACGGCTAGGATTAGAGTTTTTACTGGGGCAAACGCACGCCAACCTACATGATATGAATATAATACTAACATCAAGAT
>CM065728.1:58203418-58213418 GCA_033310375.1 Conus canariensis
ATTGGGGTCTGTGCTGTACTGTTTACAACATTACAATCATACACATTGGGGTCTGTGCTGTACTGTTTACAACATTACAATGATACACATTGGGGTCTGTGCTGTACTGTTTACAACATTACAATGATACACATTGGGGTCTGTGCTGTACTGTTTACAACATTACAATGATACACATTGGGGTCTGTGCTGTACTGTTTACAACATTACAATCATACACATTGGGGTCTGTGCTGTACTGTTTACAACATTACAATCATACACATTGGGGTCTGTGCTGTACTGTTTACAACATTACAATGATACACATTGGGGTCTGTGCTGTACTGTTTACAACATTACAATCATACACATTGGGGTCTGTGCTGTACTGTTTACAACATTACAATCATACACATTGGGGTCTGTGCTGTACTGTTTACAACATTACAATATACACATTGGGGTCTGTGCTGTACTGTTTACAACATTACAATGATACACATTGGGGTCTGTGCTGTACTGTTTACAACATTACAATCATACACATTGGGGTCTGTGCTGTATGTTTACAACATTACAATGATACACATTGGGGCGTGCTGACTGCAACATTACAATATAACATTGGGTCTGTGTGTACAGTTTACAACATTACAATATACACATTGGGTCTGTGCTGTATGTTTACAACATTACAATGATACACATTGGGTCTGTGCTGTATGTTTACAACATTACAATATACACATTGGGGTCTGTGCTGTACTGTTTACAACATTACAATGATACACATTGGGGTCTGTGCTGTATGTTTACAACATTACAATCATACACATTGGGTCTGTGCTTGTATGTTACAACATTACAATCATACACATTGGTTGTGTCTGCTTTTTTACACTAAATATCCTGGTTGTGCTGAAATGTTTACAACATTACAATCATAACATTGGGGTCTTGTGCTGTTCACTTCATCGCTCTTACTTTACAACAATACACATTTGGGTCTGTGCTGTACGTTACATTACATACCAATTTGTATTCACATCAATACACATTGGGGTCTGTGCTGTACTGTTTCAACATTACAATCATCACTTGGCCAATTGTTCACACAAATCATTGTGGTCTGTGTTAGTTCACATTACATTACACAATGGTCTCTGACTTTTCCAACATAAATCATCTGGTATTGTGTGATGTTCACATTCCAATCCCGCCAATATTGTTCACACACTAAAATCATCTGTGTTATGTTAATTACATCATCCGCCATATTGTTCACATAAAATCTCTGTGTATGTGTGAAGTTCACATTCATCCGCCCATATTGTTCCACACTAAATCATCTGTGTATTGTGTGAAGTTCACATCCATCCGCCAACATTGTTCCACACAAATCATTGTGTATTGTGTGAAGTTCACATTCCATCCGCCAATTTGTCACTTTTAAAATAATTCTGTGTATTGTGTAAGTTCAAAACCATCCCGCCATATTGTTCCACACTAAAATCATCTGTGTATTTAATTCACAATCCATCCGCCAATATTGTTCACATAAAATCATCTGTGTATTTGTGAATTCACATATCCCATGCGCCATATTGTTACACTTACAATACATCTGTGTATTGTGTGAAGTTCACACCATCCCGCCCAATTTTTCCACACTAAAATCATTGTGTATTGTGTGAAGTTCACACCATCCCGCCAAATTGTTCCACACTAAAATCATTGTGTATTGTGTGAGTTCACATCCATCCCGCCCAATATTGTTCCACACTAAAATCATCTGTGTATTGTGTGAAGTTCACAACCATCCCGCCCAATATTGTTCCACACTAAAATCATTGTGTATTGTGTGAAGTTCACAATCCATCCGCCAAATTGTTCCACACTAAAATCATCTGTGTATTGTTGAAGTTCACATCCATCCCCCCAAATTGTTCCACACTAAAATCATCTGTGTATTGTGTGAAGTTCACATTCCATCCCGCCCAATATTGTTCCACACTAAAATCATCTGTGTATTGTGTGAAGTTCACAACCATCCCGCCCAATATTGTTCCACACTAAAATCATCTGTGTATTTGAAGTTCACAACCATCCGCCAATCATTGTTCACACTAAATCATCTGTGTATTTGTGAAGTTCACACCATCCGCCCAATATTTCACACACTAAAATCATGTTGTATTGTGTGAATTCACAACCCATCCCGCCCAATATTGTTCCACACTAAAATCATGTGTGTATATGTGTAAGTTCACAACCATCCGACCAATATTGTTCCACACTAAAATCATCTGTGTATTGTGTGAAGTTTCACATACCATCCCCCCAATATTATTCACACTAAAATCATTGTGTATTGTGTGAAGTTCACAATCCATCCCGCCCAATATTGTTCACACTAAAATCATTGTGTATTGTGTGAGTTCACACAATCCATCCCGCCCAATATTGTTCCACACTAAAATCATCTGTGTATTGTGTGAAGTTCACATTCCATTCCGCACCAATATTGTTCCACATAAAATCATCTGTGTATTGTGTGAAGTTCAAAATTCATCCCGCCCAATCATTGTTCCACACTAAAATCATCTGTGTATTGTGTGAAGTTCAATTCATTCCCGCCCAATATTGTTCCACACTAAATCATCTGTTATTGTGAAGTTACATTCCATCCGCGAAGTTCACATTCCATCCCGCCCAATATTGTTCCACACTAAAATCATCTGTGTATTGTGTGAAGTTCACATTCCATCCCGCCCAATATTGTTCCACACTAAAATCATCTGTGTATTGTGTGAAGTTCACAATCCATCCCGCCCAATATGTTCCACACTAAAATCATCTGTGTATTGTGTGAAGTTCACATTCCATCCCGCCCAATATTGTTCCACACTAAAATCATCTGTGTATTGTGTGAAGTTCACAATTCCATCCCGCCCAATATTGTTCCACACTAAAATCATCTGTGTATTGTGTGAAGTTCACAATCCATCCGCCCAATATTGTTCCACACTAAAATCATCTGTGTATTGTGTGAAGTTCACATTCCATCCCGCCCAATATTGTTCCACACTAAAATATCGTGTATTGTGTGAAGTTCACATTCCATCCCGCCCAAATTGTTCCACACTAAAATCATTGTGTATTGTGTGGTGTATTGTGTGAAGTTCACAATCCATCCCGCCCAATATTGTTCCACACTAAAATCATTGTGTATTGTGTGAAGTTCACATTCCATCCCGCCCAATATTGTTCCACACTAAAATCATTGTGTATATGTGAATTAATTCCATCCCGCCCATATTGTTCCACACTAAAATCATGTGTGTATTGTGTGAAGTTCACAATCCATCCCGCCCAATATTGTTCCACACTAAAATCATCTGTGTATTGTGTGAAGTTCACAATCCATCCCGCCCAATATTGTTCCACACTAAAATCATCTGTGTATTGTGTGAAGTTCACATTCCTCCCGCCCAATATTGTTCCACACTAAAATCATCTGTGTATTGTGTGAAGTTCACATCCATCCCGCCCAATATTGTTCCACACTAAAATCATCGTGTATTTGTGAAGTTCACAATCCATACCGCCCAATATTGTTCCACACAAAATCATCTGTGTATTGTGTGAAGTTCACATTCCATCCCGCCCAATATTGTTCCACACTAAAATCATCTGTGTATTGTGTGAGTTCACAATATCCCGCCCAATATTGTTCCACACTAAAATCATCTGTGTATTGTGTGAAGTTCACACCCCATTCCGCCCAATATTGTTCCACACAAAATCATCTGTGTATTGTATGAAGTTCACATTCATCCCGCCCAATATTGTTCCACACTAAAATCATTTGTGTATTGTGTGAAGTTCACATTCCATCCCACCCAATATTGTTCCACACTAAAATCATCTGTGTATTGTGTGAAGTTCACAATCCATCCCGCCCAATATTGTTCCACACTAAAATCTATGTGTATTTGTGAAGTTCACATTCCATCCCGCCCAATTGTTCCACACTAAAATCATCTGTGTATTGTGTGAAGTTCACATTCCACCCGCCCAATATTGTTCCACACTAAAATCATCTGTGTATTGTGTGAAGTTCACATTCATCCCGCCCAATATGTTCCACACTAAAATCATCTGTGTATTGTGTGAAGTTCACATTCCCATCCCGCCCAATATTGTTCCACACTAAAATCATCTGCGTTTGTGTGAAGTTCACAATTCCATCCCGCCCAATATTGTTCCACACTAAAGTCATCTGTGTATTGTGTGAAGTTCACAACCCATCCCGCCCAATATTGTTCCACACTAAAATCATTTGTGTATTGTGTGAAGTTCACCAACCATCCCGCCCAATATTGTTTCCACACTAAAATCATCTGTGTATTGTGTGAAGTTCACATTCCATCCCGCCCAATATTGTTCCACACTAAAATCATCTGTGTATTGTGTGAAGTTTCACAATCCATCCCGCCCAATATTGCTCCACACTAAAATCATGTGTTATAGGTGAAGTTCACAATCCATACCGCCCAATATTGTTCCACACTAAAATCATCTGTGTATAGTGTGAAGTTCACAATCCATCCCGCCCAATATTGTTCCACACTAAAATCATCTGTGTATTGTGTGAAGTTCACAATCCATCCCGCCCAATATTGTTCCACACTAAAATCATCTGTGTATTGTGTGAAGTTCACATTCCATCCCGCCCAATATTGTTCCACACTAAAATCATTTGTGTATTGTGTGAAGTTCACAATCCATCCCGCCCAATATTGTTCCACACTAAAATCATCTGTGTATTGTGTGAAGTTCACAATCCATCCCGCCCAATATTGTTCCACACTAAAATCATCTGTGTATTGTGTGAAGTTCACAATCTCCCGCCCAATATTGTGCACACTAAAATCATGTGTGTATTGTGTGAAGTTCACATTCCATCCCGCCCATATTGTTCCACACTAAAATCATCTGTGTATTGTGTGAAGTTCACAATCCATCCCGCCCAATATTGTTCCACACTAAAATCATCTGTGTATTGTGTGAAGTTCACATTCCATCCCGCCCAATATTGTTCCACACTAAAATCATCTGTGTATTGTGTGAAGTTCACAATCTATCCCGCCCAATATTGTTCCACACTAAAATCATTGTGTATTGTTGTGAAGTTCACAATCCATTCCGCCCAATATTGTTCCACACTAAAATCATTGTGTATTGTGTGAAGTTCACATTCCATCCCGCCAATATTGTTCCACACTAAAATCATTTGTGTATTGTGTGAAGTTCACAATCCATCCCGCCCAATATTGTTCCACACTAAAATCATTGTGTATTGTGTGAAGTTCACATTCCATCCCGCCCAATATTGTTCCACACCCCCCCCCCCCCCCCCCCCATCCATCCCGCCCAATATTGTTCCACACTAAAATCACAATCCATCCCGCCCAATATTGTTCCACACTAAATCATCTGTGTATTGTGTGAAGTTCACAATTCCATCCCGCCCAATCTTGTTCCACACTAAAATCATCTGTGTATTGTGTGAAGTTCACATTCCATCCCGCCCAATTGTTCCACACTAAAATCATCTGTGTATTGTGTGAAGTTCACAATCCATCCCCAATATTGTTCCACACTAAAATCATTGTGTATTGTGTGAAGTTCACAATCCATCCCGCCCAATATTGTTCCACACTAAAATCATCTGTGTATTGTGTGAAGTTCACATTCCATCCCGCCAATATTGTTCCACACTAAAATCATCTGTGTATTGTGTGAAGTTCACAATCCATCCCGCCCAATATTGTTCCACACTAAAATCATCTGTGTATTGTGTGAAGTTCACATTCCATCCCGCCCAATATTGTTCCACACTAAAATCATCTGTGTATTGTGTGAAGTTCACATCCATCCCGCCCAATATTGTTCCACACTAAAATCATCTGTGTATTGTGTGAAGTTCACATTCCATCCCGCCCAATATTGTTCCACACTAAAATCATCTGTGTATTGTGTGAAGTTCACATTCCATCCCGCCCAAATTGTTCCACACTAAATCATCTGTGTATTGTGTGAAGTTCACATTCCATCCCGCCCAATATTGTTCCACACTAAAATCATCTGTGTATTGTGTGAAGTTCACAATTCCATCCCGCCCAATATTGTTCCACACTAAAATCATCTGTGTATTGTTGAAGTTCACATCCATCCCGCCCAATATTGTTCCACACTAAATCATTTGTGTATTGTGTGAAGTTCACATTCCATCCCGCCCAATATTGTTCCACACTAAAATCATCTGTGTATTGTGTGAAGTTCACAATCCATCCCGCCCAATATTGTTCCACACTAAAATCATTGTGTATTGTGTGAAGTTCACAATCCATCCCGCCCAATATTGTTCCACACTAAAATCATCTGTGTATTGTGTGAAGTTCACATTCCATCCCGCCCAAATTGTTCCACACTAAAATCATCTGTGTATTGTGTGAAGTTCACATTCCATCCCGCCCAATATTGTTCCACACTAAATCATCTGTGTATTGTGTGAAGTTCACAACCATCCCGCCCAATATTGTTCCACACTAAAATCATCTGTGTATTGTGTGAAGTTCACATCCATCCCGCCCAATATTGTTCCACACTAAAATCATCTGTGTATTGTGTGAAGTTCACAACCCATCCCCCCAATATTGTTCCACACTAAAATCATTTGTGTATTGTGTGAAGTTCACAACCCATCCCGCCCAATATTGTTCCACACTAAAATCATCTGTGTATTGTGTGAAGTTCACATTCCATCCCGCCCAATATTGTTCCACACTAAAATCATCTGTGTATTGTGTGAAGTTCACAATCCATCCCGCCCAATATTGTCTCACACTAAAATCATGTGTGTATAGGGTGAAGTTCACAATCCATACCGCCCAATATTGTCCACACTAAATCATTGTGTATAGTGTGAAGTTCACAATCCATCCCGCCCAATATTGTTCCACACTAAAATCATCTGTGTATTGTGTGAAGTTCACAATCCATCCCGCCCAATATTGTTCCACACTAAAATCATCTGTGTATTGTGTGAAGTTCACATTCCATCCGCCCAATATTGTTCCACACTAAAATCATTTGTGTATTGTGTGAAGTTCACAATCCATCCCGCCCAATATTGTTCCACACTAAAATCATCTGTGTATTGTGTGAAGTTCACAATCCATCCCGCCCAATATTGTTCCACACTAAAATCATCTGTGTATTGTGTGAAGTTCCATTCCATCCCGCCCAATATTGTTCCACACTAAAATCATCTGTGTATTGTGTGAAGTTCACATTCCATCCCGCCCAACATTGTTCCACACTAAAATCATCTGTGTATTGTGTGAAGTTCACATTCCATCCCGCCCAATATTGTTCCACACTAAAATCATCTGTGTATTGTGTGAAGTTCACAACCCATTCCGCCCAATATTGTTCCATACTAAAATCATCTGTGTATTGTATGAAGTTCACATTCCATCCCGCCCAATATTGTTCCACACTAAAATCATCTGTGTATTGTGTGAAGTTCACATTCTATCCCGCCCAACATTGTTCCACACTAAAATCATTTGTGTATTGTGTGAAGTTCACATTCCATCCCGCCCAATATTGTTCCACACTAAAATCATCTGTGTATTGTGTGAAGTTCACAATCCATCCCGCCCAATATTGTTCCACACTAAAATCATCTGTGTATTGTGTGAAGTTCACAATCCATCCCGCCCAATATTGTTCCACACTAAAATCATTTGTGTATTGTGTGAAGTTCACATTCCATCCCGCCCAATATTGTTCCACACTAAAATCATATGTGTATTGTGTGAAGTTCACATTCTATCCTGACCAATATTGTTCCACACTAAAATCATATGTGTATTATGTGAAGTTCACATTCCGTCCTGCCCAATATTATTCAACACTAAAATCATATGAGTATTATGTGGAGTTCACACTCTATCCTGCCCAATATCATTCAACACTAAAATCATATGTGCATCATGTGAAGTTCACATTCCATCCTGCCCAATATTGTTCCATACTAAAATCATAGGTGCACTATGTGAAGTTCACATTCCATTCTGCCCGATATTGTACCACACTAAAATCATATGTGTATTGTGTGAAGTTCACATTCCATTCTGCCCAATATTGTTCCACACTAGAATGATACGTGTATGATATGAAGTTCACATTTCATCCTGCGCTATATGGCTGAGCACAAAAAGCACACCTTGATATGTAAGTCACATTCTGTACAGCTTTATGTTGTTCACAATACTAAAATCATACACGTTTTTGCGTCGATCATATTCCACACAATGCAGTATTGTTCACAACACTAAAATCATGATACATGCTTTATGCGTTGGTCGCCTTCCTCACAACCCAGTCTTGTCCACAGTACTAAAAGTCACACATGTTTTATAATCATACAGATCACATGTCAGACAGCCCAACATGGCACAGTACTAAAAGTCACACATGTTTTATAATCATACAGATCACATGTCAGACAGCCCAACATGGCACAGTACTAAAAGTCACACATGTTTTATAATCATACAGATCACATTTCAGACAGCCCAACATGGCACAGTACTAAAAGTCACACATGTTTTATAATCATACAGATCACATGTCAGATGGCCCAACATGGCACAGTACTAAAAGTCACACATGTTTTATAATCATACAGATCACATGTCAGACAGCCCAACATGGCACAGTACTAAAAGTCACACATGTTTTATAATCATACAGATCACATGTCAGACAGCCCAACATGGCACAGTACTAAAAGTCACACATGTTTTATAATCATACAGATCACATGTCAGATGGCCCAACATGGCACAGTACTAAAAGTCACACATGTTTTATAATCATACAGATCACATGTCAGACAGCCCAACATGGCACAGTACTAAAAGTCACACATGTTTTATAATCATACAGATCACATGTCAGACAGCCCAACATGGCACAGAAAACTCAAATGATCCATGCTTTATGTGAAGGTCACATTCCAAGTAAACCAATATTGTTCACAACACTAAATACATGTATGTATTATCATATCACGTTCTGTCCAATATTGTTCAACACAAATATCAAACATGTTTTATGAGCTGCTCACATTCCATCGAGAGGCCGACCTCGCAGCGGCTGGAGGCGAGACACTGAGGCAGAGATAAAGAGGCAGGGGACCAACTGGACAGGCATCCAGCCAGCAGCCCAGAACCGAGTGCGATGGCGGAGTGTTGTCGATGGCCTATGCTCACCCTTGAGTAATGGGCCTAAGTAAGTAAAGTAAGTCACATTCCATCAGACCAGTTTTGTTCACAACACTACAATAAGTGTTCTGTGTGTAGCTCACATTTCATTCTGCCAAGTACATTTCACAACACTAATATCATACATGGGTCATGGGAAGTGCACATTTCACATAATCCAGTATTGTTCACAACACTAAAACCATGCGTGTTTTAGGTATATAGCTCAAATTCAATAAAACCAGCTTAATTCACTATCACTAAAATGATCCATATCTTAAGTGTCGCTCACATACTGTACAGCCAAACATTATACCTTACCACTGAAATAATGCATGTCTTAAGCGCAGCTCACATTCAATGCAATTCATTACCACTAAAAATAATCTATGTTTTAGGTGTAGCTCACATTCAATACAGCCAATATAATTCATTACCACTGAAATCATTCATGTATCATGTGCAGCTCACACTCTACACAGCCTCATAGTTTTCACAACACTCAAACCAATCATGTTTCAGGCGAAGCTCATGCTCCGAACACCCAAATCTTCCTCACAGCACCAGAATCATGTACTAGGTCAAGCTTACGTCCTTTGCTGCACAGTACTATTCAGTCGTAAAATACCACGCTAGCTGTGTTACAATGCGAAGCTATCGTTCCCTTCTACCCAGTA
>CM065728.1:58223418-58225918 GCA_033310375.1 Conus canariensis
GAGAGAGAGAGAGAGAGAGAGAGAGAGAGTCAGGACTCAAAATTAATTTCTTCACAAAGACCAAAGCCCCCTTAGAAGGGGGATATACGTTGTGATTCATGTCGCAGATTGACACTCATCTTCATCTCGTTACACAAACACTTCGCTTCTGGAATGCTTTCTATAGATAAACAGCGAATTGTTCAACAGCATTTTCATTAGATGATGCCATTAACAAGACTAATTTGAAAAGACAAGGATTCTTTAAACATTTTTGTGATATGAATTGTGTGTGTGTGTGTGTGTGTGTGTGTGTGGAGAGAGAGAGAGAGAGAGAGAGAGAGAGAGAGAGAGAGAGAGAGAGGATGATGGGAATCCTGCTGGAGAGGGAGGGTGTCCAGGGTGGAAGAGTGGGAGGGAGTGGAAATACGTACCGGGAGTCCCTCAGGTACCTATCAAGTGGCGATCTTTTCAGGGGCCCTGATGCGGAGCCACTAAAAGGTTTCGCTGACAAAAGAAAAGAAAAAAAAAACAGAAAAAAGAAGAAATTACCACTCCACTCCATCTCTCTCTCTCTCTCTCTCTCTCTCTCTCTCTCTCTCTCTCTCTCTCTCTCTCTCCACTCCGCTCTCCGTAAAATTGTTTTTGTCGCCGCATTCAAGATCACAGTGACCTCTCTCTCTCTCTCTCTCTCTCTCCTCTCTCTCTCTCTCTCTCTCTCTCTCTCTCTCTCTCTCTCCTCATTTACTAATGGTATGTATATATGACAGTGTGTTCTCTGATGTTGTATTTCGTTCCTTCACAGCTTTGAAACGTCTACGTACTGCTATAACTTAAATGAAATATGCTGCTATTGCCTGGCAAACACTGATGACTGTATGTTTTGGGTGTTGTTGTTGTTGTTGTTGCTGTTGTTGTTGTTGTTGTTGTTGTTTGGGGGTGGTTGTTTGCTTGTTTGTGCAAGACAAACGTTTTATGCGATTTCAATTTCATATTATATCTGTGTGTGTGAGACAGCGTATACAACGATTATTCCCCCTTCAGATAAGGGCGTAGGCCTAAATCTGAATAAAGCATTTCGTACTCCCCCCCCCACCCCTCTCTCTCTTTCTCTCTCCCTCTATCTCTCCCCCCTCTGTGTGTGCGTGTGTGTGTGTGTGTGTGTGTGTGTGTGTGAGAGAGAGAGAGAGAGAGAGAGAGAAGAGAAGAGAGAGAAACGAGAGAAAGAGAGAGTGTGTGTGTGTGTGTGCGTCTGTCTGTGTCTGTCTGTGCCTGTGTCTATGTAGCTCAGTCGGACTTCTTCTGGAAAAGATGGGGCCAAAAATCAAACAGAATAAAAAATGAAAAGACAGAAAAAAATAGAACAGATAATAACTTATAGACGAACCGGTAACAACTTGTAGACGAACACACAAGAAAAAGGATTCGTGAGAACGCTGCGCAAAGGCCACTCGCTCATCGTCAGCGTGCGGGGTCTCGTTGTGATGACTAACAGCTTTATAGGGGGAACAAACGATCACAACTGTGGCGGACTGCCGACACACTGACGGGGGACAGAGCAGTCCAGGCAGTGTATGGCTCTGTAGGGGGCAGCCGGCCTGGGAGCAGCGGGGAGCTGCTGGGGATGAGAGAGTGTCAAATGTCAATGAGACAGCGTGTTAAATGTCAACGTGAGAGCGTGCAAAATGTCAGTCGGACAGAATGCAAAACTCGCGCGCGAGCGTGCGCACACATACACACGCATGCACGCACGTACACAAGCACACACACACACACGCGCGCGCACGCGCCCGCACATGTATACATACACCTTCAACCATCCTTAGCGTGCCGCCCCCCTCCTCCCCTCTCTCTCTCTCTCTCTCTCTCTCTCTCTCTCTCTCTCTCTCTCTCTCTGTGCTCTTGAGGTATTTATGTGCATTTGTCGGCAGTGTGTGTGTGTGTGTGTGTGTGTGTGTGTGTGTGTGTGTGTGTGTGTGTGTGTGCACGCGCGTGCGTGCGAGCGTGTGTCTGTTTGTGTGTGGGGGGTGGGTGTAAGTGTGAATATGTAGTGGAAGGTGGAGGGAGGGAGGGTGTGTGTATATGTTGTGTGTGTGTGTGTATGTGGGTGCGTGCGTGCATGCTTGCATGTTTGGGTGCATGCGCGCGTACGTGTACGTGTGCGTTCCCTGTTTTCTCATTTGCGTTTCTAAACGTGTGCACATAATCGTGCTTTTATGTGCCTCAGTGACAGCTGTATCTATGTCTGTGTGTGTATGCGTGTGTTCACACGTGAAAAACATCGTCCCTCTCCTTCCCTTACAAGCGCGTGCATGCACGCGCGCGCGCGCGCGCGCGCGCACACACACACACACACACACACACACACACACACACACACACACACACACACACACGAACGCATGCAAGCAAGCAACCGCGCTCGTCCAGTTATGCACATTACCTAATTATCATCGTTCAATCATCGCACGCCCCACTTGCTGAACGTCAAAAGAGTCATAGCAAAATGCTGCTTCAGGAG
>CM065728.1:58233418-58235918 GCA_033310375.1 Conus canariensis
TGTAACTTGCTGAGCAGCCTGTACATAGACACGGTTTTAACCTGCTGAGCAGCTTGCACATAGACACGTTTTTAACTTGCTGAGCAGATTGTACATACACACGTTTTTAACTTGCTGAGCAGCCCTGATTTGGTCTCCCGCGGTCGGCTGGGCAAAAAAGATCATGAGCGGCCTTGAAGACATTGACGTAGGCCCTATATCCGTGTGTTTTTCGCATTCGCATAACAAACACCATGAAAAGCCATGAGACTGAACACGGAATCCTGAAGATGAAAGCACTTGCTTGAGAGGCCTGTTTTTTGCCTCCCGTCTCTCAGTTCTACGACTGCTCGCAAGTGTGTACGTCTGCGACATTGGCTATGCGTGGGTTTATGCCTGTTTGTCCATGCGAAATTAGGGCATGTTCTTGGTCAACAAAATCTCTCTCTCTCTCTCTCTCTCCTCTCTCTCTCTACACACCACACACACCACACACACACACACCCCACACACACACACACACCACCACGCACGGCACGCACGCACGCACGCACGCACGCACACACCACACACACACAACACAGATTATGCTAATACTACTATCATTACGATAATGGGTATTTATGACGCTTAATCCATAACAGCTCTAAACAATTCAAGATTTCTTGGCACACTTCTGATCTTTCTACTTTGTCCTTCTGTAAAACTATGTAAAAAGGGTATAAACATGCTTTTAAGAAAAAAAGCTCCAAACACAAACACCGACACACCAAAACGAACGCATGTGCTTACAACAAAACACACACACACACACACACACACACACACACACACACACACACACACACACACACACACACAACGCTTTGCCCTTCTGTAAAACTATGTAAAAAGGATATAAACATGCTTTTAAGAAAAAAGCTCCAAACACAAACACCGACACACCAAAACGAACGCATGCGCTTACAACACACACACACACACACACACACACACACACACACACACACACACACACACACACACACACACTTACACTCCCTTACACTCCCTAAAAAAATGTATCTCTCTCATTCCTTACATCAAGCTCACTCTACACTATAATATTGTCTGAATCACTTTTAGTGGAAGGACGTTAAACTGAAGAACAACAACAACAACACACACACACACACACACACACACACACACACACACACACACACACACACTCACTCACTCACTCACTCTCTCTCTCTCTCTCTCTCTCTCTCTCTCTCTCTCTCTCTCTCTCTCTCTCTCTCTCTCTCTCGTTCGTGACGCATGTATGCACTTGAAAGGAGTTCGCTGAGAATCAAGCCCCCGTTACAATCCATCTAGTCTCCTCCTGCCTCCCTCTCCATTTCGCTATCTTTTCACAATCTTTTCTTTTCTCTCCCCCCCCCCCCCCCCCCCCGCCCCTCTCCTTTAGCCTTTACAAAGAAGGTACTTTTCTATCCATAAACCACTTGACGACAAAGCACCAAAAATAAATACGACGACTATATATCATACTGACATTATCATTAAAAAAAAAAAAAAAGAAAAAAAAAAAAGGTGAGAACCTTACAACTGTTCGGCTAAAGTGGTCGAGTCAGCTGAATCACACACACGCAGGGGAATGGGAGGAGGGGAGGGAGAGAAGAGGGGCATAGAAGGGGTTGGGAAGGTCAGACGTGTGTGTGTGTGTGTGTCGTGCGTGCGTGCGTGCGTGGTGTGTGTGTGTGTGTGTGTGTGTGTGTGTGTTGTGTGTGTGTGTGTGTGTGTGTGCGTGCGCGCGCATGTGTGTGCGTGTGTGTCTGTGTGTGTGGTGTGGGGGGGGGGGGGGGGGAGGAGTGGAGGGTGTGGGGGAAGAGTTGTGGGCTGGGGCAGAAACCCACACCTGATCTTCATCGTAAGTTCGGCTGTCAGCCACAGTTATCACACCGAACGCTTCTATACCACTCAGAAAGAAGCCATTCTTCAAGTTGTCGAGGAGAATTGGAGACAGAAGAAAAACTCCATCGTCCCAGTCCCACGTCAACTGCCATCACAGATGGCAGGCATGTCAAGCGGGGACTCCATCTCACCGGGTTCGTGGGGTTTCACGGGGGCTCGTGTCAGTCTAAATGCTGGGGATACGGTAAGTTATCTGTCTATCCGCCCGATAGGTCAATCGCCTTGTTTGTGTGGGCCGGATCATTGCCGAATCCAGGAGGGTCAGTGACCGTGGTACTCTCCGAATGTAGGGCAGTACTAGCACACCACCGCAGATAATGACAGTGAAGTGTCCCCCCCCCCCCCCCCCCCCCGTCCTCTCTCTCTCTCTCTCTCTCTCTCTCTCTGGTTGGATACTTAAGAACTCTTGTATCTGAATGATTGATTTAGAAAAGTTTGCTTTCAAATATACGATTTAATTGCAACGGGGAGGTTGGTCCTTTGTCTCGGATTTGTGACTAATTTTGTATTTGTCTGCCAGTTGCCAATAACATAAGCTATAACGTTGTTGTCGCTTTTTCGATGG
>CM065728.1:58243418-58248418 GCA_033310375.1 Conus canariensis
ACACACACACACACACACACGCACACACACACACACACACACACACACACACACACACGCACACACACACACACACACACACACACACACACACATACACATTCACATGCAAACACACAATGAAAAAAATAGCCGAAGTTTGCGAGTTGTTTTTGTCTTTCTTTGTATTTGTTTGTTTGTTTGTTTGTTTTCGTTCGATATTCCCCCCGCACTTTGTCAAATATACTTGAAGTGCAGACTTTGGTATTCAATCCTTAAATCCCACCCACCTTAAAAAAAACGTTCCCAACCTATAAGAAAGAAGGACGAGGGGAGGGAGGTGGGAATAAAGGAGGGAAGGAAGGAGAGGGGTAGGGGGCTTGTGCACTTTTATCCAGACTTACCCACACACGTGGACCATGCATACCCCTCCCCCCCCCCCCCCACCACCCCTTTCCCTCTAAACCCGAAAGAAAAGTGACCGCACGGTTACGGTACAGAGCGAAACCTGGAAACCGCGCGTTTAACGGCTGTCGTCGACCTCCACCACAGGAGTGTACAGGACCGTATAATCCCCCCCCCCCCCCCCCCCCCCCCCCCCACACACACACACACAGACCCTGACCCTGGCCACGATGATTACCTTTCACGATGACAAACGACGTGAGAGAAAAGCGCTTCTGGCCTTTCAGACTGGAATGCAATTTGGAATTCCGCCACCCTCCCCGCATAAAGCCTTTGGGACTGGGGAACGGGGCGGGGGGGGGGGGGGGAGGCGTTGGAGGGGAGGGGACGAAGGAGAAGGTGGGACTCATGACGATGTATGAGGGCCCATTCTGTGGAGAGACCTGACATCGGCACTTTTGCTCCAGGGGACCGTTGAACATGGTGATTCTCTTTACTCTCTGATGATGATGGTGATGGTGATGATGATGGTGATGGTGGCGAGGCGTTTTTATCGGGTCCTCAGGGTAGAAAAGGCGTCTTCTCACCGTTGGGAGTAGGTGGCAATGAGTCGTAACACGCGCGCGCGTGCTCTCAAGCGTACACGCTCTCGCCCCCCCCCCCCCTCTCTCTCTCTCTCTCTCTCTCTCGCTCTCGTGTGTGTGTGTGTGTGTGTGTGTGTGTGTGTGTGTGTGTGTGTGTGTGTGTGTGTGTGTGTGTGTGTGTGTGTGTTACAAGGCTGCTCAACAGAAAACGGACAAAAATCGACCAATGAACGTCTGTATCATAAGCCTGACCTTGAGTTGTACCTACAATCCCTTCCCTCTTCCCACCTCAACACCTCTTCCTCCTCCTCTCCGACATACACCCCATCCACACTCAATTCCAACTCCGCCCCCACTTCTTTAGTATTTGCTTGCTAAATGTAAACAATAAATAAAAAATAGCATTACAATGTACATCCTGACAGTGAGTTTGTTTTCAAAACTGTTTCACTGCAAAGACCTTTAGCTGCTACCAAACGATCGCCGTGATCCGCTGTGTCAAAACACCGACACGCAAGACAGGCTTGTATCTCTTCAAGGACGAAGGCGGGGCTCTGCTCAACAATAGGCTACAGCCTGGCGCCCGCAACTAATCTTCCAGCTCCACCACAGGCGATTTGACACTGTGCTAAAAACACTTCCATCGTCCCCCCCCCCCCCCACCCCCACCCCCCTTCCCCTTCACCTCCCCGCCTTTGCGTCATTCATTTTTGCCAGTCACACTTTAAATTCTTCATCCGCTCCAGTCTGGGAGGATTCCTCGTCCTCCTTCTTTTACTTGTTGTTGTTGTTCTTCTTCTCTTTCTCCTTCTTCTTCCCCAGAGATTTCCAGCTGCCACAGTAAATCTCCATCTCCTTCATTCTGGGAGACTGTCTGTGCCGTGTAGTCAACCTCACGTGCCAAACAACGGACATTAATTATACCCCTCCCTCGCCTCTGGTCACTTCGGTGAACGCGAGCCGGGCAAAAAGAGCGTCCTTCGTTCTGCCCGCAAAGGCTGACTTACGCCGCCCGACTTGCTGGCATCTGGCTGAGGTTGGGGCGGAGACAGATACAAGTTCAGGACTGAGGATCGAATCAGGTTTCGGATCATCTTCCTGTCAGTCACAATTCTGTTGTTTGTTCATTCTTCTTCTTCTTCTTCTTCTTCTTCTTCTTCTTCGTACGCTCAGACAGGAACCCCAGAGGCACTGACGAAGGCTGCTGTCCGCTGGAGACCCTCCAGAGATCCATAGAGCTTCTCCCTCGTCGATGTGTCGGCAGGCCAGGTCTCTGCTCTTAGCTTTTTATGTGTGGGACAGTCCTGCGGGAAGTGTTCCACTGTCACTGGGGCTTTAAGGCATGAGCGCCCTGAAGACTCGCCAATGTGGAATTTTGTTCAAGTTTGCTCATTCGACTTATGGTCCTTGTTGTTTAAACATGGTTCATTTTAGTTTTGTTTTCTTTACAATCGAATAGAAAGTAACATAGACCATAATGGTCCTTGTGGTTTCGGGACTTACTTCATTTAAGGATTTTTTTTTTTTTTTAAATTTTTTTACAATCCAGTAGAAAGTAACATATGACGTACGGTCCTTGTTGTTTAAGACATGGTTCGTTTAAGTATTTTCTTCTCTTACAATCCAATACAAGTAACATGGACCATACGTCCTTGTTGTTTAAGACATGGTTCATTTTAGCTATTTTCTTTTTTTACAATGCAATACAAAGTAACATGGATCATACGGTCCTTGTGGTTTCGGACATGGTTCATTTTAGGTAGGGTTTTTTGGTTTTGTTTTGTTTTGTTTTACGATGCAATACAAAGTAACGTAGACCATGTGGTCCTTTTAGTTTCAGACATGGTTTCTTTCAGGTGTTTTTGTCTTTTAAAATCCATTAAACAGTAACACGAACCACGATAACTGTTACCTGTGAGTTTTGATCATTACAGTGAAAATGCGTAATCAAGAATTTCATGATTCATTGAACCTCTGACCAGGTTTCAGGGATTTCCGTGTCTCCATCAGATATGCAAACTAATGAAATGACTAGAGTTTTGTCAAAAGGATCTCATGAACTAGTTCAAGCAAATTTACATCTGATTTAGCTTCTTTCCGTTTACAATCAATGCAATTGATCTTCGACACTAACACAATAAACGCTGTTCGTCTGCGCAAAAAGTAAGAAGGAAATTCCTTACTAACGATGCAACGCCATTACTTTTGCCATGCTCCAAAACCAGCAATGTTCGCAAGGCACAGTCTTATATCCCAGCGATTTCAAAATGAATTTCAAAGAGAGGTAACTGCAAGCGAAAACCGAGTGATCGTTCGTTCTTCGTTTTCATTGTCTTGAATGTTGTTTGCCTTGCCTGAAGGAGACCAAAGAGGTCAAAACGCGTCGTGTTTGTTTTGTTTTGTTGTTTGTTTGTTTTTTCGTTCGGCGGCATCGTAATTTTTCTTTTCAGTTTGATTTCAAAACGAATCCGGTGATCGTAGGATACCCCTGACTGAATGAGTCATGCTAAGAAATCTTTAAATTGGTCAGGAATTTCATGAAAACACTGGTTACACCTTTCATCGTAACGTCTACACAGGAAAAAGAGGGGGACATAAAGGCTCCAGCAATTCGGCATCAGCCTTGGCGGTGGAAGATCAGAAGGAAAAAAAAAAAAAAACGCCATCCGCCACGTAACCCACCAAGCTTTACCGAGATTCAAACTCTTGGCTCCTGGATTACAAACCTGACGTGTTCACCACTGGATCATCGCGTTCATTGCTGTGACTGTTGGACAGTTGCCGGACAAGACTGTCACAACCGAACATCCCTAAAGTGTGAAGAGTCATGAACTGGGAACGTCCCCTGCTGCGTCTCGTCGGCCCAAGAGGTCAGAACGCTGCCTGCGTTTGTATGAGAGTGTACCAGGTTCAAAAGATCCTATCGGTTTTACAATGAAAACAGTACCTTTTAGTATAAACACGCGATGATTACTAATCTCGTTTTGAAAAAATGGTAAATATGACATGAAAACACAGTAATTTTCTTCCGAAAACGATTATTTTGTCTTACTTTGACGATGTTAAGACGTCAGCTTATTAGTCAAAAGAAATGAAACAACCTAATGACCCTACAGTGCCATGAACAATGAAAAGAGTAAATGACAGCAGATATTTCCGACCTCTGATGGTCTGTGTTCTTGCAAAGCAGCTTTTTAAAGGCTTACAGTCCGCGTACTGATGCACTGATACCATTGGATGTGCACGTCAGTCTCTCACGTCATGGTTATTTGTAGGTTGTTGTTGTTGTTGTTTTTCCTGAGCCATACTTACTGTTTCATGGCGATCCCTTTCAAGTGCATGCTAATGAAGAAAAGAAGAAAGAAAAAATAACGTATTATGACGCAGCACTAATAATAATAATAATAATGAATACTTATAGGCCTATTCTCGGCTAGAGACCAAGCTCTAAGCGCTTTACAATCATACACCGTTTACACACGGCTGCCTACCTGGGTAGTGCGACTGAAGAGCTGCAGCTGGCGCTTCATTCAGTCGTTTCCGTGTCATCCAGTCAGTATCGTCAATATCGATCACTCGTTTTCCTTACTTCCTTCATTCTTTCCATTTCTCACGCAGGTGCATGCTATATGTAACGTGTCATCATACCAACGGCCAAATGGTACTCTTCCGAAAGTTGGTGATGGATTTACGTGTGTGCAAGATGTTATGCGTGCGTTACACAGGAACCTCGGTTTATAGTCTCATTCGAAGGACTGTATGGGAAAAAAAAAAATGATTATTAAGTGTTTTTTTCGAAAAGAGGGGGGGGGGGGGGGGGGGGGCGGGGGGGGGGAACATTAATCACGAATCACGGGGTTTTGACCCTGCTACGCTCCCATAGGTTGGTCCTCACAATCGGACGTGTTTCTCTCCTCCTGCGGTTCATCTTTCATAGAACATGCCCGTGGCCGGACATGCAGACCTACGTGCTTGCAGTCCTCCCCCCGGACCCTCATCATCCACAGGCCTTCGGGCCGGTGGCATGTCACT
>CM065728.1:58263418-58265918 GCA_033310375.1 Conus canariensis
GTGAAGGCTGTCTGGATGACAGCAATGTTGTGAAGGCTGTCTGGGTGACAGGAATATTGTGATGGCTATCTGGATGATAGGAATGTTGTGAAGGCTGTCTGGATGACAGCAATGTTGTGAAGGCTGTCTGGATGAAAGGAATGTTGTGAAGGCTGTCTGGACGACAGGAATGTTGTGAAGGCTGTCTGGATGACAGGATCGATGTGAAGGCTGTCTGGATGACAGCAATGTTGTGAAGGCTGTCTGGATGATAGGAATGATGTGAAGGCTGTCTGGATGACAGGAATGTTGTGCAGGCTGTCTGGATGACAGGAATGTTGTGAAGGCTGTCTGGATGACAGCAATGATGTGAAGGCTGTCTGGATGACAGGAACGTTGTGAAAGCTGTCTGGATGATCAGAATGTTGTGAAGGCTGTCTGGATGACAGGAACGTTATGAAGGCTGTCTGAGTGACAGGAATGTTGTGAAGGCTGTCTGGATGACAGCAATGTTGTAAAGTGACAGGAATGTTGTGAAGGCTGTCTGGATGACAGGAATGATGTGAAGGCTGTCTGGATGACAGGAACGTTGTGAAGGCTGTCTGAGTGACAGTAATGTTGTGAAGGCTGTCTGGATGAAAGGAATGATGTGAAGGCTGTCTCGATGACAGCAATGTTGTGAAGGGTGTCTGGATGACAGCAATGTTGTGAAGGCTGTCTGGATGACAGGAATGATGTAAAGGCTGTCTGGATGACAGGAATGTTGTGAAGGCTGTCTGAGTGACAGTAATGTTGTGAAGGCTGTCTGGATGACAGGAATGATGTGAAGGCTGTCTGGATGACAGCAATGTTGTGAAGGCTGTCTGGATGAAAGGGAGATTGTGAATGCTGTCTGGAAGACAGGACTGTAGTGTGACGGCTGTCTGGATGATAAGAATGTTGTGAAGGCTGTCTGGATGTAGTGAAGGCTGTCTGGATGACATAATCATTATCAAACGTTTTGTGGTTGACCAAAGTGCTGAAGAGTTGTTCCGGAGATCCAGAAGGATGTAAAGGTTGTTTGACTGACAGGGAAAGTTGTGAACATGGTCAAGATGACCCCCCCCCTCCCCCCCGATGAATGAACGAGAGAGAGGATTTAAAAGAAAGAAAAGAAACAGGGACAAAAAAGGTGTGTGTGTGTGTGTGCGGGGGTGGGGTGGGGGCTAGAGGGAACGAGAAAGGAATGCATGGAAAGGGGTGTGGAGAGGGGAGAGGGGAGACAGAAAAGAGAGAGAGAGAGAGAGAGAGAGAGAGAGAGAGAGAGAGAGAGAGAGCTCAGAATCCTTTAATGTACATCGGCCTTGGGCCACAACACAAGGTACAAAGACGGTTGTGAAAGGCGTTTTTTTTTTTTTTTTTTTTTTTTTTTTTTTTGCCTGGGTGACATGAATATTGTGAAGGTGATCTGGTGGACAGGTAGGTGAGGAAGCTAGCCTGCTAAACAGTTGCAATGTCAAGGTTGTTGGAGTGGCAGGTGGGGAGCAAGGGTTGTCCGGGTGAGATGAAAATTGTGGAGGGTGTCCTGTGTGCAGGTGGGACGTTGTAAAGGTTTTCTGGGTGACGGAAAGGTCATGAAAGCGACCTCGCGGACAGCAAAGTCAAGACAATTGTCCAGGTCAAGGGAAGGTTGTGAGTCTGGACCGGTCACGCACATGAAACCACCGGTAATGAAGAGGTACCCTGCCCCTACACATCTACCCGCCCACTCACCTCTATAGCCCTCTCTCTCTCTCTCTCTCTCTCTCTCTCTCTCAAGATGTAAAAGACGAGTGAAGGTTTGGAGATGAGATGGACAGGAAGAGGAAAAAAGTCCCACCCAAGATTATAAACGGCCAGGCACAAAATGAAAGCCAAGTGACAGTCGTAAGGTTTAAAGGAGGAAGAAAGAAAGAAAGAAAGAATGAAAGAAAGAAAGATGAGTCAATTTCCCTATACGATTCATGTGCGCTTAATAAGAGAGACAGAAGGAGAGAAGGGGGGGGGGGGCAGAGGGGGAGGAGGGGGTGCTGTCCATAGCTCGCTTTCAGCTTCCCTTGGAAATAACATTTCATATGCACTAAAGGTGAACTGAAGTGACCTAGATCCAACCAGAATAGCGATTTGCCTTTCTTTGCATAACGTGTATAAACTTCCAAATTATGTTCGCTTCCAGCTCATTTTGAAGTCAACCAAAACATATGTTTCATTTGATGCATCCATTTCGGATTTATTCATACTCAGCGGTGTGATTGAATGTAGCTTGATCCGGATCGTAAACGTCCATTTTATGACGTATCATTTACAGCAATTGTTATCGAGGACGCAAAAGACACAGGTAAGTTGTTTCCTTCACTGTTTTCATGCTTGATTTGCCACGAACGCTGTGCTCACTGAGCCTTACCTGCAACATTTGGCGAGATGCGTTCAGACACAGCCTATCTTTATTTCATATTTTGTCAGATGAATTCATCTGCATCTGCTCCACGGCTTGGTACAAATC
>CM065728.1:58275918-58280918 GCA_033310375.1 Conus canariensis
TATCGCCTTTGGTGGGTGTGCACTTTAAACTGGAATGCAATTAACTGAGACAGGGTTTTCGTCTCGGCAGACGTTCCCCCTCCCCTGTTATCAATACTGGAGGAAAAGAGAAGACATGCCCACTGCCCTACGCTGCGGCGAAATTTATCGATGTACATTTTTGATCGGATGTATAAAGTCAGGATCTGATCAGTATTAGTATCAGGTCAGGATTAGGATTGGATTTAGCGCACGGGTTTGGGGTTAGGTTTGTTAGGGAAATTTGGGTCTAGAGACGGGTTTTAAAGGCATGCGTATAGTTTTGCCGTTTTCTTACCTTTTTCCCCCACTCCAACCTTCTATTTTGCAACGTCTTTTTTGTGGCAAGTTAGGTTGTTGTTTTTTAAGTGCGCCCTCCATCCGCCTATTTTTCCCCATCTCCCCCACCCCACCCCCACCCCTTCATTTCCATCAGCACTTGTTAACCTTTTCCCCCCTCTCCAACCTTCTATTTTGCAACGTCTTTTTTGTGGCAAGTTTGGTTGTTGTTTCTAAGTGCATCCTCCATCCGCCTATTTTCCCCCCCCCCCCCCCCCCCCCCCCCCGCCCTCCCCCCCCATTTCCATCAGCACTTGTTCCACCATGCCAGATGCATCCGTGTGTTCTGCTTACCGATGGACATTCTATTGCAAAGTTTAATGTTTCGGCGTTTGAGAAACAGCGTCTGGGTTTTTATTTCTGTTGTAATGTTTGGCGCACTGACACTTTCATCCGGTTTGTCTGTGACAAAAGCAATATTTATAATTATACTTCTACTGCTGAGGTGGCAGGAGGGTAGGTGGCGAGATATACGTTCTGTTAACCTGAGGCTCTTACAGGACGAGCTGCTGCAGGATCAAGCCATGGATCGTATTATACTGGATAAGTTCAATAGTTCATCGTCACACTAGAGTTCTCTGTGCCAAAACTTCGGGCTGTACTCCCCTGGTGAAAATACGTGTCACCGCCATCCCCATCCCAACCCCACTTCTCTCTCTCTTCTCTCTCTCTCTCTCTCTCTCTCTCTCTCTCTCTCTCTCTCTCTCTCTCTCTCTCTCTCTCTCCGCACAGCGTTATTTAACACAGCAAATAGGGATTCCCCCCCCCCCCCCCCCCACAAGACTTTGCCGATGAAAACCCTCCTGTTGCTGTGGTTTCGTCTACGAATCCAACCGTACCTGATGCACCCGGGATGCACTCGATCTCCTCCAAAAGATCATAGCGGTAGAAGGCAGGTCCTACGCCGTCACAGAGAACTGTGTTTCTGCCGCGTAAGGTTACAGCTGTAACAGGAGAACTTTAATCCTGAAGCTGTCCCGACTTTCTGCACTGAACAGCACAAAGCTAGGTCCTGCATTAGGTTTCGACTTAAACCCTGTTTCGTTTTCTCTCTCAAAGTAATACACACCATCGCGGTTTTCCACTATGCACTAGTTCTGGATAACAATATCATAGCCGTATCCGTAACGCTTATCGCTGTCTGGCAGACAATAGATGCGAAGTCGCGCAATGAAATGACACCAAATAATGTAAAAACGACTTAATAAACACGATGGAATTAACAAGGAACAAACACAGGGGTCAGCTGCCGTTTATTTAGGGGAGGGGGAAAAAAGCTCAATCGACGCTACTTGTCGACCTGGTTTTGAACATCTACTTCAAGAGGCAGGACCGCTGCTTTATATCACACACACACACACACACACACACAACACACACAACACACACACACACAGAAGAAGAGAGAGAGAGAGAGAGAGAGAGAGAGAGAGAGGGAGAGAAGAGAGGCAGAGAGAGAGAAGAGAGACTGATGAAAAACTAAAAGTTTGAAACAACCTAGTCTCGGATTCAGTTGATTCCTGTTTCAAACCTATTCAATCTTGACTGATAACTCTTGAATACAATCGACAAAAAAAAACGTCATTAAAAGGCTTGAAGTCAGAGAGAGGAAACTGTTTCGAATCAAACAACGCCGTGATCACTCTGTTTCATCCGCCTTGGCTTAAAGCTGCGTCAGACCAATTGACATAAGCTAGAACACCAAGGCTACATCAAAATGTTATGCTCAGCATAGTTATGCGGGGATTGTCTTCAGTTGTGACAAGCTCCTAGCATAACATTATCAGTTTCCTAAATCCCCCGAAGCCGGAGTGCGGCTGCCCATGTGGCGGGGTAATCAAAAACGGTCACACGTAATGTTCTCATCCCCAGCTGATGCATTTTTACCATAGTGTTCAAGTACTTCGGCTGTTTGGATGGTCCCTGGAGTCTTTTAGCCAGGGTACAACAACAACAACTCTGTTTCATGCACCTTAAAGCGCACAGTTTCGTGATGGATGGATGTATATACTTATCTCAATTCTCACTCTCCTACGGGTATTCAGTTTCCCAGCGAGCTATTACAAACGAAAGTGAGGGGCCGGTGACCCTCGTGGAGTCCAAAAGGTCAGGGTCCTTCGTACCCATCCTGGATTTGGGTGAGCGATTGCCCGGTCACCTTAATAAGCGGCCAGGGATCGTGGTCGTGCCCCACGTCATCCATTATCTTGTGTACCCCAAACAGGAGCCAGCGTACAGACTTAACCTCTCACGCTACAGAGGATAGCTAGCAGATTTTAGAAATGCCTAACTGAAAGGGATTTTTAGAGTGGTGGTTGGTTGTGGCGAGTAGGTGTACGAGTAAAGAACACTGGAGAGGAAAAAAGAAAAGCCAAAAAGTATATACATGTATCATCCACACACAAACAACCCCGTCATTTCCCCATACTCTTGGACAAAAACGCTCTTATCTCTTACTTATTCCTTTCCCCTTTTTCTTACCTCCTATGTTTCTACCATCCAACTCATCCGCTGCTCCGCCCCACTCCCCCCACCCCTCCCCCACCCCTCTCTCTCTCTCTCTCTCTCTCTTACACACACCACACACACACACACACACACACACACACACACACACACATATATATATATATATATATATATATACATATATATATATTTATATACATACACACACATATATATACATATATATCTAAATTGTTCAATATACCATATCATATATACATATATGTACATACATACATATATATATATATATATATATATATATATATATATATATATATATATCATAAAGCTTGACAGGTAATTACATCTCGTCATAGCCACAACATTCTAGGCGTGCCCACCTGAAACTATCGGAGCCAATCTCATATCTCGTCAGGGGCTCCCACAGACATACAGCCAAACCATTGTATATCAATCGGAAATGAAATGAGGCAGGGAACAGTAAACGATAAACAGTAAACAAGTTGGGTATTTTTTGCTCCCATAAGAAAACCTAACACAGAGTAACTTTTATTCAAGACTGGCACAGCCTTTTAAACTTGAATAAAGTCAGACAAATACATAGACGAACAATCTAATAGTGGGGAAAAAACAAGCGCAGGCCAACAACTGAACTATCTTCATAGTAATGACTTGGCAAAGATTTGGACTCTAGGGGGGGGGGGGGGGGGGGGGGGGGGGGGGGGGGGGGGGGGGGGGGCGGGGCGGAATTTGAAGATGGAGAAACTGAGAACATGAAATTAAGAAAATATGTTACAGATATGAAAACTCTTCACTAGCTGCATAAGGGAAACCATCGCAACCTCTTTTGAAGGCAGATATATTTGTATTGCCTGCTCCGAGGCCTTTCGTCCGCTGGGTCGGACCCAGCGGACGAAAGGCCTCGAGCAGGCAATACAAATATATCTGCCTTCAAAAGAGGTTGCGATGGTTCCCTTATGCAGCTAGTGAAGAGTTTTCATATCTGTAACATATTTTCTTAATTTCATGTTCTCAGTTTCTCCATCTTCAAATTCCGCCCCCCGCCCACCCCCCCCCCCCCCCCCCCCCCCCCCCCCCCCCCCCCCCCCCCCCCCCCCCCCCCTTAGAGTCCAAATCTTTGCCAAGTCATTACTATGAAGATAGTTCAGTTGTTGGCCTGCGCTTGTTTTTTCCCCCACTATTAGATTGTTCGTCTATGTATTTGTCTGACTTTATTCAAGTTTAAAAGGCTGTGCCAGTCTTGAATAAAAGTTACTCTGTGTTAGGTTTTCTTATGGGAGCAAAAAATACCCAACTTGTTTACTGTTCATTGTATATCAGTTTTATAGTCCTCCCAAACTGCAATAAAGCTTAACTTGGGTCCTTCACTACACAGTAGTGAAACCCACACCTGCCGCGACCAGACCACCGCCTCACACGTTCTCTCTCTCTCTCTCTCTCTCTCTCTGGTTCTCTCTCTCTTTCTGGTTCTCTCTGTCTCTCTCTGTGCGCGCGCGCGCGCGCGCGCGCGCGCGCGTGTGTGTGTGTGTGTGTGTGTGTGTGTGTGTGTGTGTGTCTGTCTGTGCGTGTGTGTCCGTCTCCCTCTGAATAATAATAATAATAATAATGAATGCTTATATAGCGCCTATTCTCGGCTAGAGACCAAGCTCTAAGCGCTTTAAAATCAACACTCGCTTACACAATGGGCTGCCTACCTGGGTAGTGCCGACTGAAGAGCTGCCAGCTGGCGCTTCATTCAGTCGTTTCCCGTATCATCCAGTCAATATCGTTCACTCAGTTTCTTTACTTCCTTCATTCTTTCCATTTCTTACGCAGGGTGCATGCTGTGTGTAACGTGTCATCCATACCAACGGCCAAACTGGCCTACTCTTCCGAAAGTTGGTGATGGGATTTTACGTGTGTGCAAGATATTATGCGTGCGTTCACACACGGAACCTCGGTTTATAGTCTCATTCGAAGGACTGTATGGGAAATGGAGTCAGAACTAACGTTAACTCCGAGGGAAAAATCCCCCTGTACCGAAACGCCCCGGCGGAGATTCGAACCCGCAACCCCAGGATCACCAAGATTACGAGTCAGGCGCTCTACCAACTGAGCTATTCCGGCTCCCAATGTGTGTGTGTGTGTGTGTGTGTGTGTGTGTGTGTGTG
>CM065728.1:58300918-58305918 GCA_033310375.1 Conus canariensis
ACAAACGTTGGCGCGTCAGGGGAAAAAAATACACCCGAAATTATGAGTGGGTGCGTGTGTGTCATAGAAAACAAGGATTATCATACAACGAGTTGTGTGTCATGGAAAACAAGGATTATAATACAAAGAGTTGTGAGTCATGGAAAAAAAAAGGATTATAATACAAAGAGTTGTGAGTCATGGAAAACAAGGATTATAATACAAAGAGCTGTGAGTCATGGAAAAAAAGGATTATAATACAAAGAGTTGTGAGTCATGGAAAAAAGGGTTATAATACAAAGAGCTGTGAGTCATGGAAAAAAAGGATTATAATACAAAGAGTTGTGAGTCATGGGAAAAAAGGGATTATAATACAAAGAGTTGTGAGTCATGGAAAAAAAGGATTATAATACAAAGAGCTGTGAGTCATGAGGAAAAAAGGATTATAATACAAAGAGTTGTGAGTCATGGCAAACAAGGATTATGATACAAAGAGTTGTGAGTCATGGCAAACAAGGATTATGATACAAAGAGTTGTGAGTCATGGCAAACAAGGATTATGATACAAAGAGTTGTGAGTCATGGCAAACAAGGATTATGATACAAAGAGTTGTGAGTCATGGCAAACAAGGATTATGATACAAAGAGTTGTGAGTCATGGCAAACAAGGATTATGATACAAAGAGTTGTGAGTCATGGAAAACAAGGATATAATACAAAGAGTTGTGAGTCATGGAAAAAAAGGATTATGATACAAAGAGTTGTGAGTCATGGAAAACAAGGATTATATACAAAGAGTTGTGAGTCATGGAAAAAAGGATTATATACAAAGAGTTGTGAGTCATGGAAAAAAAGGATTATAATACAAAGAGTTGTGAGTCATGGAAAAAAAGGATTATAATACAAAGAGTTGTGAGTCATGGAAAAAAAGGATTATAATACAAAGAGTGTGAGTCATGGAAAAAAAGGATTATAATACAAAGAGCTGTGAGTCATGGGAAAAAAGGGTTATAATACAAAGAGTTGTGAGTCATGGGGAAAAAAGGATTATAATACAAAGAGTTGTGAGTCATGGGAAAAAAGGGTTATAATACAAAGAGTTGTGAGTCATGGGAAAAAAAGGATTATAATACAAAGAGTTGTGAGTCATGGAAAAAAAGGATTATAATACAAAGAGTTGTGAGTCATGGGAAAAAAAGGATTATAATACAAAGAGTTGTGAGTCATGGGAAAAAAGGGTTATAATACAAAGAGTTGTGAGTCATGGGAAAAAAAGGATTATAATACAAAGAGTTGTGAGTCATGGGAAAAAAAGGTTATAATACAAAGAGTTGTGAGTCATGGACAACAAGGATTATAATACAAAGAGTTGTTAGTCATGGGAAAAAAAGGATTATGATACAAAGAGTTGTGTGTCATGGAAAACAAGGATTATGATACAAAGAGTTGTGTGTCATGGAAAAAAAGGATTATGATATAAAGAGTTGTGAGTCTTGGAAAACAAGGATTATAATACAAAGAGCTGTGTGTCACAGAAAACAAGGATTATGATATAAAGAGTTGTGAGTCATGGCAAACAAGGATTATGATATAAAGAGTTGTGTGTCGTGGAAAACAAGGATTATCACACAAAGAGTTGTGTGTCATGGAAAACAAGGATTATCATACAAAGAGTTGTGTGTCATGGAAAACAAGGATTATCATACAGACAGTTGTGTCATGGAAAACAAGGATTATCATACAAAGAGTTGTGAGTCATGGAAAACAAGGATTGTCATACAAAGAGTTGTGTGTCATGGAAAACACGGATTATCATACAAAGAGTTGTGTGTCATGGAAAACAAGGATTATCATACAGACAGTTGTGTCATGGAAAACAAGGATTATCATACAAAGAGTTGTGTGTCGTGGAAAACAAGGATTATGATACGAAGAGTTGTGTGTCGTGGAAAACAAGGATTATCATACAAAGAGTTGTGTGTCGTGGAAAACAAAGATTATCATACAAAGAGTTGTGTGTCGTGGAATGCAAGGAATATGACACGAAGGATTGGGTGTCATGCAATGCAAGGATCATAAAATAGATAAAACATGAAGCGTCATGGAAAACAAGAATCACAATACAAAGGGTCGTGTGTCATGAAAAAGAAGGATTATAAACAACGGTTGAAGTGTCATGGAAAATAAGGATTATAAACAACGGTTGAAGTGTCATGGAAAATAAGGATTATAAACAACGGTTGAAGTGTCATGGAAAATAAGGATTATGATTAAAAGAAGAAAAAAAAAACAGGTGGTGCGCCATGGAATGGATTATGAAACAAAAGTTCTAGTGTCATGGATAATGAGGATCATCATAATACAAAGGATGGAGCATCATGGAACAGGAGGATTGTGAAACAAAAGCTGAACTGTCATTGAAAACGGTTATGTTACACAGAATAGAAAACACGGATTATAAAACAAAAGTTGAAGTGTCACGGAAAATAAGGATTGTAAATCTAAGCGTGGTGCATGACGGAAAACAAGGACTAGGACACAAAAGACGGTGCCTCATGGAAAATGAGGATTATGATACAAGGCTGGTACATCACGTGACATGGAGATTATAATGCAAAGGGTGGTGCGTCATGGAAAATGGGGTTTATAATACGAAGGGTTGGGCGTCATGGAAAATGGGGTTTATAATACGAAGGGTTGGGCGTCATGGAAAATGGGGTTTATAATACGAAGGGTTGGGCGTCATGGAAAATGGGGTTTATAATACGAAGGGTTGGGCGTCATGGAAAATGGGGTTTATAATACGAAGGGTTGGGCGTCATGGAAAATGGGGTTTATAATACGAAGGGTTGGGCGTCATGGAAAATGGGGTTTATAATACGAAGGGTTGGGCGTCATGGAAAATGGGGTTTATAATACGAAGGGTTGGGCGTCATGGAAAATGGGGTTTATAATACGAAGGGTTGGGCGTCATGGAAATGGGTTTATAATACGAAGGGTTGGGCGTCATGGAAAATGGGGTTTATAATACGAAGGGTTGGGCGTCATGAAAATGGGGTTTATAATACGAAGGGTTGGGCGTCATGAAAATGGGTTTATAATACGAAGGGTTGGGCGTCATGGAAAATGGGGTTTATAATACGAAGGGTTGGGCGTCATGGAAAATGGGGTTTATAATACGAAGGATGGGCGTCATGAAAATGGGGTTATAATACGAAGGGTTGGGCGTCATGAAAATGGGGTTTATAATACGAAGGGTTGGGCGTCATGAAAAATGGGGTTTATAATACGAAGGGTTGGGCGTCATGAAAAATGGGGTTTATAATACGAAGGGTTGGGCGTCATGAAAAATGGGGTTTATAATACGAAGGGTTGGGCGTCATGAAAAATGGGGTTTATAATACGAAGGGTTGGGCGTCATGGAAAATGGGGTTTATAATACGAAGGGTTGGGCGTCATGAAAATGGGGTTTATAATACGAAAGGTTGGGCGTCATGAAAATGGGGTTTATAATACGAAGGGTTGGGCGTCATGAAAAATGGGGTTTATAATACGAAGGGTTGGGCGTCATGGAAAATGGGGTTTATAATACGAAGGGTTGGGCGTCATGAAAAATGGGTTTATAATACGAAGGGTTGGGCGTCATGAAAAATGGGGTTTATAATACGAAGGGTTGGGCGTCATGAAAATGGGTTTATAATACGAAGGGTTGGGCGTCATGGAAAATGGGGTTTATAATACGAAGGTTGGGCGTCATGGAAAATGGGGTTTATAATACGAAGGGTTGGGCGTCATGAAAAATGGGGTTATAATACGAAGGGTTGGGCGTCATGGAAAATGGGGTTTATAATACGAAGGGTTGGGCGTCATGGAAAATGGGATCATAACACAAGGGTGGGGCCGTCACGGCACATAGGATAACAATACAAAGATTGGTGCGACATGGAAAATGGGGACTCCGTAACCAAACCTGACGTATCATGGAAAATATAAGAATTATGAAACAATGGATGGTGCACGATGTAAAAAAAATTAAAATATGGAAGAAAAGTTGACGCGTCACGGAATACAAGGATCATGATGCAAAAGGCGGAGCGTCACGAAGCGGGAAAAAACAAGGATTATGGAAGAAAAGGTGAAGCATGGTTAAAAATAAGTATTATGATACAAGGCTTGGAGCGTCATGGACAATGAGGATTACGCAGCAAAACTGAAGCGTCATAGAATACAGGAGCATAACACATACGGTGGTGTTTCATGGAAAATAACGACTATGAAGCTAACATTGAAGCCCTATACAAAATAATTCATATGACGCAAAGCCTGATGTGCGTCACGGAAAATATTGATTATCAAACAGGAGCTGATATGTCTGAGAAAATTAGGATTATGATACAACACGCGGTGCGTTACATGAAAGATGGATTAGGAATCCAACGTGGTGAATCATGGAAAATATGGGAACATGAAACGAAGACCTGTGTGCTGCAGGACATCAGCAATACCAAACAAAGGGGGGTATGTCATGCAAAATACCAATAACAAAACACATGGGAGTACATCACGGAAAATAAGGAATGAAATAAAGGGTGGTACGTCATAGAAAATAAGGACATAACAAAGGGAGGGGGTGGGGGTGGGGGTGTGTTACATCACGGATAATACAGATTATGAAACAAAATGAGGATTGTCACAAAAGGTGGGTGGATCTCACAAGATGAAGACAGGAAAAGAGGACGATCTGTCTGGGGAGGGGGGGGGGGGGGGGGGGGGAGCAGGATTGCACAATAAAGGGTGGGCCACCAAGGGGAAAGAAATAAGAACTGGGAAACGGGCAACAAAATACCGAGCAGCATTCTCTCTCTCTCTCTCTCTCTCTCTCTTCTCTCTCTCTCTCTCTCTCTCTCTCTCTCTCTCCACGCGTGCACATACACACACACGTACGCACACACACACGCACACACACACACACACACGCGCGCGCGCACCCTTACGCTCGCACACACACGCGCGCACGCTCA
>CM065728.1:58308418-58318675 GCA_033310375.1 Conus canariensis
TCAGCGAACATTTCACAGAGACTATCAATGAATAGAGGTAAATCGTTTATATATATGGAAAATAAGATAGGTCCGAGTACTGACCCTTGAGGCACACCATGACTAATGGATAATGTAGGAGATACAGATTCATTTACTGAGACCATTTGCTTTCTATCGGAAAGAAATGAAGATAGGAGTTCTAACGAATTCTCTGATAAGTTGTATATCTTTAGCTTTTTAAGAAGAAGATTGCGGAGAGAGAGAGAAAGAGAAGAGAGAGAGAAGACAAAATTCTTTATTTACGAGGATAATAGATAAGCACTGACATGCTTTTTTACATCCAGTCCTCGCCCTGAGTAGGGACTATGAGAGAGAGAGAGAGAGAGAGAGAGAGAGAGAGAGAGAGAGAGAGAGGAGAGGAGAGAGAGAGAGATCAAAATTTCCGTTGCGTTGTTTGGCCATCTTTGATAGATGCACTTTTAATTTGTTAGCCTACTGGCTCGTCATGATTCTTGGTCAATTCTCAAAGTACGTAATCTATTCTTAAACCGTGTTGCAGGGATCAACTGACGTCAGTGGTTCAGATGCCCACGCGGGGATGGCTCTAAGCACACACCCCTACCCCCACTTTCCCAGCCATTCTCTTTGTCTCTGGAGTGCTTGGATTGTTGTTATCAACCTCAGTGACTACTTTGATTTTTTTTTTTTTCAAATTGTCTTGCTTTATTGTCCTGTTTTCTCCAAGATGAATTTAAATGAATCCACCCTTGAATTAGTTGCTACCGCGTGACAATCTGTTAATCAAACGTGATCAAGCGCGGAATAATGACTGAGAATCTGACCATTCTGTTTTCATTTCAAAATTAACAGTCGTCCTTGGCTGAAACAGTGTTGAGTGAGACAAAGACAAACTGACTGATTCGAAGACGTGCGGAGATTCCCTTTTTCAGCACCCAGTGATCGAGACGCAGACGAGTTTCTCAACCGCAGAGAGGAGAGGAGAGAGAGAGAGAGAGAGGTTCCCTTTTCGCGTCTCGCGTCGATGTGGCGAGAAAAGTAAGCGCGCGCGCGCGCGTGGGTTAGCCGTGACACAAACTTGCCGGTCTCGGCAAACGCTGCAGTCAGTCATTTGCAAGACCCGCTGTTCACTTCGGCTCTTCTCTTCCCCAGTGTGTGTGTGACGTGGGATCCGTGTTAACATTTATTTTTAACTTTGCTCTCACAGTCCTCAGTTTACTCTCAACCAGCTTGGGAAATGACTGGAAATCTGGTTAACAGATAAACGCCAGTCTGTACACAAAACGAAGGTACGTAAAGTGTTCAATGTGGTTACCAGGCTTTGTGTGTCGCCACAAATTTTGATCGCTACTTGCCTAACAGATCGTCGGATGTGAAATGGCAGCCTGGGTGAGCAGACGATCGTGTCGTTAGGGTCTCTCACTCTGTGTGTGTTGTGTGTGTGCGCGCAATGCTTCGTAAACGCCGAGTTACTACTACCGGTAGCGTGTTATTTTCAAGCTGTGTTTCCGTTAGGCCTAGGATCAGACCGAACAAGACGGAGACGGAACGTTTCAAGGGGTTTTGGGTACCATGCATGCCTTATCAACTGCAGACCTAAGCTGTCAAAACGTCTACCCCTTTACGGTTTACCTACTACATAGTACTACTACTTTAACCGCTGGTGAAGAATTACAGACCCAGTATGATGAGCAGATCTGTCGACTGTTTCAGTCATGTAGCACTTTGAGTATT
The DNA here is from genome assembly GCA_033310375.1 of Conus canariensis. Classification (NCBI taxonomy): domain Eukaryota; kingdom Metazoa; phylum Mollusca; class Gastropoda; order Neogastropoda; family Conidae; genus Conus; species Conus canariensis. The sequence continues at coordinate 58,310,153 of CM065728.1, forward strand.
GTCTTTTTAAAAATACGAAACATATAAGCGATCACATTCTTTACGCGTAATATTCATAGTCAAATTAGCATTTCTCATATGGATGAGGAGGGTGGTGTAAATCCTTTCCTGTGCACTAATTGTTTAACGGATTAGTCCCATCGTAACATTTCTTTATAAATAAACTGATTTTTCTGCCCCCCCCCCCTACACCCCCCCCCCCCCCCACACACACACACACACACCCACACACCCCCATCCGACCATGCCTTTCCCAAATTCACCCTCACCCCTTTCTCCCCAGTCTCCCATGCATCCTTTGCTGAAAATGAAACTGGCATGGTGGAAACTCATCCCATGGACAGAATTTTACCCTGCCCTTTTCCAGTTCGCTCACTGGCTGGAACTATGTGACATACTCCGTATGCACATACTTACAAGAATTAGTAGGTGATTTTGCAATTTTGTTCCTAGGGTTTCCATTCTTATCCTCTTATGCCCCCCTCCCCCTTCCCAACTTACCTCCTCAAACATCAGAAGAATACTTTGATCATGCATGATAATGGTTGTCAACGTGGTGAAAAACTATGTAATTCATGAGAAAGAACATTTAACAGTTTTTGGTATTAAGAAGAAAAAAATGCCATTCACATTTTAACACATGTATCAGGGTATTAGGAAATCCTGCTCACAAAAAAAGATATGATTTACTTTGTCATCAGTTTTAATACAAGTATTCATCTTAGACAAAGAGAGCTGCATTAACATTTGTTTACATTATCAATTTCATACTTCCAAGTTTGTGTTCATGTTGCTGTATTTCTGTTTTTCTAAAGTACAGGTAAACTAAGCATTACATTACCAATTAAAGAATCAAACTGACAGGTGGTTTTCATCTTAATAGTATCATTTTATTGTGATTATCATGATGGTTTCAGTATCATCATTTTTGTTACTCAGTAGTACTAGTAGTGATGCAAATTCTGCTTCTGATATTCCAGTTCCCCAGCTGAAATACACACACACACACACACACACACACACACACACACACACACACACACACACCTCTCTCTGAGTCTCTCTCTCTCTCTCTCCTCTCTCTCTCCTCTCTCTCTCTAACAACAGAAAATATGTATATCATGTGGAGAGTGTGTCCGCTTTTCAGAGTAACACTTAAGAACTATCAGATGGCAGGTCTTGTCAAGACACATTGATCACCTGAACGCTGTGTGTAACATTGCCAAAAAAAAATGTGTGGATTCTTGTACATCTTTTAAAGAGGACTAGACTCAGAAAATACATTATACATTCAACTTGTGTACGTCTTCCATTCATCCCACTTCTTCACACCCTTTGAGTTATTTGTGATACGCTTAGTTCATGATGGGTTTGTACGTACTCTGAAGTGTTTGGTGACCCCCAATCCCTGTTCATTCCAAGGATCCCTGCAGAGTGCTCAACCTGAATAAAAATGTATGTGGTTCTGTGTGCCATTATAGCCTCAACCGCCTAGCTGTCTGTATATCCCCCACCCACCCCCTCCTTCCCTCTTCCTTCCCCCACTCCAACTCCCATCCCCATCCCCACAGGTAATAAAATGCCCAGCTCTCCTCCCACCCCTAACCCTCCCTCTGCGCGCGCGCGCGCACACACACACACACACACACACACACACACACACACGTATGCACGCACGCACGCACAACACACACACACACACACACACACACACACACACCACACACACACCAATGTATGACAGCTTTAAGACGCGATGACGTTCATCATAGTTTCCGAGGCAAGGAGACCTCTTGTCTCGGGAAGTTCTTGAATCTTGGGGTAACCCACTTGTGTCAAAACAAAGCCGTGCTGGGTCGTCGTCGGGAAGAAGCGACGGTGACGTCACACCAAGGTGAAAGCCAAGCCTCTGACAACTTGCCGGAAATTGCCCTGACATCAGCCCCTACCCCTCACCCGCACCCCCTCCCTCCAGTCCTCTCCTTTGTTGTACTCGTGAGAAGACGTCACCTCTCCTGTCTTTCATTCTCTTACTCCCCCCCCCCCCCCCCTTCCCTTCCCCTGTCCTCACGGCACACCCCCTCACGTCCCCCCACTCTCCGTGTCTTGGTCAACACAGGTTGACACGGCTCCGCCGTGCGAGCAGCGAGCGCTTCCTTTCGCTCCTAATCTCATCTTGCTCCTTGGTGACACGCTTGAGCGACACTTCTCAAAGCTTTACGGTGTCTGAAAACAGGGGTAGAGGGCTTTTGTGGCAAACAACACTCGACAGACCAGTCTCGGCGCACTCCAACATCGTGTATCACTGCCGTACATGGTCTGTGGATGAGAGGAGGTGGGAAAATGTCACCGAGTTTACTCCTCTGCGCAATGTCGTGACACGCGGACTTACGTAATTCTCGTTGTGTAATGTTCGTCGTTCAGGCAAATATTTTAATGACTTGCGTATGCTGACATGAAGACGTGTATGAAACTTGGTGTGCTTTGAAGGATTCAACAGCACATTAAACCACCCATAAAGTGTTTTCGTTAGGCTATGTACACCACCATTTTACAGTTTTGGTATGGTTTGTAATCATGAACGTCGTAATATTACTAATAATTATGGGAGACAGAACAGAATAATTAGTCGGGTAGCCGAGTTTAAAGTCAGCAGGGGTGGGGGAGGGAAGGTTTCACGCATGACTGTACATTCGAGTGCGACATTACCCCTGTAGAGGGTCAGGGGTGAGGAGAAAATACGACGCAACAGCTCATGAGAAAACAAAACAGATGGGGACCGAACAGATGGGGACCGAATGTCTGCATGGGAGTGGTTGGGTTACACCGTCATGTTCATGCAGCTGGCGGCATTGGCATAGTTTTGCTAGGTCGTCATAGGTGATCAGCCCAAATGGGGTAGGCACAGTTCCTGTTTTGTCCGTAAACGCGCTCGCTCGCTCGCTCTTCTCTCTCTCTCTCCTCTCTCTCTCTCTCTCTCTCTCCTCCTCTCTCTCTCTCCTCTGTTCCCCTGTTCATTCTCTTGTCAGAAGGATAAGCATATTCCCATAAACACAGTATTCAAACAACGGTAAACGGTTATTTTTCCTCTGGGGGAAGCAAAGGCAGGGAACTGATTCAACGTATTATGAGCAGCTGGACTTTTTGTATTATAAGCCATTTTAGTATTAAAGTTGAGGTCTCCCCCTACTTATTTTTTCTCATACCCTCTGGCAGCTAGGGTCTCCCGTCACACTTGAACTGATAAAGCACGTACCCCGTGCGGGACTCCTAGACTTGGGAGTTTGACCTTGGGGCAGGCGGGTACGTAGGTTGGAATAGCAAGTGCGGGAGTGGGGCGGGTTTTGGGTGGGGAAGGGGGGGGGGGGGGGGGTTACGAATCTGCATTAGCAATAGCACTGCGGTTTCTCTTGGCTACTACGGTTAAACAGTTTCTTATTTCAGAAACAAACATGACACCACACACACACCTTCCCCACAATGTTTTTTAAAAGTTTCAACCAGGTTGACTCCTTCAAAATGAGCATGAACTAGTTGGTTCATTCCCCCCTCCCTCCTCCCACTCCCATTAAGAACATGTGGGAACAGTACCCAGCACGCAAGACCGTCAATCAGTATTGACCTCAAATCGAAAACGTCGCAGCATTTGGAAGCGTCACTACCAAATTTAGTTAGTGGATGATAGGGGAGGAGGAGCCTTCACACTTTAAAAAAAAAAAAAAGAAAAGAAGAAAGAAGAAGAAAAAAAAAACAGTCCACACGCCTAAAAATGCCCACACGCCTACTGAACATCGCATTAAAGACCAGGAAACTTACAAGTCGTTGAGTTGAGGTTATGCTGTTTATAGCCCAGCCAACCTCGGTCACAGGATTAATAGTCATCATCATTAATGTTAATGACCAGGTAAAAGCACTTTCACATTCTGAAGAACTGACTCAAGATAGAACAAGTCGATAAGCAGTTATCTGATTCATTAAGGAGTTTCCGTCAAGATGACGTACTGACAGAGATGGGGGGGGGGGGGGGGGGGGGGGGGGGGAGGAAAATGAAACACGCCAAGTCAGCTGTGACGGGACTTTATTCGTTTCAGTTTAACAAAGGTCAACGAGTTGTTGACTTGTCAGGGAAGACCCCCAGGAGAGCGCCATTGTTCCATTTCCACAATGGGGTCGTGTATCACGCAAAGTCAGCCGTGAACTTTGACTGACAGCTCACGCCAAGTTATCGCACTCTTGACTTCAGCACTCTTGACGTTCAGTTCCCCACCACCAACGTGGATCCCAGCCTTGGACATCGATCTTCCTGTTATTTGTGTTCGTAGAATTCACAGCTGGTAGTACGCGTAGTCGAGAGAAGGGGGGCGGGGGTAGGGTTGCGCAACACTACTCTTCACAAAACGCGGAACAGGTTTTAACAGTCCACACCTCATTCGGTCCGTGTCATCATTGATATTCACAGTGGGAAATACCCGTGTAAATGCAGCCAGCTGTCCACTAAGAAAGTCACAGACCCGCGTTCTTAGACACTGGTACCCGCGAGTGTGTCCTTTCGGTCTGCGGAAATCTCGGGGTACAGTCTGAGTTATAGTACAGGATATCGGCCATCTAAGGTTATGATGAGCCCTTTATAATGGTTTGGTCGTCTAACCAACATGACGATCCTAACACTATGATTCGGGTGAAACGGCGTGGGACATCAGTTTGCTATTACGGGTTTCAATGTCTTTATCAATGTACACTTTGTATAACTGCCTCACCCATACTATATTACGGGTTTCAATGTCTTTATCAATGTATACTTTGTATAACCACCTCACCCATACTACATTACTAACGATACTTTATCGGCTGCTCACTGATGTCAAGCTTGTCCGTATGCCAATGTAGTGTCGGTAACACACACACACACACCACACACACACACACACACACACAACACACACACACACACAACACGAGCAGGTAAGAATCGCCAGTTGTTGAAGAGATGGAGGTTTGTGTCTGGCGTTGTGCGTGTGTGTGTTCACGCGCCGGTGGCGTGTGTGTGTGCGCGCGCGCGCGCGTGTGCGAGGAAAGCGCTACAGTGATTCGCACACACCATTTGTTCTTACTCGTGAACAGTAAGTGAAGCCGACTTGGAAGGCATGAAAAATGTCCACACGAACGATGTCGGCGCGCGCGCTCGCTAATGATGCCAGATTTAGACATGTCAAAAAGAAGAGAGGAAAAAGCTTCCGAGACCTCCCGAAAGCTTTCAGCATCATGCTCTACCTGGACCCAGTACACGTGTTAAAAAGCACTTTATAAGAGGGTTGGAAAAAAAAAAAAAGTTCCCATTTTGCCGCCTCCGCTGGCCTTGGTCTACAAGAGGGAGGATTAGTAGTTCATATAAGCTGTGCCCCGATGGCTGGTTAAGTCAATAACGGAGGACTACAAGTGCGTCCTATGTCCTCCGTGGAGACTGTTTTATGCTACAACATTCATTCTATGCATATCTCCCACCATTGGTAGGCAGGATTATCACCGTGATACTAGCTCAAGATGATGAATGACTCAAGTAGCTTGTTTTACCAGACAGGCAAGTTAATAATCATGGTTTGTTCTTTTGTTCAGTATTATTTCAACTGGCGTATGAAGACTGTTCTTTCTCTCTATATAGAAACCATGGCAGTTGAAGGCGCGCGCACGTCTGTGTTTGTGTGTAAAGGAAGAAAGGGAAGGGGAGGGGGGGGGGGGGGGGGATCCCGTGGCCAGCCGTGAGCTGGTCCAAGTTAGGTCAGCACAGAGCTTTTGAAGTGGTAATTGACTCACCGCGAACGAACTACGCTAACAATTCAACAGGAGCGTTTGAAGTCGTAATTGACTCGCAGTCAATGGGTCACGCTAACAAACCAAATTACCTCCTCCACTCGGCGGAAATCAGGTTTTTGTCGGTTGCGTACAGTTTTCCCCAGGAAGATTTATATTAGGTTTGCAGTTGCCACTTGTTCTGCCTTGTTTTGAATATGGTCAGCCAGATTGAAAAAGAGAGAAAGAAAACTGATTCACATTCATAGCCTGATACCTGAGTAATCTCTGAAAACATACAACCCGGAGATCCTTTCCCAGGCCCACAAATGATTCAAGTGATTACACAGGACACGTCAGCAAGTGCCCTCAGGCTCTTACTTAACGAAGATGCACAGTTGATCACAAGCAAGCATCTCACTCGTCAAACTGCTCTAGCCAGGTTCACAACTGATAGGGGTAATTGCCGAGTATCTTATCGGATTCATTGTTGATATGGTGATTGCCTCAGACAAAGAAAAGTAACCATACCCTGGTTCAGTTTCAGTTTGATCAAGAAGGCTTCACTTCTCTTGCGGACTAGTCCCTACCCTACTGTACACATCTGCTCCTCACCCATGAGGCCCACAGTCTGCAGGGGTTACAGCCAGGTTTTACAGTTGATATACAGAGGATCGTTTACCAGCCTCTTTGGTTGATACAAGTAATAGACCCCTGCCTGCAGTCCTACTCTCCTACCCCTCCTTCCCCCCCCCTCTCTCTCTCTCTCTCTCTCTCTCCTCTCGTTCACAAGCTTCTCTCTCTCTCTCTCTCTCTCTCTCTCTCTCGCACCTCTCTCTCTCTCTCTCTTCGCAGGTCCTAGCTCTCTCTCTCTCTCTCTCTCTCTCTCTCCACCCTGCCTGCAGTCCTACTCCCCTACCCCCCCTCTCTCTCTCTCTCTCTCTCTCTCCCTCTCTCTCTCTATTCGCAGACTTATTTTGGGAAAGAAAAAAAGAAGAGGAAAAAAAAACAAGATGCGCTCTTTTTCTTCTGTGTAAAGAATGCACACGCAGGTAAACGCCAGAGTGCACTGTTAGCGTCTGGCAGCAAAGGACAAAGACAGCACTTGCCTCATGATACCTGCTGATCAGCATGGGCCCATTAGCGCTGCGACGAGGACAGGGGGTCGTCTCCGTAATTATGTCCCTTACAGTTGAAAGATTAATACTACCCATTAGCACGTTGATCTGCAAGCTCGTCTCTCTTGCCTCACCAGAACGATACAGGCAAAGTGTCCTACAGTGCAGTGACGCATTGTATGCAACAGAAAGAAGGGGAAAAAATGGCAGCAGTGTTCCTTTGACTTCCTCACAGAACTGGGCCATGCACGGGATAGGGAGCAGGTTAGTTTTCTACAATTATATTTTGTAAATGTTGAGTTATTTCGCCACATCCACAGAGGACAAAAGAAGCGTTGTGTTAAACTGCTGAAGTCATTCGACGCTGGCGTGGGTGCGCATCCGGCCACCTCAAAGATTCCATAGCCTTTTAAGGCTGCTGCCATCGAGCTCGCTTGCCGATACTTCAATAACTGATGAAGCGATGAAGAAACTGCTGTCGGTCACTTCCAGTGAATCGCTTCGGTTCTTTCTTTTTCTTTTAATGCGTCAACACGACTCTGAACCCCCCCCCCTCCCCCCATCCCCACCTTCGCCCCCTACCCCCCGATTCATAAAACCACGTGATTTCAACGTATATGGCAGGAACACGTTTTTGTTTTGTTCTTCTGTTAAAACTGTAACAGGACTCCCATTTCTTCCCTTCGATTTGCTGCGAAGTGTATACCGATGGACGGCGACTAGGGTAGGTAGTCGCGGTTGCATGTTGACATGCTCCAACGCGCTGCAATGGTTTTTTAGCCAAGCTTTGGTCTTCTCCCCCACACGGGAGGTGCTTGAAGAACACGCGACCGGCAGGTGAACGGAACAGGGTGACACTAAGTGGTGTTTGAACGTACTCGACAGGAAGTGACAGTAGTAGTTTGAGGAAGATTTTGGCGTGTCATCATTTAAATTTTGAGAAAAAAAAAAAAAAAAACCGCAGCCTTCCCTCCTTCCCCTCCAAAAATGTTCTGACAGAAAAATCTGTACATTAAAATTGTAAACATTAATTGTCAGGCCTCAAGTTCTGCTGAAGGGATGGGTTTACCACGATCGGTGCATCTCTGCTATTTGTCATCGGGAGGTCACACCGTCAGTCACAATGCCTGCTTGAAAGTCGCGTTGCACAGGCAATGAAAATGTGCTGAAATCTGCAGAAAGTGAACGCTGAAGCGCAGTCAAGGAGGATCATCGTCGACAATTGTATCTTTTTCTTTTTTGTGCATTAGAAATTGCGCTGTCATCAACCACTAGGCCCGATGTATTTCTTTTCTTTCCAGTGTTCATTTGCGTCCATCGCGCAGGATGATGTGGATCTCTCCTCTCCCTCACCTCTCCCTCCTCCCATCTCTCCATCGTCTATGGGATCTCTCTCTCTCTCCTACTCTCTCCTCCTCTCTCTCTCTCTCCTACTGCATCACTCCTCACATCACCATTTCAGCTGTTTCCTTGCACACCCCAAGCAATTTCACAGAAATTTTCTCACAACAAATCACAAAACAAAAAGCTTGCAACTTCCACAATAATTAAATTTTCTCGGTCCAATTTTCGCACAAGAAGGACGGGGGGGGGGGGGGGGGGGGGGGGGGGGGGGGGG
>CM065728.1:58318775-58343775 GCA_033310375.1 Conus canariensis
TGTTGTGTGTGTGATCCTACTGAGGAAAACTTTAAGAACATGCCGTCCTTCCGCGTTGCTGAATGTGACTTGAACGCCCGGCAAAATGCCCTATCTTTCAAGCTGAAAGGTCAAGAGAACTTTGTGACCACGATAATCCGTCCCTTCCTAGTGTCCTACTACCGTGAACAAGAAAGTAACTGTCGAGTATGATTTGGTCGGGAAAAAAAATGACTGGAATTGGAGACAGGGGGAAGTGTGTGTGCGCGTGAGTACGTACGTGCGCGCGCGCCGCGCCCGCGTGTGTGTGTGTGTTTCTGGTGACTTTTTTTCCCAACAAAAATAAGCGAATAACATGAGCAGTGTCCCATTGTAATCTTGTTGACTCTAACCTAATGACAAGATATGCATATGTCATGGTTGTGGTTGTGAATACGTTAAAACTGGACGGATCTCCAACCTTTATGCCATTTCTCCCTTCCTTGTTCCTCCCCCACCCACCCCCTCCCCATTGTTTCCTTCTTCCTTCTCCCCTTCTTCCCCCAATCTCCCACGAACAACACATCCACCACGCGCAGCGACATGGGGGACGGGGCACAGAGCATGCTTTGACGTCTGTGTGCGACCGTTTGTCACATTAAGAAGACGTAGCGGCGTCGTCGTCGTCTGGGGTATTGATCGCGCCGCCCGCCTTGTTCGATAGTCACTGGCCACCGTCGCCGGAGGGCCTGGGACTATGGCCATCAATCAACAACAGCACTCACACAGTGCTCAGCGAGTCAGCCACACCGACATCGCTCACGACCTCGCATTTAGCGAGGAAACAGGCGAGCATGCTCACTCACTGTATCGGTCAGTAGCTAGGCTGTGTGGATGCGGCGGGGAAAACAACCGCTGTGACGCTTTGAAGATCTGTTCAGCGCTGCACGTGGTGTGTGTGAGTCGTATTGATTGATCGGCTCGTTTGTTTACTTGTCTGAACGAAGGTAGTTTCGTTCACTAACAAAACACGTCCCGCAGTCGTCAACAGTTGAAGTGATCGGGAGGATGGAGGAGACCAGTTTCGAGGTCAGTGTATTGTTTGTAACTCAAGCTATAGCCCTTGCTTAGGTAACACCATCACCACATTGTTCAGAAATGTTGCGAAATCTCTTCTGACAAGTAAAAAGTGTTAGACGCTGAACTTGGCGCACACAAGAATGGCAGTGTTGACGACGTGTAGTGGCGCAAGCTGCATTTTGAGACCGCTGCTTATTACGTTGTGAAACATGGTGCGCGAGGAATGCTGGTGACGTCGTTCGAAAGATTAATGTCAAAACGTTTCAATAGTCGTCCTCAATCCAGTCGTTTGCGCGTATTGCCAGTGTTCATCGGACTCCATTCTGACATGGTCAGAATAACTGATAAAAGAGGTGTCGGTGATAGGCTTGCTGATCTCCTATAGTATGTGCCTGAGGCTGTCTCTCGATCGAGTACGTGTCTATTGGACTGGCGATTGATTTCATACACGGATGTGCTTGCGGGGTTACTGCTTTCGACTGACCAGCGCCACGCGCGAGAGACAGGAGTTGAGGGGAATGTGTGTGTGGTGTGTGTGGAGGGGGGGGGGGGATTAGTGGAGGGTGCATATGGTATGGTTACTGGGCTTGCTGTAAACTACGGCACTACTGTAAACGCAGCACGAACGAAGAAAATCTCTCTCTCTCTCTCTCTCTCTCTCTCTCTTCTCTCTCTCTCTCACCACACACACAAGCACACACACGCACTTGCGCGTGAGCGCACGCACCCCCCCCCCCCCCCCTCACACACACACAACACACAAAGCCAAGTTAAGCCTGAGTAGATGAATGGCTTTTTTTTTTTCGTTGAGAAAATAAACTTAGATCATCTCCCTTTGTTTCTATAACTTTAATACACATCATATGCTGTAGATACTGATATTCTTTCTACTCCACTGAGAATGCCTTCGTTTGTTTATTAAAGAAATGGAGACAGGGAGAAGGAGATCCAGAACCCAACCACTCCCCTTTCTCGGATACGCTACAGTTCAAACATTCTCGCGCGCGCACACACACACACACACACACACACACACACACACACTTTTGAAGTTGCGATTCATGTCGTGAAAAAAAAGGAGAGGGCGGTGGGTAAAAAGGAGAGGGACAAGCAGTTGTGAAGTGCCGTGAATCAGGCTGCACCGGCGATATCCTGTGGAGTAGCACTTCAAACTCGCAGAAGCAAACAGAAGGGCGGGGATGGAAGAAGGGGGTGGGGGTGGGGGGAGCGAAAACTAGGTCATGCGGCACGAGCAACATGGCAGCTGTCGGCCCCCCCCCCCCCCCCCCCCCCAAACCATCACTGAATCGGATGCAAAACACGGCTGTGCGGGATTTTTTTTTCTTCCCATTTCAATCCAACCCCCCCCCCCCCCCCCCCCCCCCTCCCCCCGCATTCCCGTGGTTCGTTCTCTTTCAGTCTTTCACTCCCACGTTCCGTTACATCCCTCAAAGCCCCAGAAACCAAAAACGGACTCCCGTTTCTTTCCTCCATCTCAGTCTTTCCTCTCTTTGTACTGATGCCCACACTGACAACCGCAGTGGAAGACGTTACTGTCAGTGCTGATAGAGGGTTTATGTCCTACCCGCTGTCAGCGCGATGACGGACGTTGAAGATAAACGTGATAATTACGCGTGTGAGAAACATTTTACTTCTGGCATCGAGTGGTCGAGTGATTAGAAGCTGCTTAGACTACTCGTAGTCTCCAATTCAGTCTTGCTCCTCTGGGTTTTTTTTGTTTTGTTTGTTTTTTTGTGTTTTTTTTCCCTATACTAATCTTTGATACTACGCATACTTCCTCGCGGAGGTTAAGTTTTTCAGGCGCTTCTGTTGATTCGCTTGTCCCAGTGTCAGTAAAACCATTGCAGAAATGCCCCGATTTGACAGAAAGCTTGATGAAATGTGGCCCAAAGACGAACGCATCAAACTCGGGTGCCACGCGGATCCGGACCAGAGGGTGGATCCCGAATCCGTTTGACCGTGACTGATGTCTGCGCTCTCCTGAGTGCCGTGCCCTTCCAGGCTTTAATTATTGATTACCTTTCGTGGAAGATAACGAAGAGACGTCAGTAGGGAAACACACAGAAATCTATTAGGTCTAGTGTTTACAATTGATCCATGTTGGACCGTTGACACGGGTTTGCGGAGTACTAGCAGAAGAGAATGGTGAAAACCTACTTTAATTATTGAAGTAGGTGGATCTGGGTATGTCTGATCTCTATATTTCGCTTGTGATGAAAAGAGAAAGAGAGACAGAGAGAGAGAGAGAGAGAGAGCGCGCGCGCGCGAGCGAAGGAAAGGCAAACATTAGAAGCACAGTCTACAAGAGGACTCCGGGTTCTCATTTCCGGCTCTGAGCCTTTCTGTGGAGAGAAACTGATCCATGTATCGAAAGGAAAACCTTGGATTTCAGCCGCATGTGGAATCCCTTCCAGACACGGACGGTACATAAATTTGGATCAGACCCGGCAAGGTCTCGGGCAACGGCAATCCTCTTCGGAGTGGCCGCCGTCCATTACCACGTATTAAGGAAATAAAGCGGGCAAGGAACCGGCAGAATCATTTGGTCCTGGCAGTTCCCGTGGGACTGTGAGACGGTTTCTTTTGCTTTCTTTTATCATTAATCATGCTGACTGACTGGCCTGCGAGATCAAATCATCATGCTGACTGACTGGCCTGCGAGATCAAAGGATTTCAGCTTTGCTGATTGCAGACTTCCATTCATTCATTCCATATTGGGTAAGACCAAGGCATGGTTTTTAGGCCTTGTGTATGTAGTACGAACTGAATTGTATAGAAAAGAGAGAGAGAGAGAGAGAGAGTCGTGTTTACGTTATTTCTTTCATTAAATAGGACGACATATTCTGACAGTTTTGATGCTTTTATGACCACTGACTTGGTTATGAAAATCCCCGTTTTTGCCGTCCAACAGATTCTGTGAATCGTCTCACCTGTCAGTGTACAGTCCACTCGTCTGGTCTCGAAATATATGTCAGCTGTTGAGCAAACGGTTAGGTAAACAGAACGGTACTGACACGAACCGCTGGTACTAAGACTGTTGACGACGTCAGTCAATGAGGAATGCGTCCACCACTGATTGTATTCTGATAACATATGTGAGTCGGCATCCTTTCAGTAGAAACATGCAGAGGCGCGCGATGTTGCGCTTGTGGGACGTTGTCAGTCACAGGCAGCGTGATGCTAACGATTTCTTGGCCTTCGTATCCCCAAAATCACACGAATATCAAATAATTCTAGTTTACTAGAGAATTATGCTAGCTAATATGAGCAGCAATACAAAGAAGCAAACAGCAACCAACAAACGATTACCGTGGAAATGAACGAACTGAAGTCATGACCATGCCGAATCAGCAACTCGAGGAACAGGGGGGAAAGGAAACTAAAAGAAAAAGAAGAAAAAAACGGGCCAAGAAAAGGTGCAGACGGGTGGCAAAGGGGGAGAACGGGGAAGGGGGGTGCAGAACTGAACAGGTACATACAAAGCCCAAAGAAAGGTGTGGAGGCGTCAAATGCCAGCCAGCCAGGTAAAAAAGCTCAGAGCGGCAGGCAGACAGAATAGAACGTGTGTGGGGGTAGTACGGCTGGCTGACGGATTGCAAGCGCTCAACAAACCGGGGAGCAAGCAGAGCAGGCTACCTACCCACACCGGCAAGGTAGGCAGGCCAGCGGCATCCAGCGGGATTGGGGGGAAGGCAATGTAAACAAAGGGGTTGTGCGGCAAAAGTCGTGTCGGACACGGTCTGGCACATGGACTCACCCGCCACCGGTTTTCTCCTCAGTTATTGATTTCGCCGCTCGGCTACCGCCCCCCCCCCCCCCCCCCCCCCCTTCCCTCCCATCCCCACCTCTCCCTTCTCCTCCCCAAACAACGTCCCGAGGACAGCGCATGCAGCGGGGTGCTGTAAAACGATGGTGTCATGTTACAAGTGTAGTGAGGGACGATCGATTTTGTTTTGTTTTTCTTCTCGTAACAACCTGGGAAGGGAGGGCTTTTGTGAATGGATGTGAAATAGGATCGATAATAATTTCCTTCCGCGATCAGAATATCGAGAATAAGCTTGCTAAAAATACAGGAGAATTTTAGCTGCAAAACCTTATAATCGCACGAAAACATACTTATTGCTTAACAATGCTCATGTGAAAAATAACCGTTTTCACATAATTGTTTTCAGGTGATTATATCTTACTTCCTCCAAAGAAAACGTTTCGCGAGAATATACAATGGGGTAAAACCATGATAATGAAAATGCTCTCATAAAAATATCAACGGATCTTCTAGTCCCATCCCCCCCCCCCCCCAACCTCCCTCACCCCAAGCCTCACCTCTTACTCTCCGGTGAAAGTGACCGGTTTACTATTGTACATAGTGCAGAGCGGGCTCTGTATTGTTCTTGATCGTCCTCGGGCAGAATCTCTGTTTTACCAGTTTCTTTTAGTTTCGCATCCCAGTTAAACATATAACGTGCCGACTAAGCTCTTACCGTTGAGTTTGAAATCTGCCCATCTGTTTCTCACACACACTCACACACACACACACACACACTTGCCCATGCCCGCTCGCATGTGTTCTCTCTCTCTCTCTCTCTCTCTCTCTCTCTCTCTCTCTCTCTCTCACCACACACACACACACACAACACACACACACACACTGCCCTCTTCCCTTCTCCCGGTTATATTGCACTGCAGAAGTAAAAGTCGCCAGAAAATAGCTCCCTCGCTCTCTCGATTGTCGGCTTTGCAGCCCACGAATCGAGAGGTAAAGCCGTGAATTACACACCACTGGAAAGCAGCCGATCTCGTTCAACCATAGAACAGCAGGGGGTATTCACAAACCCACCCTAATGGACCTTGCACACTCCACCCCCATTCCCCTACCCGAGTCTCTCTCTCTCTCTCTCTCTCTCTCTCTCTCTCTCTCTCTCTCTCTCTCTCTCACACACCACACACACACACGACCACGCGCACCCCCCCCCCCCCACACACACACACACACACACACACACACTTGCTTTCCCCGATCTCTGCCCCCTCATTTTCCTTTGAAGTGCTGCATCTCGAGAACATACGTCGACTCTGGCTTGTCTGCAAGCGCCGGCATGGGGCGAAAGAGAGAGAGACAAAGGAGACTGTGGAGAGGGTAGGGTGAAGTGACTGACTGAGAGAGACAAAGGAGACTGTGGAGAGGGTAGGGTGAAGTGACTGACTGAGAGAGACAAAGGAGACTGTGTGTGAGAGGGTAGGGTGAAGTGACTGACTGAGAGAGACAAAGGAGACTGTGGAGAGGGTAGGGTGAAGTGACTGACTGGAGAGACAAAGGAGACTGTGGAGAGGGTAGGGTGAAGTGACTGACTGAGAGAGAAAGGAGATGTGGAGAGGGTAGGGTGATAGGACTGACATGGAGAGAGACAAAGGAGACTGTGGAGAGGGTAGGGTGAAGTGACGATGAGAGAGACAAAGGAGACTGTGGAGAGGGTAGGGTGAAGTGACTGACTGAGAGAGACAAAGGAGACTGTGGAGAGGGTAGGGTGAAGTGAGAGAGAGACAAAGGAGACTGTGGAGAGGGTAGGGTGAAGTGACTGACTGTGGAGAGGGTAGGGTGTGAAGTAAATGAGAGAGAGACAAAGGAGACTGTGGAGAGGGTAGGGTGAAGTGACTGACTGTGGAGAAGGTAGGGTGAAGTGAGGGAGAAAAGGAGACTGTGGAGAGGGTAGGGTGAAGTGACTGACTGTGGAGAGGGTAGGGTGAAGTGATGAGGAGAGGATAAAGGAGACTGTGGAGAGGGTAGGGTGAAGTGACTGACTGTGGAGAGGGTAGGGTGAAGTGACTGACTGTGGAGAGGGTAGGGTGAAGTGACTGACTGTGGAGAGGGTAGGGTGAAGTGACTGACTGATAAACTGAGGCTGGCGCTACATGGGAATGACAGAAACAGAAAAGGAGGCTGAAAAAAGGGGATGGGAGAGGGGTGGAGGGACAAGGGGGTGGGGGATCCTCATCTCACACCTTTCGTGATTTTCACTTGCTGCACTAATTTTTATGTTTATGTTTTTACTGACTGGTCTTCAAAATGAGACTGCTTTTGGTTTCGTTTTTTTTTTTTTAGCCCTTGTTCGAAAAAAAAAAAAAAATCTACCCCCCCCCTCTCTCTCTCTCTCTCTCTCTCTAACATGCATGTGGTATTTATAATGTTGGATATGTGACAGCCCTGATACACCTGGGCAGTAAACAACACAAACTGAATTAACAGATTTAACAGACACAAAAATGAATGGAACAGTAACTAGTTGAGGTGCAGTGAAAAGAAATATGTGCATGCGCGTGCATGAACACACACACGTACACACACACCACACACACACACACACTCACACTCCTCTTTTCCCCCTCAGTACCCGCATACTGCATTACGCATTCCTTCCCGATCTCACACACACACACACACACACACACACATACACACACCCCCTTCCCAATCACACACACACACTAACACACACACATGCAGGCGCGCGCAATCCTTTCCAATCACACACACACACACTCGTGCACACACTCGCTTGCTCCAGCTCTCTCTCTCTCTCTCTCTCTCTCTCTCTCTCTCTCTTCTCTCTCTCCTCTCTTCACAACACACACACACACACACACTTTTCCCCCTCAGTACCCCCACATACCACATTACGCATCCCTTCACAATCATTCACGAGACATGAAAACGCTTGTGACAGTTGGCATGACACGACCTCCCCCTAGGGCTGACTACCAGCTGGCTCCACATCTGTCACAGGAATGCGGCAGGCAAAGCTTGCGCCTTTGTGGAACCTCCGGCGGGCCTCTCCCCACTGCAGCTCATTATGTTCTCTCCCTTTTTCCCTAGCTCTACCCCCACCCCACCCAATCCCTCTCTCCTCCCTGGGCTGCCCCCACCCCCCTCGTTCCCCCCTCATCTGTCTCAAGCTCTCTCTAAAATGTGGATTTTTTTTTCCCCTGGTTGCTGCACCTTGCTGTATGTATGTATCTTTTCAGCATGTGTATCTCTGTATAGTGTATGTTATAACTCATCGTAATGTAATGTCCTAGTTACACACATACATACACACTCGCACTCTTTCTCTTTTTCTCTCCCCCTCTCTCTCTCTCCCTCTCACAGACACACACATGTGCAAACGCATGCACACATGCACGTGCGCACACACTCGCACCCACATGCACATTCAGAACCAAAAAATGACTTTTAAAAAAAAAAACCTTTGAAGTGTGTGTGTGTTTAAAGACAGAATTGATCATTCATGCACGCGAGTGCAAGCAAGTTCACATGCATACACATGTGCACCATCATGGGCACGCGCACACACACACATAAATACACAAACACACACACACACATACCCCCCAGAGTGGCATAGACAACACTCATGCAAACTTTGCTTTGCTCTAGGATTTGAAACGATAATGGCACCAACTTTAACCAACAACACCTTCCTCTGCATTCTTCACTGTCAGAGCCAAATGTGTGTCAAATCAATTCACATACTCTACCTACCAAGCTAGAAAGGGAGCAGCTGTAAAACCAATGTCAAAACAGCTGCAGAGGAGGTCATATTCAAGCGCTGACTGGTGTGTGATCTGACATTCACTTGCCCTTAACTCCTACTCCCCCACTCCCCTTCCCCTCCCCCCTGTACTTAGCCTCCCCTCCCCTTTCCCACACCTGCATCCCCTTCCCTCATCACCCCCCAAACTCTTCTATGATTACATGTGGTAAAGTGACAATGGTTGAGCAATCAGGAACTGCACATGGCCTGGTCTGTTTGAATTGGACTTGAAAAGCATGCATGGATGCTGTGTCCCTGCTTAGCTTGAGCTGAGCTGTGTGAATTTTCCCTGCAGAGATTCAACAATTGATGAATCACACACCCTGCATCGGATGACTGATACTACCCGCATGCATTGAAGCTGACATGATTTGAAAAGAGGCTGCGTCACTGTTGTTTAGTGCTCGTGTGTGTTCTTCCACATGATGTGCCAACTGAACTCCCAAAGCCCCCCCCCCCCTCCCCCCCCCCCCCCCCTCTCTCTCTCTCCCCCACTTCCCTGCTTCTTGTCCTGAGGACAGTGAAGGAAAATGTAATGTTTTTTCCCCCACCGTCTGTCTTCCATTTTACATCTTGGGTACCTGTCTTTGAGAGAGAGAGAGAGAGAGAGAGAGAAGAGTGTGTGTGTGTGTGTGTGTGTGTGTGTACTCAGGAACACTCATAAAAACCAGCATGCTCAATTGTAAACCAAAGGCTTCTCTTGGCAATGAAATAGTGAGACAAGGTACTCTTGGCAATGAAATACTGAGACTGATGAAATGCTTTGTTCATTATCCCCACCGCATTCTGTGTTCCCCTGAAGTAAAAACATATGGAAGTATTTCGAAATAACTCACTGTCATCAGCTGTATTATTGCTCTGTTTGGCAGACTTGTCCACCTGAACTTCAATGAGGAGAGGTTTCTGCCCCAGCTGGACCACGACAGGCTTCTCCATGCCCACACGACCTCACCCGAGGTTGTCTACACATGAGGATGAGCCTGACAGATCTGCCTGAACCGACTGGAACGTGCTATCACACACCCAACAGTTCCTGTCAACCGAACCGTCAACAGTTCCCTGTCAGCAAAACTGTTCCCAGCATCTGTGAAGCCCCATTACTGGAAGCTCTGGTTGGGGACATTCTTTTCATCAGACCCTCAGGATGATCTGAAGTCAAAAGCACTAATCAAGCCAGCCAGGAAAAACAAACTTTGCGCTTGAACCTGCGCTTTCAAACAAACCATCTCTGTGTGTGTACATTCATGTTAGTTAAGTGTGGTACTACCGATTTCTGAACACTTCTGGGACTCTTGCTGGTGATTTCACTCGGTGTGACTACCACAGGAAATCTCAGAATGGCGTACAGCTCTGTGGTTTTGCTGCTGCTGAAGTTGAGTGCTGTTCTCTTGGTAGCGGGAGGAGAATCTGACCAGGGACAATGCGTCCACAACCTCCAGCACACCGAGGCCAACTGCAGCACCAAGGATCTGGATCGAGTGCCATGGGGGTTACATTTCAACATCCACACCTTAGACCTCAGCAACAACAGGTTAGTCACAGGGATAGGTAATATCAACAAATGTTGTTAAGACAGGACACCTATTTATGTCTCAAAATTCCTACACAGTGGTATTAATGTACTTCCATTTTAACATCTTGAAACCACCGAAGTCTCAAACCATGCTGCATGGTTTCGCTAATGGTTTTTTATCCTGGTGATTTTTGTTACTCAGTCACAGAGAATTTCTTTTCTGGACTCTCATTCAGCTAGTTGTTTTTTCTTTTTTATCATTCAGCCAATAGTTTGGTTTCTGGTCATACATTCAGCTACACACATGCACGCCCGCCCATCCACTTGCCTGCATGCACGCGCATGCACACACACACACACACACACACACACACTCACATACACACACACGCACACACACACACACACGCACACACACATATGTGCACACACACACACACACACATACAGATACACATATAGATACACACACACACAATTTCCAGTATAGAAGCCAAGGACTGTTGGAGATTCCAGCCACTCTGTATCTCCACACCTTCCCTCCTCCCCTGTGTACCATACCCTTTCTTTTCCATCCTTCAGGTCTTTGCTTTCCATGTAAGTTTCTTTTTCCTTCTTTTCCTGCTTGCTTTCTCTCTAAAACTCATGCCTTTTTTTGTTATTTATCTTTCTTTCTTTACATAGATGCCTTTTTTTTAAATGAAGCTCAGAGACAGAAGACTTATTTTGAAAAATGAAAAATCCATCATTTTTTTTTTTTTTTATAGAAGTACTAAAACTTCATGTCAAGAAAAAGGTGATACTTTTTCTTTTAATTTTTATTTCTCATTATAATGACGTATTGAAAATAAGTAATTATGACAAGAAGCAACTTTTGTATAATGTCATAATTTTGATAAATGATAATGAACATGAACATTAATCATTTCATCGATGATGATAATCAATATGATATCATATCACATTCACGTTGTTACTGCACTCTAAAAACTTTCTTCACATGGACATAGGACGGACCCCCAAAGTTAGACTTTTTTTTTTCTTTTTCAATGATATGGCAACCAAAAAGTTAACAATCGATCAGTATCGAGTGAAATAACACTACCACTACACTTTGTGATAAAACAGGTTCACCGAGCTGAGTGAGACAGCCTTCAAGAAGTACTCCAACCTCAGCGTGCTGCTGCTGCGCAACAACTCCATCAGCAAACTGGACCCGCAGGCGCTGGCCAACCTGAACCGCCTGCACACCCTGGACCTGTCCCAGAACCACCTGCAGTTCGTGCCCACGGACATGCTGGCCAAAGTACCCAGCCTGCTCACCCTCAACCTGGCCAGCAACAACATCATGCTGGTGTCAGACTCCGCCTTCCTGGGGCTGAACAACCTCAAGACCCTGGACCTCAGCGGGAACAGGATTGGTGAGCTGGAGCCGCACGCTCTGGCTGATCTGCCTAAACTTCAGGTAAAATTACTAAAACGATTATTGTACTAGAATGAGTTTTCTGTGATTTGGTCGCTGTAAATCACAACTGACTTCATACAGTGAAGTTTGCACACAGATATTGGTGCTGGTTGTACACAGAGCTAACGCCTTCATTGCCCTACTTCTGAATTCTCAAGGCCCAAAACCATGCATCCTGTGTTTGTGGAAGGGAGGGTATTTCCTGCCAGTTTTTTCAAATTATTTCCCTTTAGTTGTTACCAGGGAACTGGCTTGTTATCACTGGGAAACTTTCTGGGTTACAGGCCCAGGAAATTTCCATTCTGGGAGACATCCAGGGGCTAAAAATGAATAAAGTATTCCCCATCCCTTTTTTTCATATAAGATTGTTTGTTTGCCAGCTTGCTTATTGCATGTACACATGATGCAGAATTTCAAAAGCATAATTTTTGTTAATATTTTGATAGCAACTCCTGCCACAAGTATTTTGATAGCAGCTCCTGCCACATTTACAAGGACAGGAAATATGCTTAATTTTTTTCTTATTCTTTTTTCTTAACATTTTCATCTTTGTAAGTTTTAAACAATACTAAATGGAATACAGAACTGCCAAGCACTGTCAAACACATGCAGATAAGTGCACGCGCACACACGCACACACACACCCTACACACACACACACACTCACACACACACACACACACACACACACATGCACACTTAATATATATTCATCTTTGACCCCTGTCTAGTAATGCATGCAAACTGCTTACTTACACAGCAGTCAGTGGAGAGGATGGGATGAAAGACTACTGACACAATAGACGTAGAGATTAAAAAATGGCCTGCAATCGATGAACATGGGAATCTTGCCCACAATCTCACTACATTGGTATGACTATCAGCCTAGACTAACGGCTACATCCTCGGATGAGAGAGGTGTTTAAGAGCCTAAAGACTATTGGCACAAAGGCTTTGTGAATGAGAAGATAAAGAAATTTGTATTTCATGTATGCACAACAACAGTTTTAAAACCTCTTCATTTTCAGCATAAGTATAATTCTAATCTAAATTCTATGAATTTTGTGTGAGCAGAAACTGCACCTGGAATACAACTCCTTACGGTCCCTTCCAAATCAGACATTCTCACACCTGTCACCGAACCTTCAGGACCTCCGCCTTGAGAACAACCCCTGGATCTGTGACTGCCACATTCGCTGGATGCACCAATGGATGAACGGCACCAGCGCCATCTGGCAGCATCCTGGTTTGCCCGTGCTGTGTGACGGGCCGTCCATCTCAAAGGGCAAGCTGGTGTCCTCCATTCCATTGGATGAGCTGGCTTGCGAGGTGGAGATGAGGAAGAGCGGATCTTCTCAGACTGTGGACAGGGGGGACGAGGCAGTACTGGAATGTCGGTACTTTTCCATTCCATTCGCTATCCCCATTTGGCAGAAAAACGAGATGCCCATTAACTTCAAGGCACAGCCTGATAAGTATTCCATGACCACCGAAGGATCTCCTTTGACAATCACCAAACTTCACATCAAAGATTTTCAGTATGAAGACATTGCACCATACGAGTGCTTAGCTCAGAATGTGCGTGGTTCGGATTCAGCAGTCTTCAAAGTGACGTTGACTGGTGTTCCGTTTGATTCAGTGGCTCAGCCTGACTATTCAGCATCTTCATCGGCAGGGGTGGATACTAAAAGCATAGTGGTGGCAGTGGCTGTGGTGTGTGGCATCATACTTATCATCGTTGTTAGTGTGCTGATCTTCTGCTGTGTGGCTTACATCAGGCGACGAGAACAGGAAAAGCGAGATGCTGTCGTAGAAAATGTGAAAAAGCATTTCATGACTAATGGTGAAATGGTGTCCTCTGACCCAAACAATTTGGACAAGTCTACCAAAGAGCAGGACGAGATTGACAAGTCCAAACTGGACCAGTTCAATGATGACACAAATTCAGAGTCGAATAGAACTAATGATACAAATACCACTCACCCCAAACACTCGATAGAATCAGACTATCCAAGCAAGGAACCTGTGTACACGTTTCAACAAACCAGTTCCCCTTTCAACAATGGAAACACATATGTTTCCTTTGGAAGTGAAATGACCGAACCTGAGTCATTACAAATGTACCCCACAGCCAACAGTACAATGAGATATGATGGGTCACAGACAGAGTCGACCACACCCTTACTGGACAGGTACACTCCCTCTGTGTTTGATTCTGATGACCCATTTGATGATTCTCTTCACCATCCCATTTACGAGGCTGCTACTCTGTATTATCCCAAACGGAACCATTTCCCTGGAGTGAACGGTTCAGCTCCTCCCCTTACTCCAGGCAGTACCCGATCCAATACCCGTTCTACAACCTTCATCCCAGCCTGCACTAGCCGATACCCAGATTACCCAGACTACCGGGAGATGAGGTACCCATATAATATCAGTCCTGAGCAGTACATGCTGGCATCAAAGAAAAGCATGTCTGTGGGGAACTTGGGCTACCAGCCCCCTCCCCGCAAACCTCCAAGAGTCTTTCACTCTCGGGAGTACGTTGAAATGAGCCCTCATGACACCAGTGGCAGTGTTAGTGACTACATGAGCCTTCCACCGGAGGCCTACATCTACGGAATGAAGCCTGGGACACCTGTGTGAAAGTGAATTATCTGTCCATCAGTCACCTGTGAATACTTACATCTAGATTTCCTGTATTTGGATTTATCTAGTATTTGCTTGTGAGGAGTGACAACATTTTCTTTTAGACAGGATAGTGATTCTGAGAAATGATGCTCAACTTTGGATCATGTGTTGAAATTAGTGCTTAAACGGAATGAGGGGCAGACTGGGGAACTTTCCGGCAACAAGTCGAGAGTCCAGTTTTTGACTGCATCAATGCCAGTGACTGGTATTAATATTTTGAAGATATGTTGGTCAAACTTTTTCTGAGTGTGTGTGTGTTATCTGTTAATGTTACAAAAAGTGATGCCATCAAATGTCATTTGACCCATTCGAAATGTGACTTGTTTGAATGTTAGGTTTGGAAGACAAGATTCAAGTGAGCTGAATGTACAGGAAATTGTGGTGTGTGTAATGCATGTGTGTCTTGGCATTAGTATTTTGACTGATATCGGGCTTGTACAGTTGAGTTCCAAATGTGTGTTGAAGTCGGCAGAGCAGCCTGATTAATCGCTTCCTTTAAAGAAAAAGTACTGGACCATTAACAGGCTGTCATTGGCTATTGACCATGGAAAACATTGTTAGATGTTGGCAAAAAGAAATTTTTATGGAAGTTTTAATGTCAAATTATAATCATCCAATATAAGTCAGAGGCATTACATTCTGATTTTTCCAAGTTTCATTTACATTAACACTGAGAGTGTGAAATGCTGACCTGGAAATTATAAAAGTTAATGTTTCCATTCTTCTTAAATCCTAGAATTTACCATTCTACATTCAGTTTCTTTGATTGAGATAAAATGCTCAAGTGTAAAATGACTGACAACTGTTTAGATGCTCATAGAACATTGCAAGGGACAGACCATTTCTGAAAATGTCAAAATGTCGTCGTTACATTGCATTAATAAAAGTCTAATAAAGTATTGATCACATGGCTCCCTTTGGACACATGACTAACTTCTCACAGATGTTATGTTTGAATTTGAATTATCAGTCCAATGTCTTCATTGTTTTATTGGTGAAAAAGGAGAGGAAGGGGAAGTAGGCAGGATTCACGTGTACAAAACTTCCTGTTTGGAATATTAAAAAACCACCCCAATATACCCTGTGACAATGTGAATGCGCACAGGACATGAATTACGAGTTTGAATTCTTAGATGTGTTAACACACAGTTCAGTTCATCAATTCTATCTTGAAATATTATCAAACACTTTCAAGATCTAAACAAAAACAGATACGATAATTGTAATATTTCCAAATGTTAGTGCCATTGTACAGCGTTAATTTTTAAACAAATGATGCACATCTGATGTGAACCATCAATTAAAACTGCATTTTAATCATGAAACTGCGTATTCTGCTGACCAAGAATGATCCATTGAGCTCTTTGGCACCCATTTGAATACACATACATGTATGTATAATGTGTGTGTAGTGAGTGTGTGTGTGTGTGTTTTGTTTAAATGTTGTGTGTGCATGCGTGCATGCATGCCTGTATGAGTGAGAGTGAGTGTTTGCTTCCCTCTCTCATAATGTGTACTAGCTAGCCCCAAATCATTATTGAACTTTTTTTGTTTTTGTTTTTTTTTTGTTTATTTTTTTTGCAAAGGAAAAGAAAACTCAGAAAAAATTGCCCTCTCATTTATTTAACTTTGCTGTGTAAATGATTGTGAACTGACCATTCATAGAATTCAGAGGAGAAACTCCAACAAGCCATTATCTGTTTGTAAGTATGTTACCCATGTAAGTATGTTACCCATGAACTCACTGCCTTCTTCACCCCATACTTCAAAGCAAGGCAACCCCCCCCCCCTACCCCCCCCCCCCCTACCCCCCCCCCCCCCCCCCCCCCCCCCCCATTCCTGTGCTACTGCCTCATGCCACGCAATTCATCTTCTCTGGTGCCAAGAATCAAACACATGTCATTTTTATGAATTTGTTACATGCTGCATTTTCACCATGCAGATCTATTTGCATAGCTTGTATCCCGGTCACAGTATTTTCATAATGTTAATATCTTTCAAAAAGTATGTCTCTCAGATTCTGCATGTAAACAGGTCCACTTCCATTTTCATTGTTTTCTTCAGAATGACTGAAATCACATATATTTACTTTCTAAGTTTCTTCACCTGGAAATAATCCAAAGGATGCTGTTAATTACAAAACCTGTCATCAACAGATGCATTGTATTATAAGCGCAACATTCTAGCAAGAATGTGGAACTTAAAAAATAATAGCTCTGTCATGTAACAAAAGACAGCGATAGAAACAGAAGTCCAGGTGTCTATTTAAACGATTTTCAGAGCAGAACAAATCTTTCATAACTTGATCATACAGACCACTAATTTTAATACTACATTAGGTCTATTCCACACAGTAAATTGCAGTCTAAGTATGAAACCGTTCCATACAATGGTAGGTACTACATCCATTAATACTACATTAGGTCTATTCCACACAGTAAATTGCAGTCTAAGTATGAAACCGTTCTATACAATGGTAGGTACTATATCCATTAATACTACATTAGGTCTATTCCACACAGTAAATTGCAGTCTAAGTATGAAACCGTTCCATACAATGGTAGGTACTACGTCCATTAATACTACATTAGGTCTATTCCACACAGTAAATTGCAGTCTAAGTATGAAACCGTTCCATACAATGGGAGACCTGTACTACGTCCATAGAGAACATCCATTAATACCATCACTTCATACTGCTGGTACAGCTTTATTTGATCATTTGAACAGCAATGTTCAGGACTGTTTAGTAAACAAAACAGTTCTAACTTTGTTAAGCCGCTGTGTTTCTCTCAAACTTAAGCTGAAAGTGTGCATTGCTAGAGTGTGTGACTGTATCATGTGCATGAATTAACATGTATACAACACATAAGTGCACACGAAATCTGACCTATACGTCTATCTGAAAGCTGGAGGAGGACAAAATTATTCTCACAAATTGAGACACCTCACATTGTCAGAAAATGAGTAAATTATATTAAACACTCACATGTATATAACTATAAGGAGAACCTACATACAACATCCAGCAGTTTTTGTTGATTTCACAAGACTGCTCATACAAACACGCAAACACACATGCATTCACACACACACACACATGCACACACACACGTGCATACACCACACACACACACACAGGGATCTTCCTAAAATGTTTCTGAATTCAAGAAATGTGGATGAAGGCCATGAGGCAGCCGTTTTATCATTCCTTACTTTAGATCCTCTCAGTCAGTGAATGTCCGGAAAGATGGTTTTTGATGGGTTTTTTTTTTTTTTTTTGGCATCTATGAAAATTGAGATTACGAAAAAAAACCTCTGCTTTGAACAGCAATCTTACTTCCTAGAGCCCTGAATCTCATTACTTTGCCTTGCCTGAACCCTTCCCGAACTTCAGAAAATTTTCAAATCTCTCAATGATATTAACATAAACTTTGGAGGTAATTTCTACAGTTTGAACCGTATGGGATGTCCAGCTCCGAACAGTTGCTCAAGAGAAACAAAACAAAACACTTATCCAAGCAGATCTTCCAGTTTGCTCATTTCAGAATGTGATAACCGTGAGTTAACAATTCTGCAAGGAGCTAGGCCTCTCCGAGTAGATCTTGAGAAGTTTCCTTAGAACTTTTGTGGATGAAAGAAATTTAACATGCTTGCCCCATGTAATTAAAATGGAATGTGTTTTGACCTTCATTCTGCTTGTTCCTATCTTGTAAAGATTTAAAATGCATGAGTGTCCCATGTTTTAACCAAATTCTGCTGATTTCCCCCACTGTAATTAACAAATATGATGATTCAATCATTGTGACTGGAGTTACAGTGTTGCCATCATATTGAATCTGATGGTTGATTAATGCATAGCTTTAAGTGTGGATAATGATAATGGTTATTTTTAAGACAAGCAATCATGAATCCAGAGGGTAATGGAAAACTGAACTTAATGCACAAAAAGACAAGACAAGGTGGATGTCAAAATTTGAATTTTCAGCCAAACAGCATTTCTCAAACAAATAAACAAGTTATTTATAGATAAGTGTTACTAACTGAGCAAGAAGCATCTATATCTAAGGCCACGGAAAGAAAGTTGATGAAAAGTCTTACAAATTTCACTCAGTCAGTTGTCATTGGTATGCTTCCTTCAACTTCCTTTTCTAGTCTATAGATAAAAATCCAGGTACGTCTCTTGCTCAGCTCAGTAGCTCCTCGTTCTCTTGTTGTTTATTTAATCTGTAACTTGTTCATCTGCTTGAGAAAGGCCATTCAGCCTAAAATTCACATTCATCTTGTACCCTTCTTTTTTCAAGCATTGAATTTAGTGTCCAGTTACTCTCTTGCTTCACTGGTCAGTGTGTTTGCTTATATCTCTTTCTTTTGGAACACAGCAACTGGTATCAATGGTTTTGTGTTTGTTTGTTTGTTTGTTTAACTTCATACGTGGTGTTGTGTTTTTTAAAAAAAAGGATATCAGATGAAAAACACAGTCCACACGTATCTAAGTGGAAGATAAATTTTCATTTGCCCAGAACAGCAGGATAAGCTTCATGTGTGTTAGATTTGAAATGCTACATGTTTCTTTTAAGTTAAATTCTTGTCATGATTGTCAAGCTTTCATTTGCAAGAAAATGAAAATTAAGAAGATATTGATAATTGAATTAACACTTTGAATGGGTTTGCCAAGAATGTAATGATCTGTCAGCATAGTAACAAGAATAGTCCCATCTCAGCTTTTCTAGTTCTTAAAAACAAAACAGGGCAAGTCAGCTGATTTGGAAGGATCTTAACCATAGCTAGAGCAGCCCTGTTCAGGCTGTTGTGTGTGAATGTTTAGTTTTATGAGTGAACACAAAGTCAGAGCATACTTTTCATTTTACCAGGTAGTTCTGTTTTTTGTAAATTAATTCAAAGTTGTAAAAAAAACGCTTTGTGCCGAAAGTTAAAATAGTTATGATTTAGCATTTTGAATTGCTTTCTTTTTCGTGAATGCTTCCGTGCCCATCCCCACTTTGGACTGTGTAAATATTTCAGGTGCATCATCAGTTTGTCATGTAAATGAGGACTTTTATTTGCATAATTTATGATAAACTGGAACTGATAAACAGGACTGAGTGAAATAACAACTTCATCCTTTGTTGTGAATTGTCTGTTAACTTTTGAGCATTTTCTGCAATGGAAGCTGAAATTAAATGCAAAGGTGATCTCTAGGTCTTCTTTGGTTCTCTTTATGTGTGTGTGTGTGAGCGTGTGTATGTACGTATGTGTGTGTGTTCCTTGCACCCCTGCACAATACATGGACTTATCTCCTGTCATGTTTTGAACAGAAAAAGGCTTTCACAGACAAAACACAAAAATGTGTTTGAATTAAAACCTGACTGACGGAGTAAGCAGTGGCTTAGTGAACAAAACATCTACGTTGAAAGCCAGAGGATCCCACAGCTTGAGACAGACATAGTCACATTTTCCATGGCTCAAGACAAACATAGTCACATTTTCCATGGCTCAAGACAAACACAGTCACATTTTCCATGGCTCAAGACAAAGTAAGTCACATTTTCCATGGTTTAAGACAAACACCGACATTTTCCATACCTCAAGATAAACATTTTTTTTTCCTCTGTCCCCCCTTCTACACACTGTGACATGCAAACGGTGCCATGGCAACAAGAAAAACTGCCCCTTGGAAAATTGTTTATGTAGGAAATTATATAATTAGATCTACACCATTGGAAGCCAGATGCTGCAGGGCTGTGTCATTACACCCTTGGACGGAGGAGGTCAAATTCTCATCATGTAAAGAAACCAGTGTTTCAACGCGACCACCAGACTCGGCAGAAAAGAATGTCTGGAGCACAGGCAATCATATGATGTCATATACACTCTGATCATATACACTCTGATCTTACCTTACAAGAGTTTCTTTGAGTTGAAGAACTAAATCTTTATTTCACATTCATTTCTGGAAAAGGCAAATCTCCATACAGTGGAAATCGGTTGTAACCTAAGGCTGCTCGCCAGTGAGCGATTGCAGTACCCTAGTGATGGGACTATGCAGACGGATCAGTTACCTTGTACCACTCACTGCCTTCCCTTTTGTATAGGACTGAATAAGCTGACTCAAGTAAAGTATTGCCGTCCTTGGAGTCTTTACAAAGTATACTGTGATTTTCTTTCAAACTTGTATACATGTACACTGATCTGTTTTCAAGACCATTCAAGCAAAGGGTTAGAGTCGGAGATGTTATCTTAAATGTAATTGTTCCCCCCCCCCCCCCCCTTCACCTGAGAACAGCATTCAATAATCTCATCTTTGGCACCCATATTATACCCAGTAACTGGTAGAGTAATCTGTAAAGTAGAGTTGGTGTTGTCTGAAGAGTCAATTGCTGGCTGTCCCACCCTATAGCCACCATAATAATAAATAATAACAGGATATTTACGTCGTACTTTGCGACACCTTCAAGTGCTTTAGCGAAGTTTTCACACCCACCCAACTGCTCTCAATATTTAACAAACGCTGTCCCAGTCTATAACCACCATAATAATAAATAATAACAGGATATGTACGTCGCACTGCGCGACACCTTCAAGTGCTTTAGCGAAGTGTTCACAGCCACCCAACTGCTCTCAATATTTAGCAACTTGCAGGGCATAGATAGTTACAGGCAGGCCCATGTCACAGACACACTGTCATCCCCTCTCGGTAGTAGATCAGTGAACACAGCTATTCCGCAGAGCTGTCAAAGGGACGATTGGAATGTCAGGGAAGGGCATGAAATGTGAGTGCACACCGCATTGAACCGACATCTATTTTTAACCCCTTCCCTGTTAGACTGCCTCTGTCCTTGGCTTGCTGAATGGCCGTCTGCCTTCCTTTAATACTTTGTAATGCAATGCTGGGTTGCCTGAAAACACTCTGTGACCCTGTGGGTTACAATTCATGGTACAACTAAGCCACATGGAACCACTGTTATTGACTGTTATAGCTGTCTGAAAAAAAAATTCTCACATTTTTCTTGCTACCAATGAATGGATGCAATCACACTACTAGTTTTAAGTGTCAGTGAACAGTTTTTCTTTTTCTTTTCTTTTTTTTTAATGTTTCAAATGGTATCTTTGACGCACTGAGCTTAGAACAAGGAATGTCCGACACACACTTTGCTTGTGTACAAATGAGCTGTTCACCGGTCATATAGTGTGTTTATGTAGGCAACATTATGTTCCAGTGTGTGAGTGTGTGTGTGTCTATGTGTGTGCGTGCAAGTGTGCTGTGTGCGTGCATGTGTGTGTGTGTGTTTATGACTCATGAACGCAGAATTTTGTGTGTGTGTGTGTGTGTGTGTGTGCATGTGTGTTTCTGCTTATATTTGTTTAGATGTTGAATTGTTAAAATTTGTAAAGCGCCCTGTAGCCTGCGTTGTTATGATGGGCGCTATAGAAATTGTCCTCATTATTATTATCATTATTTTTGTTTGTCAGGCTGTTAAAATCAAAAGTCACAACAACCCTTTTGATATTAGCTAAAAGGTAGTTAAAAGTATACTGGGTGAACTGTTCATGTTTTATCCTTTCCATTAATATAGAACAAAGGCTTTTATATTTTTATTAAGAGGTGTAAAATAAACGTGCTACGTTAAGGAAGTTAATTTGTTATGCAGCATCCATCGCAATAGAATCAATCGTATTTTGTGTACTTTTTTCTATTGTCAAAGTCATTTTGCAGCTGTTCATAAAACCTGCATTCAACTATACATTCAGTTCTATTACACATGCTGTACTGTCTGCTTACAAGGTAATTTTTCAAAAATTACTTGAAAAATACAGAAAATATGCTTTCATCCACAACTTACACAGCATACAGGATTAAAGGATTTTTTTAAAAAATCAGGTAACTTCTCCCATTGAAGAGTAACACCTCTGGCTCTCTCTGTACGCATCAATAAGTTTTTCCAACAGCGACTCATACACAGTAGATATTCATCACCAGCAGTGACAAAAGTTTTTGAAATGATTTGTAAGGCTCCGCCTCGCTTTGCAACTAGCAGCAAAAGTGTTAAAGCAGTAATAAGTATCACTGCAAATATCAGCTCCACACATTACACAGACACAGCTTGATTCAGTCCAAAGCATTCCATTACTGACATCACTTAAATGTGCATTCTAATACTGATGTTCAAAAATCCAACATGAACAAAACTCTGAAAGCCAGAGCGGGTGGGAAAGAGAGCAATGGAATGAACACTAACACAAACATGCCAACTGACAAAAAGACAGTGTATACGCACAATGGTAGATATGAAGACAGAAAAGACGTTTGGAAAACAGAACAAGAATAAGCTGTTACCCAGTAGAAAGAGTACAAGAGAGAGATCAACACTTAATGTGTGGTACCATTATTTGTACACTTCACCCATAACTGAGCAGCAGCCGATTATAAACATTTTGCATCTGTTTCTTCGGTAATGTTCATGTTTGTTATAATGTGTTGTTTCAACACATACACACACTGAGCAAAGTTGCACTACAAAATCAGTAACTTAAAAGAAAATACAGACTCTGTAATTCAATACAATAGTTCCTCTTCCCAGCACAGTAAACGGAATCCATTCCCTGATCCACAGGCACAAAGAGAGCTAGGTCACTGCGGTCACAGCATATCTCTACTTTCATTGCCCTAGATACAGAACCCGCATCAAACACAGTGCACTGGTCCTGTGTCGTTTGTCTGTGGCTGGCCTGACAGAGAGAGGCTTCAGTGCAATGCAGTTAAGGGTGTGGTGTGTGCATAAGGATTCCACATACATACGAACCCACTAATGATGACATGAGACAGACTAAGAGACAGACAAAGTAAACGAAAAACAGACACATTTGATGGGGGTGGGGGAGGAACAACAAGAAATAAAACAGCCGGCGCAGAACAGGAACATTTATGCAGTAGAAAAAGAAGAAAAGGCATTCACAGCATTGACATAAACATGTACAACTTATGCATGTAAACAGTCTTATGCACAATGAATAGTGTTTTTTAGTATTAACTGAAAATTGTACAGTAACACTCCATGTTTCTGTTCCTTTGATCTTTCATTAATCAGCAAACTTTGAAACTCTAAGTCATATGCTTGCCTTCTGTTGACTCTGTTGACCGAATAACATGTACTTTCTCTTCAAATGTCTCCATGAAACTCTGTGATCTGGAGTTTCGTAATTCCCTCGGTGCATGTTTGAAATGGTCTGGGTTTTACCTGATTCAAATCAGCAACAAGATCACTAATCAAGATTGAAAATGGAAAACAAACAAGCTCTGCTACATGAATAAATTTGTTGCTATTGTTAACTTAATGCAAGCCATCGATCACTGGATTATTTCTCCACTGAGTGCAGATGATGTATCAATGTATTTGATATCAAATGTGATCAGCTGCAAAGGACACATCACAGACAGAGTGAGACTAAGAAACAGTTGAAAAGCAAACACAAAGGCTACAACAGATCACGGTCACAGCAGACAAAGAAGACACCCACCAAGGCTTGTTCAGAAACTATACACCACCACACAAGACAGTCTGACTTGAATCAGAACTTCTGATCATTTTTCATGTTTGGCAATTTGTCATCAATTCAAAATGGTTTTCTTTTTAAGAATAAAGAAACAGAAACAGACATTTAAATGATAAAATAAATCACTTCAAATTTCATATGCAAAAAATCGGCACTTCATAAAATTAATACTTGTATCAATTAGGAAATATACTTGTCAGTACTGTTTAGACCTTGAAAGAAATTGTACTCTGATCAGATAAAAAAAAAAAAAAAAAAAGACTGTACCACAACTGGATAAAAGAGAAAAAAGGCAAGTCTGTCATCTGATTCAAATCAGAACTACCCAACATGCAACAACAGATCACAGAACTTACCTTTTGCGTGATGTGGTCAAAGTTGATACCCAGCTCTGGAATAAAACACTCCTTATTAGACACATCTGTACACCCAGTCACACACACTAATATTTGTGTTATGCACCATAAACTGTTCAAAACTGTTGTTTTTTTTTTAAATATGACAAATGAGAGCTACAAAGATAACTGTAAAAACTACTCTACATATTGAGATCCTATTTAATCGTTGTACCTCTCAAATTATGGACATAGGAATGTAAGTAAAGAAAACAGTGTTGCTGAATAAGTAACTCTGGATGATAAAAAAGTAACATGTATATACCACGCACGATTGTGAAAAACAACAAGCCACCAATGTCGGCATCATGTTTTGTTTGAGAGGACAGAAAGTATTCAGGATGCAGGCAATCATCAATCACTAGGACACATTAAAAAAAAAAAGGGTTTTGTGAAAACTGGGTATCAAAAATGCACTACCCCAAAATACCAAACAAAAAGTGACACCAAAGATAATGACACAAACCATGTAATGAAACAACAACGACTTGTAAACTAAATCACCTACATTTTATTTAACCATTCATATGTCAGACACTGAATTAGCCAGGTCTCGATTCTGAGATCCAGCAAACCCCAGACTGTAAAGAGTAAGGTCTGACTTTTCTCAGCCCCCCAGTATCTATGTATGAGAAATCTGTTAGCGCCGGATCCCACCTGGTGACTACTTCCCCATGCAGATAATTCCACATGTTAAAAATTCCCAATCCATGTCAGCATTCTGTGGACTGTG
>CM065728.1:58348775-58376275 GCA_033310375.1 Conus canariensis
GGAGTTGAGGCTTCAACAGGATGAACTTGGGCAGTGCAAATGAATATCACGGAAGAAATGTCATGGACAGAGAAAGCAAAAACAATTTTCTTCAGCAGTCATAGTGCAGTTCAAGGATACTTGACAAATGCTTAGCCTATGCATGAAGATCCATAATAACATAATGTAATAAAAGTAAAAAGTATAAACACAAACGATGAAAATAATCAAACAACAAATCATTGAATATACTGCTGAGAAAAAAAAGTATGTCTGTTTCACCAACATGCTAAATTTCAAAATGTAACAACCTTCCTTGTGAGTTTTCAGCTGACTAAGAAGTACCATTGA
This sequence comes from Conus canariensis, assembly GCA_033310375.1. Taxonomy (NCBI): domain Eukaryota; kingdom Metazoa; phylum Mollusca; class Gastropoda; order Neogastropoda; family Conidae; genus Conus; species Conus canariensis. The sequence continues at coordinate 58,349,106 of CM065728.1, forward strand.
ATAAAATAAATGAATAAATGCATAATTAAATAAATACAATATGCATGTCTATAATGAGACATTTACCCTCTGCAATAGTGCAAGCACAGACATACATACACCCCTACAATACACCCACGCACAATGGGTTAACCTACCCCCTTCCATTTCAAAAACACACACACACACACACACACACACACACACACTGACTGACTGAAACCAATTTATTGTCAGATTAACCTGTGGTTGTACTGACATTTAAGATTATGAACAGAATGTCAACATTTTTCATTTAAAGAAAAGGAACAAAATTAACACACTCACAAACATATGCACACGCACGCGCGCACACACATACACACACACACACACACACGCACACACACACACACACACACACACATACATAAACACACAAATACACACATCTCCACACGAATATACCTACACCCTTACATACACACAAACATACACATGTACACACACACACACACACACACACACACACACACACACACACACACACACACACACACACACCGCATCACACCACACCATACCATTCTACACAAACACACCTCATACACTAGCACTTGTACACAAATGCACTCACTCTCACACACACACACACACACACACACACACACACACACATGGAAAAACGGACATTAAAAAAAATGCAAAAAATAAAAAATTCTCCCTATCAAATTCAGTCTTGTATTCCCTTACACCTTTGCCACTATCTCTCTCTCCCTCTGAGTGTTGTCCTCCTTTGAGTCCTATCCTTACTTTCATCCTCCGTTTGCAAGGACAACTCTTCAAACATAAAAGCAATAGACATTAAGTCAGAATATTTCTGTACTCTCTCTCTCTCTCTCTCTCTCTCACACACACACACACACACACACACACACACACACGCACACACACACACACACACACACACACACACTAAGGGCCCATATATACTGATATCCAGAAACATCAATTCTATGTGACCACATGTACATCCAATACACGGGAGTCAAAGATCAACAGAGTACAGGAACAGGCTGACATATTACTCATACAAGTCGAAAAGCTTATGGGTGTATATGGATTGGGGAAGGGGGAGAACAGGGAGGAAGGGAGTGGGAGGGGGGAATGAAAAAGCCTTGCTCTATGTACAATTTAGACGCTGAACTATACTGATATATGGTATATGCCTAGAATAACATTTAAACATTTCAAACATTCACGAATTGGAAAAAAGGGGAAAAAAACTGTTGGGGAAGAAGGTGGTTGGAGGGGGGGGGGGGAGAAAAGGGGGTAGTGGAGGTGTTAAAAATATCTTCCAAGTGGATGAGATTTAATAAGATAAACAGCCAACACTGCCAGACTCCATCCATTCTCATAACTGGGATTAAAAACACTAGAGATAGTCAGCGAAAGGTTAAACGACTTGATCTTATCATGAAGAGACTGAAAGTGAGTTCTTGTACTAGTACAGTCAAATAAGAAATGAGGGATATCGAGAATCTGACCACATGCACAAGCAGGTGCCAGTTTTAAATATCTGCCTAACCATCCAATCACCCACAGCCTATGTACAAGGTTACGGTTTGGGATAGGCCCTGGTGGATTACAAACATTTTCTTGTTGGTTTAGTCATATCCCATCTGTGCTTCCAAGCTGAACCTTCAAGGTATTGTTTCTGTCTCATGTTCCAGATTGAACTTGTGAGAATGTGAACAGCTTCTGATGAGGAAAGAAGGACTTCACAATTCAAAACATCAGATGTATTTCTTGCTGCTTCCTTTGCATAAAAATCAGCTAAGTCACTGCCATGTATAAACTGGAATGCCCTGGAACCCATAACAAAGTTATATTAATACCCTGTGTTATTAACTGATGAATTAGAAATAATATCTCACATACCAAGTCTGAACGATTAGACTTTGATTGACAATGTAGAGCCGTAAGCACTGATTTTGAGTCCAATAATATAAGTATTTGTCTATATATAACAAGCATGTCAAGTATGAAATCAAGTGCTTTCAAAATGGCAAATAACTCTGCTGTAAACATAGAACATCCTTTTGTAATATGGAATTTCTTTCTAATGCTAAGTGTTGGTATTACAAAGGAAGCCCCAACATCGGACGAATCTAAAACAGAACCATCCATAAAAATGTGTAGATAGGAATCGTACTTCCTATCTATCAAGTCTTTGGTACAGGATGATAGTAACAGAGGATTTTCTTTTATATTCAGATCTCCGTAAGCGTTGATGATATCAGCCTGCTCTGACAATGAAGAAGGGTGTGAACAACATGGAACAGCGGCAATACCATCAAGAGACAGGTTACAGTTCTGAAACAATGAGGAATCATAATCACCTAAGGACATGTACACCGCTTTGTTAAGGATTTCTCTTGAAATATAGATACTTTCATCCAGTTCAGTCATAACTAAATTCGGGATGGTTCTAGCTCTCACTGTAAAATTACAGGCGCAACTTAGACTGTGTTCAATTAAGGGTAGCACACCAGCCTCCTTGTAAGTCAAATCAATTGAAGCCCATCGGTGAAGTCCTAATGTAATTTCAAAGGCTAACGAGTCAATACTAGTTAGCTTGTGTAAATCTGTCTTTGCAGCTGTAAAAAAAAGCTTCTTGGCCATACGACAGAATTGAGTGAACTAGCCCTGAGGCAACATGGACGAGATTAGATCCCCAGTTAATCAGAGATATAGCAGAAAGTACACGTAATAATGCAATTTTTTCCCCTAGCCTTTTCTACAAGGTATTTGATATGTTTACTCCAAAAATGTTTATAGTGGAAGATAACACCAAGAAACTTAACTTGTTTGCTTGGGTATATTAAAGTATTATGAACCCTTATAGAGCCAGCTTCTCTGCCTTCAAACGCAATAGTTTTCTTTGTAAAGACAACAAAAACTGTTTTGTGGGCAAACAGAACCCATTTAATTTCATGTAATGGAAAATATTGTCAACCATTACTTAAAACTGTTCAATGATTTTCTTTCTTTTGGTTTGATTTTTGAAAACACTGCAGTTTACATTTTTCCACTGAGCAACATCATCTGCATACAGCGCTAATGTGGCACCTTTTGTATTAACCTGTTTAATATCATAAAGCATTAGCGAGAAAAGTGTTGGAGCGATCACACTTCCTTGCGGAACACCCATGTTAATAGTCCTAGAGGTTGATAATGCTCCATCTACATTGACTTGGATAGTTCTGTCCGATAAGAAAGCTTTTAGAAATTGGAAAAAACGACCTCGTATTCCGATTTCATGTGCTTTGTACAATTTTGAATGCCATACTAAATCATACGCTCTATGAACATCAAAAAAAGTTGCAAGGGTCGAATGACGCTTGGCTAGATCTTTTTTCACATTTGAGGATAAATGGACAATGTGGTCTGACTCCTCTATCTTTCTTACAACCAGCCTGGAATAAAGGCAAGACTCCATTTCTTTCAAGGAAATGTTCTATTCTGTATTTCATTATTCTTTCAAAAAGTTTTCCAATGTGAGGTGTTAAAGAAATTGGTAGGGAACTAAAGGGAAAGAGTTTCAGGTTTTCCTTGCTTAAGGACTGAGATAACTAGCTTTTTTCCAATCTGTAGGGAGCATTCCAGCATTCCAACATATCTGAAAGAACTCCAACAACTTTGATAACAGACTCTCAGGAAAATGTTTAATCATGTTATGGGAAATAGGATCTGAACCAGTGGATATCTTAACTGGCTTTATACAATTAAGTGAGAAACAGAGTTCATGCATTGTTAAGTTTGAGTTTATATATAAAGTGTTACTTTCTGTGTTAAGCTGCTCAAAGTTTTGGTATTCACCCTCAAACTCCTTTCTACAAATTTGTTCAGACTGAGACAAATACTCAGTCTGACTCATTGAACCAAAAGTTTCTGCAAATTATTCAGCCTTTTCTTTGTTAGTTCCATAAATCTTATCATTAATATGCAAAGAGGCTGAGGGAGATAGAATGTACCCTTAATTTGTTTAGTTTCTTTCCATTATTTAGAAACGTCATCTGGACATTTAGAACAAGTCATGATCAAATTACCATAATACTATTTTTTTATTAAGAGCTACTGCTTTGTTACTGTAATTATTAGCAATTTTGTATTTACTGTGAAGTTCGTTTATTACTTGGGCTGACTGTGAATGACGACTATACATCCAGTTTTGAAATGCTTCTGTTTTAATTTTTATGGCTAACTCATATGAGGAGTTCCACCATGGGTTTGAGGCTCTCTTTTCTTTTTTTCTTTTTTTTTGGTGCTGTTCCAACTTCTGTGCCACCTCAGTGGCAGTGCACCCACACCACTCATTCCAACACCCCGTCCACAGCCACAGCCCGGTCGGTCCTGCCACAGCCCTGGCACTGGCAATCCACAGGGAGCAGTCAATGTCAAGTCATCAAGAGCAACCCACCAGAGGAGACACTACACTGCTGCCGAGTCACTTCGGTGGAGTTCAGTGGCACCTGTTCTGATCCAACATTCGCAGGACACTACATACTAAGCCCCCTACTGACGACAATAATTGCTTAGTCGCGGAGCCGGCCTGAGTGAGCTCTCCCTCCGGAGGGTGGCACCATGTCCATCCAATGACAGCCCCCATGGACTCGCCGATACCGGTGACCCCGATGGAACCAAACCAAGGTCACAGACATGGAGAGGACATTGAAACTGAGGTCACCATAAGAGCAGGCCATGAAGGGCCACAGAATTTGAGACTTTTTTTTATGCTGATCGATGAGAATGAGGATGATAAAGATGATGCTACGGATTTCCTTTTCGGTCTGAGACTGCATGACAGGGCTGTACTCTACGCTTCCTTCCATAATATATCCCAGCGTCAACCAGGCCAGAGAGATACAGACACCTGCAGTGTTGGTCATGAAATTTGAGCAACACTCTCAGAGACGCATCTATTAAGTGACTGAAATTCGACTGTGTCATCCCAGTTTTCCCAGCTGAGCCTGTAGCAAACTCAGCTCTGGGTAGGAGCCGGTTGGGGCAGAAAAACCCCACATGACTGATGGGCATCGAACCTGTGACCTCCAGGCCTGAAGTCCGTGACGCTAACCACTTCGCCACGGCGGCTGGTTGAGGCTCTCTTTTCATGATCTTTTAACTTAATCTTTGGCGTGGCACAATCTGCTGTCTCAATGTGAGATTTCGTAATTCTGCGTAATTTTTTTCAAGGTCTGCTACTGATTCTACGTTATGATGTCAACACACACACACACACACACACACACACACACACACACACACACACACACACTTACACACACACACACACACACTTACACACACACACACACACACACACTTACACACTTACACACACACAACACACACACACACACACACACACACACACACTGTCTTCACTTTGGAGAAAAGATGGTAAACAGAAGAGCAAACACAAACACACACAAGCAGTCAACTGGAATAAAATAAGCTGAACATACATGGATGATTCAATGCCACACACACAGAGAAGGGAAGAGAAGCAGAGCAGAGCATGGAACACATTCTCCAAGGCTGAGGAGCACTTCAACTACTGATACAGATGACACAACAGATGTTGTACAAGTCCATGGAGGATCTGAATAGGACCACCCACTTCACACGAAGGATTATTTTCTTAATATGATGACCCTGAAAAAAGAACATGAACAGTGTGAACAGATCATCTAATTTTGACACTCCATATCTAAAAACTCACTGTTCCTGTCCAAACTGCTGGCCACCATAATCATAGCCGGCATACTGTTGCTGCCCTTGTTGCTGGTTGTCATAGTAACCAGACTGAAAAAAGCCATCATCTTGACTGAATCCAGACATTTTGTCTGCCCTGTGTTGTACAGTCCTGCAAAAAAAAAAAAATTGATAAATGCATACAACACATCTTACGACAAGAGCAAAACAGTTTTGTTGTTGTTTAGGGGCATGTGTGTGCATGTGTGTGTGTGTGTGTGTATGCATGTGCATGTGCGCACACTCATGTGTGTGTGTGTGTGTGTGTGTGTGTGTGTGTGTGTGTGTGTTTACATAACCTAATATAAATGAAATCGACAAACTGAATTTTGTTAAGCAAATGATACATTGCCAAATTTGAAAAAACATGGAAACTCAAAACACCAATACACAATATAAGTACTGATAAATCTATCCAATTAAAAGAGCACCCAGTTGCCTCTATGTTACATGGGATCAGGAGGATGTGGTTTGAAGTCAGTCATTAATCAGAACTGCATTGTTGCCAGTAGGCTGCCGAATCTGTCTGCTAACGACTTAGGCAATGTCATCTTGTCAAAAAACCTGACAGTGTCGGCTTGGACTGGATACCTCTGCATGTCTAAAACTTTGCAAAGACATGACACAATACTAAGATCTGCAGGAGGAAATTACGGATCAAGCTGTTCAGTCAACTTGTCAATGAAAAAGCAGCTGCTTTAAATTGCATCTTTGTGATGCGGATCATTTCTAGAAATGCGTATGCTGATGTGAAAATACCATATTTATGCATGATTTTGCAATAACTGTGAAACCTGACCTTTCATTTTCTTTTCAGTCAATGTGCCCTTAAGTGTTACAGGTTACCTTCGAAATCATAATGAGCTCCTGTTAGTGTCAGAGAGGCAGCTGCGGCCAACGAGAATCCACACAAACCAGTAATGAACTTGAACTTGAACTATACGATGTATGAGGTCTTTATGAAGTCCTGTTCATCAATCCGTGTGGGTTATACAGCTAGTATACTAATAACTTTGCATGCGGGCTAATTGGCAAGATTGTACTGGTCGGGTTTCTTCATCCAGCAAGCATCCAGCCTACTCTTGAACGCCTCCACAGAAGGTGCCAGGACCACTTTCTGGTAGACTGTTCCATGTTTTGATGATTCTTTCACTGAAGAAATATTTCCTGGTATCGCAGTGGGTGTGGTGCATGGACAGTTTCATCACATTTCCTCTTGTACCTACATCCTCGGGAGTTTCAAGCTTGGGTTTTTCGGTCTTGTAGATTCCATGGACATATTTAAAGGTATCAATCATATCCCCTCTGAGTCGTCGGTGCTCCAAGCTGGGCAGGCCAAGTTGCTCTAGTCTTGCTGAATATGGTAGTTCTCTGATTGAGGAGATCAACTTTGTGGCTCGGCGCTGCACATCCTCTAGTTCTAATGAATTTAATGCCCTCTTCAATCTTCTTATTACTTTTTTTTTCTTTTTTTCCCCTCTTTCTGATGGCGGTGTTTGTTTTCAGCTCTACTAATCTTTTAATGACATTTCCTTACCTGAAACACTTGACAGACCTTTTTTTTTTTTTTTTTTAAATTCTTACACAGGTCCTAATGTTCAACGCTAAGAAATCAGAATACACTAATCAGTGAATAGGATCACAATAATATTACAACGATACAATTTGAAAAATCAGTAAGATTCTGACATCGGCCCAAAACAAAACTGTTTTAAACGGTTAGGAGTAATTGTGTATCGTAGCAGACGACGGCAAAGTCTGTATGATGACGTTGATTAATTTACTACAAACGACTTCAAATGGAGACTTCTATGAATAAAAGTGTTCGGTTTGAGTTATGCTGTCGACCTAAAGTCTGAAACTTTTTATTTAGATTTCCATTGCAATATTTTGAGCCATACTGAAAAACAAATAATTTTAGAGGTAAAACACCCAACCTGATTCGAAAGTCTGTCCACTGCTGCGGTCTGAAACTTTTTGCTGTCGAAAGTACATAGAGTGATTGCCCTTGGTAGATGTTCCTCTTTACTACTTCCTTTTCCGGCCTGACATCAATTCGGTGAGTGTCGACAATAGGTATGATCATTTATTATCAGTTCTTAATCCTACTGTTTTTATGTCATCAAAAAAATCTTCTTTAAATTGTTTAATTGTATATATTTAGTTCTTATTTTGTACCAACAAAAAATGCTTGATACACTGGAGGCACTCAAAATTCCGTTCCGTTTGTTATTCACATGTGATGTTCCTTTCTCTCTCTCTCTCTAACGAAAACGGGACAAAGGTTCAAGCAGCTTTTAGATGTCTGGCGACAAATTGGACGGCGTTGAATATTTTCCGTTACTTACTTGTATACGGCAGACTTTCACCCCCAACCCGTCGCTGCGCAAGACTTCTGTAATTTTGCGTCTTCGTGTTCCTGTACGTACGTCACTACTCGTGATAATTATAGCCTAGAAATTAAAGGGTCAAAGTGGGTGCGAAAAACTTGTTAATAAATACGTTTTCAGGGTTCACTAAAATATTTAGGAGATACATATTTGATATACTGAAAACGTGAAATGATGATCACACACACACACGCGCACGCACACACACAGTGATCATTTCTACAAGTTTACAAGTGCTTGTCTGTGAGGCAAATTACCTGTCTGAAGCACTGGAAACCAGTCCAGTATGTCACATGAAGTAAAACGTACCAAAATTTACCTGCATGCAATGATTTTCCCCTGTATGCATTGCAACTCCAAGCAGCGCATCACGTAAAACGTACTTGTGACGCAAATTACGTGTCTGAAGCACTGGAAACCAGTCCAGTGTGTCACTAAAAGTAAACTGTTCCAAAATTTACGTCCATGCAATGATTTTCTCCAGTACGCATTGCAACTTCGAGCAGTGCGTCGCGCAAAACTAAAAGTACTTTTGTCAAATCATATTTGACCGAAGTCAAAAACACACAAAAAAGTAACTTTTCTGTTTTAAAGAATGTTCGGAATCGATTAACAATTTTGACTTAACTCTCCTGTGAGAACTCGTCAAATTAGACAACCCAGTCTATGATTTGACCTCAAGATCACATGATTGAGCCAAGCGCGAATAGCTTGGAAAACGTGTAATTTGGCTTTTTAGAGATCTATGAAATCAACAGTTCTCTGTGGCTTATGGGTGATGATCCAGCAAATGGAACAAAAGTCAAGCAATTTGTGCAACACAACCAATTTGAATATTTAACATGGCTACGTTATGGACGTAGGAATGTGTTGTACACATCCTACATAGTTTAATGAAAGGTTCCATGAATATTAATCATTCGCCTCTTGTTTGTTACCGATCTCCCAATGATCATTGCAAGGCAACTAGAACATGGTCAGTCATATGATGAATTGCTTGAGTACTGACAGAAGTGGCTCATGTTCTGTAAATTCTGTGATGATAAACGCAGAGGACATTTTGTATACCAAGTTAAACTTTTAAAGTCCTAGTGTAGGTGTTTACATTGATTTATTGACTTTAATTACCACTTTGTAAACATTGGAACACAAATCTAAATAAATAATGTTTGGCATAATCTGGTGTGTTTTATTAACTTTTTTGATAGCACCTCTTACTCATTTCTCTTATTCTTTCTCTGTTTATGTGTGCGAGCCAGTCAGAATGCGCTTTGTGTGTGTGTGGTTTTTAGTACATTTGCAAGCAGTTACAAAGTGTGACCCCCTAAATATTTTCATGACCCCCGGGAAATTTGGAAACAAGTTTTTTGCATCAAATCTGACCCCTTTATTTTCAGGAAATAATTATCACTGCACACACACATACACACTCTCTCTCTCTCTCTTTCTCTCTCTCTCTCTCTCTCTCTCTCTCTCTCTCTTCTCCACACACACACGTGCGCGCGCGCACACTCTGACTAGCTCAAACCACAAAAGAGAATGAGACCAAAATCGATAAGAAAAGAAGTGCCAATAAGTTGATAAAACACTCCAGATTATGCTCAACATTATTCAGATTAATGTTCCAATCAGAGTCGGATGTTAACGTCTGAAGTGAAGAAATGTCAGTACATTACACTGTCAGGATTTTGACAGGGAAACCTGGATGTGTGGGATGTCTTCTTCAGTTATCTTCTCAGCTTTGTTCACCAGAATGTCCGCCGTGTACAGCATATAGACATTTCCGTCCGTATTGAAATACTTGTTTGCTTGACCATATTCCAGTCGAAATGCAGTGATCGTTAGAAGCCCAGGGAAAACAAAAGAAGCGAGTGAAATTTAGTGGAACATTTGACAAAACCAAATATGTTGACCACTCATGCACTGTGCGCAGCACAGTTAATGCGATTGATATATCCATGTAACCTGTCATGTTGCATAGATTACTCGACTTGTGTTCCATTCGGTAACTTATTGCTTGGAAGCCACAGCTGAACTGTTGATTACTTTGCTCAAAAGACAGATTTCATTAGGATTGCCATGTTTTTCGTGTTTGGTTGAATATGTATCTTGTAGCCCAGTTATAGACTAGGTAATATATTTTGATTGAATATGTATCTTGTAGCCCAGTTATAGACTAGGTAGTATATTTTGAAGACTCGGTACAGAAGAGTTCCCAGGCAGAATTTGTTCATAGATTTAGAATGTTCTTAAACATGAAGAAATTTTCATCAGCTTCAGTCATTGCGGATTGCAGACCTCTTTACCCAGACGATTTGGTCATATTTCATACACATTTTGCGAAAATACAATTAGTACGACAAACCAACAACAAAAAATGTAGAAAAAAGATCATAATACGAAGTTCTTGAGCTATAGTTGCACTTGCAGTGTGTAATCATTGTGTTTGACTTTGAGCAGGACAACCAAAGAGTGACAACTCACGCAACATCATGCTCACCAACTGGCATCAGGATGACATTGGAACAATAGCAGAGACCTCCTGCTTTTACAAAATGTCACAAATTTGGAAGATGTGTACACACATTCTAAGGAAAATATGCTCATTTTAATTGAGAAATACACCAATAGCATTAGCAGCCTTAGGGTAAACAGGTCTGGGGTTGGATTATAAAGTGCCTTTATGTGATGGTCTGCTCGAAGTTGTAATGCGTACAAGGGGAAATCATTGCATTATGGATAAATTGGTTCATTTTTATAGATGCACTGTCCATCAGATGGGAATTTTATGTGTTAGAGAGGCACATTTTTGCTTATTGATGCTACTTTACCCAATGTGATCATCTCTGTATGGTGCCAGTCTTAATAACTAAAAATTTGGTTGTCAGATTGTACAGGAAGTCAGTGTATTGTGTTTAGCACTAAAGGTTAACAGTTCAGTTACATATTATAAAATATTTAGAGGTCCTGTAAAAACCCTTGTAACATAGCATGACAGGTGCATGGGCACCATTATTAGAGGAGTTAAAAAGGAATACTGTATTAAACCAGCTTGGGCAAATGAACTGGTTTGTCATTTCAAACCGTGGCTACAGCAGCTATAAGGCTGTAATCTGCTGGAAGACCTATTGGCATGTAAAAATCTTTATCTATATCAACTAGCTCAGATCTTTTAAAAACTAAAATGCATGTAGCAGCTTCGCAGGGTAGACTTGTGGAGCACATTACCCCATCAGTGGACTTGAGATGCATACAATTTGGCTCAGTCCAGTACCTGGAGGAAGAAATTGTCTGCAGTTCTTGGTTTGTTTAAAAAAAAATATACATGTCCAGTGTTCTGAACATGAAACTGTGTGGTCTTGATGCACAGGAGGCTTTTAAACTGTTCTTAAAATATACTACGCACAAAAAGTTAAGGATCGGTATGTGAAAACAGGTGCATAATAAACTCAGTTCGCTACTGTTATTTATTTCTTAGTCCAGCCAAATTGTCATAAATTCTTGTTCAGCTGTAAGTGGCCGATGTTGTGTTAGTGCGAAAATTGCACGGGATTCTCTACTACTGAGCTGGGCCGCAAACGGAAAAGCGGAAACTTGCGAAAAATGACCTTGTTTTGGACCGTTCTGCCTGAACACATTGCACTTGCCAGATGGAAAAACCATTATGCACGTGCAAGCACTGCTGTTTATGTGTGAGATGCTGTTGCTCGCTTGGCTATATAAGAAATTCCACCAGTAGTAGGCCTGATCTGACAATGCCTCCACGACGAAAATTAAGCGAGTTGGATAGGGGACGAGCTGTTGCATGGTTCCAAGATGGTGTTCCCAAACGAGAAGTGGCCAGGTGACTTCATGTGTCCATCTCGGTCATTGTCCGACTGATTCAACGCTTCACAGCCACTGGGATTGTCCATGAAAGACGCAGATCTGGTTGACCGAAGAAGACAACCCCACATGACGATCGTCTCATTGAACGACAAGCCCTGCAGACAAGAACAGCCTCTTCCAGCATAATTCAAAGGCAGTTCAGGGTGGCTACTAACATCAACATCAGCCAGCAGACCATACGGAACCGCCTACATGGGTTTAATCTCCGTTCTCGTCGCCCAGCAGTACGGCCACGCTTAACTCCAGCCCATAGGGCAGCACGCCGCGCCATCTGCGCACGTCACGTGAGGTGGACACGTCAGCAATGGTCCCAGGTCCTGTTCAGTGATGAATCACGCTTCACCCTTCACCACAACGACGGCCGACTGAGGGTCTGGAGGCGCCCAGGGCGACGCTTTACTGACGCCACTGTCCAAGAAAAGGTGGCCTTTGGTGGAGGTTCTGTAATGGTCTGGGGGCCTTCAGCCTTCACCACAGAACACCCTTGTATCATGTACAGGGTAACCTGACTGGCATCCAATACCGGGATGAGATCCTTCGACCGCTGGCTGTGCCTACACTGCAGCAGATGGGACCGAGGGCTGTCTACCAGGATGACAATGCTCGCCCCCACAGGGCAAGGGTGGTCAACGACTTCCTGCAGCAGTCTGGAGTCAACAGAATGGAGTGGCCAGCATGCAGTCCCGATCTCAACCCGATTGAGAACCTCTGGGATGAGCTGGATCGCAAAGTGAGGAGCCACCCCCCTCCCAGGGATGCCCAACACCTCTACCAGATGCTGCAGGCTGAGTGGCAGGCGCTTCCACAGAGGATCTTCACCAACCTGGTCAACTCGATGAGGACTCGCTGCGTCGAGTGCCAGAACAGCCATGGTGCTTACACGCATTACTGAGCTTTTGGGAGCATCAGTATGCCCTGTCTTGTGATTTCAATGACTTTGGGAAATCAAATTTGGATACGTACCCACTTTAATCAAATGTACACACCAAACGATTGCTCGAGATTGAAGGCAATTGTGTATCGTTATCACTAAAGAATGGAATTAAATGTTGGCCAAACTTCAACGCATTGACTTTCTTATTTTGACAGTTATGAATGTTTGTGAAAGTGATCCTTAACTTTTTGTGTGTAGCTTAGTTTGAATGTAATAATTCTACAGATGATTCCATGTCTTGACAGATTTTGTGCGTAATGATTGTTGCAATGTCAGAAACTTTTTTTTCTTTATGTTGTAGGCAAGATGAAGGTCATCAACTCTTCTCAAACTGTGAAGTCGAAAGATAAGGGTAAGTATTGTATTATAATCATGTTGTTGAAACAGATATCTTAAAATGAGTTTAACGATCACATTCCTTTTTCTTTCTCTCTTTTGAAAATGATTCTGTTCTCTTTTCTTATCAGTTCACAGTGTTTCTCTCTCTCTCTCTCTCTCTCTCTCTCTCTCTCTCTCTCACGCAAAGGCACAACATACTAACCAAGAAAGCGAATCTGATACAAACCTGGTTCCATATTTAATCCCTTCACCCCTCCCCCCTCATCCCATTTGATTTAGTGTGTGTGGTGCACATATTGAACAAAAATAAAGTTATATAGTTCAGCAGTTCTTGTGTGAAAAAAAAAATTGATGGGACAGATGGATAGCAGGCCTTTACGGAAAAGGGATATGGGACAGATGGATAGCAGGCCTTTACGGAACATGCCTCCCCTTTCTTTCCATCTTGAAAAATGTTCCTGATCTTACTCTGTGCACTCTAAGTAGGCTGGGCAGCGTCCAGATCACATTCTGAATGTCCTAAAGGAAGTTTTATTGTCCACTGCCTGGATTTAAATCTCTTCCCTAAGGATGGCCTGGTTGCTTTTTGACAGATGTTTTAACAACTTGCGTCAGATACCTTTTGTAAGTGGGAAAATTGAAGCCAAGGCTCTGATGTTTAATTTTGTTTCTCGAATGGATCTTGCTGGAACTCGTCTGGGATGCTTCAGACATTGCCCTAAGGATTTCGATCCTTTCTAGAAGTCAAAAGCTGTTTCATTAGATCATTAGCATAGGTAGGAGAAAAAACTGGTATGCCTTTGTGGCAAGGACTTTGGCTTGGAAGGCAGATTCCCTCAAGCTGCTGGCCTACAGGTTTCATATTGGGAGGGAAATTTTTGGAAAGGTGAAGGCCCTTTTTGTCAGTTGGGAGGGGAGGGGGTGTCACTTGGTTGAAAATCAGCAGGATGATGAAAATGTAAACATAAATGAAGAAAAAAAAATTGATTGAAAAACAAGACATAATTTGGTCTGTTAAAAGCTGCAAACATTGCAAGCAGGCACTTTTGGGGCCTTGAATTTGATATACAGATCTGAAGCTATACATTTTGGAAGAGTTCTTGGCGAGTATTGCACCTCCATCTTGGTAAAATAAGTCATTTTAGGTCTTGGGGGAGAATGGCTTTTAGGGTTAGGGATTTTATGAATGTAATTTGGTATGAACCTTTGGCATACTTCTCAGTGTTGTAGATGTGTACTACCGCCATTCTGCTTTCACATTGCTTTATTGAATCGGAATCATTCAATAAAACAGAGTAGTGTATGACATGTCTTGTGTCATACAGCTCTCCCTAAGGTTCAGTTATGTTTTTTGATTGTCTATTACAGACAAATATTCCACTAGCTTACCAGACTGGCCTGCTGAACTGAAAATAAATGAGTGGTTTGTTTTGCATCATGTGTTTATGTAATTGGTGAGATTATTCAATTCTGATCAGAACCTCTTGACCCTTATACTGGTTATTTAACAACGTACTATTATGTATGTTGTCTGGTGAATTTCCAGAAGGAAAGTTTGAAAAGAATAGTTACGTTTGTATGATATGCATAACTTTTCAACGGTTAGTATTTGAACATGACGTGCAGAATAAAAATTGTTAGTAATTGAATAAAGAATAATATAAAACAGAACTGGTGTGATTGTGAGTGTTTGATTAGGTGCTGACCTGTCCAGAATGTGAAAACAACAGGTGAAAACAGGTGGCACATCCTGCTTGTCGTTCTCACGTGCTTGTTCACAAATAATCCAGTCTATGGTGTTCCACAGTATCCAGAAATAAGTCATAGCCTTTTTCAAAGGAAAGTCAGTGTGGATTATACCCGTCTTTCATGCAGGTAATTCAGGTAAGAATGAATAAGGTACAGTTCAGTTTTCACACTGAAATCATGTGCTGCTAACACACACAAAAAAAAACAAAAATGGTCACTATCAACAAATGTAATAGTCCGCCTACACTGTCGTCATTTATGTTTGAAAGGTTTAGGATCATCTGGAAGCGCTACACTGAGTTTTTCTTCCCCACTGAATAGCATCTTGAGATTCCCCTCACCCTTAGGCACTCATCCAGTCACTGTCTGTGTCGATCACAAAATCAGGATTGTATGGTGCTTGATCTAAATCAAAACTATCACCCATCGCACCCAGTTCATTCAAAATGTCCGTAACTTCTTCACCTGCTTTTTCCACAAGAAATTCAGCAAAAACATCTTCAAACAAGTTCCTAATTCTATCATGTTCTGCTTCGGGTGCCGCCATTTTTGTTCACCAGACGAGTCGAGTCGCACTATGCATTATAAGCTGCTACTAACCATAAACTAAGCTAAAACATTGAAAATCCATGTTCCGGGGCTCGCTCGGTCACTCATGCAAATTAGTTTGTCACTGAGCCATAGTTTCGTATCTACGTGTGTCTGTGAAACTAGGCTCGCACGGCTCACCCTACAGCGTGACTTTTGTCGCGACAACCAGTGACGGCCATGACGTAATGGCGCGACATAAGTCGCAACAACCAGCGTAAGGGTTAAACTAAAAGTGAGGGTCCTAGAGTCTCCCTATTGACTTGTAGAAAGCCTAGCAGTTGTCGACAATTTTTTCTTTTAGTGAAAACATATGGGACAGTTTGGTTCACTTTGTATTCCAGTGTCCATTTCCGTCAAGTCACGCAAAGTGACGGTGAAGGGACCCCGTGGTACTCTCACCCGCAGCTTCCGCCACATGCCTGTGGACATGGAGATGGTGAGCAAGAATACCTTGAAGGTGGAGAAGTGGTTTGGGAACCGCAGTGAACTGGCTGCCGTCAACACTGTTTGTTCTCATGTGGATAACATGCAGAAAGGAGTGACACTGGTGAGTGAG
Source organism: Conus canariensis (assembly GCA_033310375.1). Taxonomy (NCBI): domain Eukaryota; kingdom Metazoa; phylum Mollusca; class Gastropoda; order Neogastropoda; family Conidae; genus Conus; species Conus canariensis. The sequence continues at coordinate 58,365,331 of CM065728.1, forward strand.
TGTGTATTATGAACCCATATAAGTTTGAAGGACCATGTGCAAAACTACCAGATTTTTATGACTGAAGCCTACTGAATGGGTGGCACCACATATGAAAAGGGGGTTGGGGGGGGGGAGGGGGTTAATAATTGTCAGATCGATGCTACTGGATTTTCATTTTTTTTAATTTTTAAACAAAAAACAAAGAATTGCGTCCCTTCGCTTGGTTTCCCTGACATTTAATGAGCACAAGGAACATCATGCTTTGTTACCTTTGATCCTAAACCTCTGGTAGCACTGATTTGTGTTGCTCTAACTTGTCAACACAATTAACTAGTATTACATAGCTGCAATGTTGTTTGTGTGGTTTCCTTATCCTTCATATGTTTGATACCTGCAAAGGCACGCGCACACAACACACATACACACACACACACAAACAACAGACTTCCTCCTTGAAAATGGTCAATAGTTGTCACGTTTTAATACGTAATCCGGCTTTGGTCCAGTTATTTAAATCTGTTTCAGTATTTTGAGGAACGTCTTCCAAACTGATTTGGGTTAAAAAAAACAAAAAAACCTGCAAGTTCATAATGCTTGGAAGGTTAAGAAAAGAACTACCAAGAATCATTGCCAAGACTGCAGATATTGCCCATGGACCACACCTAGGGATTCAGCGCCAGTTCCTGTATTCTGTAAAATTTTCAGTCATTTTCTTCTTAAATAGATCTCGGACGAGTAAACCCAGATGCAGACATACATCTATCGTTCAGTCTCAGGTTTCAGAACTGATCTAGCCTAGCAAATGTTTTGGATGGTAAAGCAGTCTGTTCAGAATTTCATGCTACCAATCAGGGGGGGAAAAAGGTGCAAGGAAATCATATTTCACTAAAGTCGCATGATTTCCACTAAAGTCGCATCGATGAAAAAGATGTTTTTGTTAAAAATGTGGATATGAAGTTGAAATGATCTACCATGTAGTTTTTTTGTCATTATCACAGAAATGCCACTTTCACACTTGCGTTGTTTGGTCATAGGTTTCTGATAAAAAATTTTCTTACTTGTGCTGACAGGGCTTTCAGTACAAAATGAAAGCTGTGTATGCTCACTTCCCCATCAACGTTGTGATCACGGATGGAGGTGCAGTTGTGGAGGTGCGCAACTTCTTGGGAGAAAAGTTCACCCGTCGTGTTGAGATGCTGCCTGGAGTCACCTGCACAGCCTCCGGCAACAAGGATGAGTTCCTGATCCAGGGCAATGACATCGAATTGGTCTCTAGATCAGGTAAGAGTACGCACCACAAAATTTGAATTGTGGTTTGGGGTGTGGGTTGTTTTTTCGTTTTACTTAAAATTTTCATATTCTTGTTTTATGAATTTTTAGTCGGCAGACTGGAGAACACACCTTGGATCTGAGGATTTCTGAGTAAACCATCCGACTTTCAGAGGCAGCAAAAAGTAAATATCTGATTTGGGGGGGGGGGGGGGGGGGGACGCAGAAAAAAATCACAAATTACTTTTTCACCTGAAATCACATACCGTATCCAGATTTTCTAGTCCAGGTTTCCGGGATTTTGTGTTCAACATCATATCACCTATGGTTATGGTATATTGCTGCGCTTCTGCATGCATTAACCTTCTTGACAAGCGAGCGCCCAACCGGAAATCACACAGCCAAAAGGCTGAGCGCCTGCCGGCGCCCGGTAAAACACGTAGCAGCAGTGGGCGCCGCCATGTTTCTCGTAGAAAAGGAAGTCTCGCGAGAACGTGACTTCCTTCTTCCTGTGGCCATTTACTTCGGTTTGCAAAAAAAACGCGAGTCGATACGTGCCGTAGTTCTCGACTTATGAATTTTAAAAGTTTTGTGGTCGAAATGCTGTTTTTCACCATGGCTAACCTTGATTTCTGCCGTTCTATAATGAAATTTAGTAATGAAGATACTGTGATTTGTAGGATTTACGGCATAAGACTTGGTGAAAGTGCTGGGTGATGAAGCTTACAGTGACCTAGATTTCGACTGGGATGAGGTTCCAGGTATGATAAACAATGATTCGGAAGAAAGTTCTGAAGAAGAAGATTTTTTTTTTCCCCGAGTAAATGGCTCATGTAACATTCTTCAAACTTATGATATAGCAACATATATATTCGTAGGAATTTTTAAAATGATTTTCATTCCATTATTTCCTTTCCTCTCTTTTAAATTAATTTTTAAATTGGGTAACCATGTTCAAATTACGGAGTTACTTATCTTGCCGATGGTTTTCGGCATAACTAAGCTCAGGTAAGTGCATAGTAAAGAGGGTTAAACAGACCAGTTCAGTGGTGGACAAATATGTAGGTGAACACTATTCAGCCATTTTTTTTCTGGTTGTGATTCATGCACAGGCATCTTCGTATGGGATGAATGTGTTGCCTTGCATGTCACAAATTGTAAATCAAGGTGACACGTTAGCGGAAGTCACAATTGTCAACTATTGGTGATGGGAGTGGACTGAAAAGACTACAAAAGCAAGCAGTTTCGTTCAGCATGTTTTTCCTTGTTTTCGGAAAGCGAACATCCGAGGAATGGCACATTGTTACTCATTGGCTTTATTGAAAAGAGCTGAACTTCAGCAGTCATGGTTTTAACCCTCTTCAGCGACAGTATGCACTTACCTGAGCTTAGTTATGCCGAAAACCATCGGCAAGATAAGTAACTCCGTAATTTGAACATGGTTACCCGAATTAAAAATTAATTTAAAAGAGAGGAAAGGAAATAATGAAATGAAAATCATTTTTAAAATTCCTACAAATATATATGTTGCTATATCATAAGTTTGAAGAATGTCACATGAGCCATTTACTCGGGGGAAAAAAAATCTTCTTCTTCAGAACTTTCTTCCAAATCATCGTTTATCATATCTGGAACCTCATCCCAGTCGAAATCTAGGTCACTGTAAGCTTCATCAACCAGCACTTTCACCAAGTCTTATGCCGTAAATCCCACAAATCACAGTATCTTCATTACTAAATCTCATTATAGAACGGCAGAAGTCAAGGTTAGCCATGGTAAAAACAGCATTTCGACCACACAACTTTAAAAATTCATAACTCGAGAACTACAGCATGTATCGACTCGCTTTGTTTTTTGTTTTTTTTTTGTTTGTTTTTTTGTTTTTTGTTGGTTTTTTTTTGCAAATGGAAGTGAATGGCTACAGGAAGAAGGAAGTCACGTTCTCGCGAGACTTTCTTTTCTACGAGAAACATGACGGCGCCCATTGTTGTCATGTGTTTTACCGGGTGCTGGCAGGCACTCAGCCTTTTGGCTGTGTGATTTCCGGTTGGGCACTAGCGGGCGCGCGCTTATCAAGACGGTTAACAGCATTCTTTAAACATATGCTTTTTCAAGAAACATGTTGCTTCAAGAGCACGGGACTGCAATTAGAGCAGACTGAATTTATTGACTGGAATGACGTTTCCCTTTCTGAAAAACAAACATGCATAGGTTTTGTTTTGACAGTGTGACGGTTCTAGCTCTTAACTAATACATAATATGTATTCTTGTGATCAACTTAGTTGTAAACAACAAGACATGAGATGCACAATAATTGTGATCACAAAAAGGATATTCTTTGAATTACAAAGTTACAAGCACGATGACTGTTAAACACAGATTTTTTTTATTTTAAGAAATGTATTAGATTTAGGAGTGCATGCCTTTGTGTGTGTGTGTGTGAATGCAGTTTTCTTTTGGTGTCTTTGCTTAATGCATAGTAATATGCCTATCTTGAGACAATGATAATTATATCCGAAAAATTAGGGGGTCAGACTTGGTACGAAAAACTCACTTCCAAATTTTCAGGGGGTCACAAAATATTTAGGGTGTCGCCATGAAAATAACTGCTAGAAAATGTAGTGAAAACACACACACACAACCATGCTCTTGCTGGCTCACATAAATGCACAGAGAAGGAGATAGAAATACATTAGAAAAGAGGTGTTTATAATAGAGATAGAAATACATTAGAAAAGAGGTATTTATAATAAAGTTAATAGAATATTCTAGACGGTGCTAAATGTTATCAGTTCATCTTCGTGTTCCTATGTTTTTAGAGTGGTATCATCTAACATGAGTAAATGTGAGCACCTACACTATCAGGATATTAACAGTGAAGCTTGATTTGTGGGATGTCCTCTTCGATTATCATCACAGAATTACCACTACGTGAGCCATTTCCTTCAATGTTGAAATATTTTATTGTATGACCAAATTCCACTCGCCATGCAATGATCATTGGAAGACTGGTAGAACCAATCATGAAACTGTAGACCGGCCATTCTTGCTCGTGTGAGCAACACATTTGTACGTCCAGAAGGGAGCCATTTTAATTGTCCAAAATGGTCATGTTGCATAGATCGATTGTTCGACTTTTGTTCCATTCGCAGGATTATCATCCATGAACCACAGCTGAACTGTTGGATTTTGATTCTGAAAGGCTGGAACTCCTACGGTTTTCCTTGCTTTTCCCACTTAGCTGAATCACGTGATCTTGTGGTCCAATCATAGACTGGATAGGCCCAGTCTATTTTGACGACTCTGTTGGTTTTCATTAGAGAAGAGTTCTCAGGCGGAAGTATTCATCGATTCAGAACATTCTAAAGCGTCAAGGAAATTTACGTTTTTAACTTTGATTGTGGTGGATAAGACGAAAATCCTTTTGCTTGATGCGCTGCTCAAGTTGTAATGCTTACAGAAGAATATCAGTGCATCACGGTAAATTTTGGTACATTTTAGTGACGCACTTGCCTGAATTCCAGTGCATCAGGTCGGAAGCTTATGCGTCAGAGACGCACATTTGTGCATAAGAATTATCACTGTGGGAGATCACAAAAGGGTCTTCAGAACTGCTTATGTTTCGACAGAAAGGCTTCACACCCCTGGATACCCTATCAGGGCATGGATCCCACCTTTTTCAAAGATTTTTCAAGTCGGTTGTTTTTTTAGCAGGATCGTGGTTATATACAATATAATGTAAAACGATTGGAGCTGTAACGTACAAGTTCGTTCTGTTGCCCTTTTTTTGTGTGTGTGGGGGGCTAACATAGTACTTAAACACACAGAGGTTGTCTTTTTCTTTGGTTCAGTTCTCTGTTACACCTTCACTATTCAGTATCGTTTTGTGTGTGTGTGTTTTTCCCCATGTGACAAGCCACATCTAAACAACATGTGTGGATCTGTTTTGTTTCTGTGTTTCAGCTGCCTTGATCCAGCAGTCGACCACTGTGAAAAGGAAAGACATCCGCAAATTCTTGGACGGCATCTATGTGTCCGAAAAGACCACCATTATCCAGGAGGACTGAACAGAAAAACTGTTTTCTTTGTGAAATAAAATCTGTGGTCTGTGACATGGATTTTTATGCCTTTAAATTTCTTCCCATACGAACTGTACACCTTTTTGAGACATTACATTTGTGTGTGAGAGCATTTGTATATTGAAATACACAAGCATTAAATTACTCTCACATACATACACATACTTGTCATGAGCATGCTGGATTCATACAGTTCTTGAAGGAAAAAAACCTTTTGACATTTGAAACCTGTGTATTAAAAGCCTTTGATTTGAAGGTAAAGTGTTGATGAAGAATAGTTCAAAAACCCAAAATTAGTTGTGCCAACCTTTTTTTTTTTTTCTTCAGCACAATTAACAAGACATTGGGGGGTGGGGGCTGAATGTGATGGCAATCCTGAAAGATGCAGTTTAGTTATCATGGTTAACCCTCTTCAGTATGCAGTTACCTGAGCTTAGTTACGCCAGAAACCATCAGCAAGATAAGTAACTCCGTAATTTGAACATGGTTACCCAATTTAAAAATTAGTTTAAAAGAGAGGAAAGGAAATAATTAAATGAAAATAATTTTTAAAATTCCTATGAATATATATGTTGCTATATCATAAGTTTGAAGAATGTCACATGAGCCATTTACTTGGGGGAAAAAAATCTTCTTCAGAACTTTCTTCCGAATCGTTGATCATATCTGGAACCTCATCCCAGTCGAAATCTATGTCACTGTAAGCTTCATTACCCAGCACTTTCACTAAGTCTTATGCCGTAAATCCCACAAATCACAGTATCTTCATCACTAAATCTCATTATAGAACGGCAGAAATCAAGGTTAGCCATGGTGAAAAACAGCATTTTGACCACAGAACTTTAAAAATTCATAACTCGAGAACCACAGCACATATCGACTCGCGGTTTTTTGCAAATGGAAGTGAATGGCTACAGGAAGAAGGAAGTCACGTTCTCGCGAGACTTCCTTTTCTACGAGAAACATGGCGGCGCCCATTGTTGCCACGTGTTTTACCGGGCGCTGGCAGGCAGTCAGCCTTTTGGCTGTGTGATATCCGGTTGGGCGCTAGCGGGCGCGCGCTTGTCAAGAGAGTTAATGATCACTGTATTTATCCTTTCTGGTGATATGAGCTATCTACTTTTGTGTACAGTGTTATGCAAGATCATTGTGTATAGATAAGCTCCACAGCCCTGGTGGTGGGGGCGGGAGCAAGTTTTGCATCATACATGTTAAACTAAATGCAGGCCTTTGCCAGTTTGCAACCTGTCAGGCTGAATTTCAGAGCTGATGCAGAGGCTTAAGAGCATCACAGACTATTTCCACAAGGTTCACCTGTCTCCATTCCCTCATTCTGGTCAAACCTGAACAAGATGTATTTTTGTATTGTTACCTATCATTTTTGCCCTTCAACAGTGCTCGGCTGCTTCCTGGCTGTATTCTATGGCTAACATTACCACTTTTAGTACCGTACTTTTAAGTTCCTGCAAATGTACAACAATTTTCAGAGTGAGGAGATGGTTATAGAATTTACAGAGCATTGGTCACGTTTTTGATATGTTAGCAGACAACATACACTAAGGGAGATTGATGAGAGCAGCCATTTTGTCTGGTTAAAGGCAATATGTCATGCTGTGATAAGTACTGGTCAGTGAGACACTGCAAAATAGAATGTCAAAAGCTGTACAAACAAGTGGTTCTAGTCCAAGTGCCCGATCTTCTATTTAGAGAGGTCAGAAGAGCTTGATTTTTTTAGACATCATCACCTCATATCCTTCAACAAAACTACCAGAAGTACATAATGGCAGAAGCCATCTAAACCACCTTTGGAGCGAGCAAGCATGCTCATAAAGACTCCTCAGTCTGGAGCCCTACAGCACATAAATGAGGGCTGTTATCGTCATCACCTCATTGGCATTGAAAACCTCCATCTGAGTACAGGAACTACCTCGGATATTTTTGGCACTGATGACAGTGCCAAAGGAATTTCCCTCTTCACAGTCAACTGGTTCATTTCATAGCAGTGACAACCTCCTCGGACTATCAGTTAGAGACCCTGTTTTCTAGTGAATTCTGCATTCAGTGTGACGTGTCTAGTGTACGATGCCAAAATAGGGAGTTTTTATGAATACTTCCCTTTACATATACTTACGATGTTCATTTTATAATGACTACCTCCTCGGACCATTGGTTTAAGACCTTGTTTTCCTGTGAATTCTGCATTCAGTGTGATATCATGTTGATGTCAATCTTTATATTCCTGCTCGTCCATTTGCTGTATTGCTTCATGCCATTGGGGTCTCATTTTTTGGACCATCGAATGAGGCAATGGAAACAAAATGGGCACATTCAACTGACATCATAGAGATGGTCTGCAATGATCTTAGGTAACCGCTAAATTTAGCCCAACAAAGTGACTATAATTTCTATAAAGTTTGGTAAAGGAAATAAAGAGGAAAAATGAATAAAAACTCCCCAAAAGAAAAATTCCTGTTCCGCCAAACGAGAGAAATTACAATACAAAACACAGGTGTTTTGTTTGTAATTTGTCTCTTTCATTCAGTGGAACAGTTATTTTTCATGTTTGTTTTAATTTCTGCCTGCAGTCGCCTCGCATTGAAATGAGCTCCATAGTGTACAGGTTAGGAAGAAAATGTTTTAAGACGGAAACGGTGAAATTAACTTTATGCCCTGAGTAATATGAACAAGGTGAACCATTTCCTCTTGTGCACATAGGAAGGCACTAATAAAGTTTGAATATCTATGTCCTACGCTCTATCAAGACACTGAAAATTACCTGTTGCATTCATTCTGTGAACCTTATGCAGTGACGGCAAGAGAAGACAATCATACAATGCACTGATGGCAAGAGAAGACGATCATTTCCTCTGATTTCTCCAAAAATGCCATGAGAATCAAAACTTAAGCAACATAGTCTCCCTGAAAATTGTCATTTTGTGACTGATGCTAGTGATTTTCCTTTTACACTTGGGGAAATTGTGTATTAGGAGACAGTTCTCAAATCCCTGTCCACCTCGCTCACCCATTGATGGCTATTCTGATAGATCCGCCTCTCTTTTGCCAAAGACCCTTTCTGCACCTAGTCACGAAGGGGTATAACTTGGCCGTCTTGCGTGTGGTTTCCTTGTCAGTGGTGAAACATGCGTCAAACTGATACTTGTTAAACCTCGTAGGTTGCACTGGTGGTGGAGAGCAAACGATCATCCCAGAGATGACCATCAGATACTGCAGTCATTTCTATCTCGCTATTCCAGTCTTTCACTGTGCGGTAGGTGAAATGTAAACAACATTGTGCCAGTCTGTCTATGTGGTGATTCTCTCTCTCTCTCCTTCCTTCCCTGGCAATGTGCAAGACCTGATTTGGTTCCTGCAGTCAGCTGGCCTATGCACCACAAACTAACTCAATATCGCAGGAAGAAACCTTTCACATTATCACAGGCCTTTGTACTACAAATCTGATGAGAAAGACGTCAGGTTTGGGAAGTGGGTAAATAAACCAATTGCCTTGAGTAGCAAACAGAATGATTAAGACAGTATGTAGAAGTATGTCTTGATATTCACACACGGTCGCACACACAGTTACTTGAGGGGAAAATACAACTAACATGCAACCAGCTTTACATGCAAGGTATATTCTACAGATTTATGACGTCACTTTGGGCAATATCATTGTACCAAAGTTGATGTGATAATCGGCACACATGATAAACTTGGAATTCTTCACTCTTAATTTGTACGTGTACACAGGGGAACAGTTATTGTAGTTAAAGTATCTGCGATTTGAAGAAAAGATTTGTTTGAATGTTGCTAAACGTCAGTAAGCGGGTGTTCATTACGTGTGAGCCTGGCATAGATACTTGTGTGGCTTATGCAACTTAACCCTACAGACATGCCTCTCCTTTGTTGGCATACTAGGTCTCACTGTCACAGATGCACACCCTTGATGAAAACTGGGTTGGTGTACAGTCGGAGACTGATTAAATTGACTGTGAATTTTAAGGTCGCATGCAAATGAGGAGATCACACTGTCATTTGAATCTGCATGTCATGCTGGAATTGCAGAGATCTATAGGCCATTGACGATCGCATTCATCTTCTGCACGAGTTGCGAGAGCATAGCAGTGAGGAAGTGTTAAGCTGTGAAGGTCACACATTCCTGAAAACATGATTGGTTGGCGATCAAATTCAACAAGCTTGCAGATGTTATAAATATGCAGATGAACATTTTCAGCTCGAAACCATCAATTGTACATGTGAAATGACCAAGAACGAAAAGCATAAAAAATGTTCAAGGCTTTTACCGGCAGCTTTGCCCACACTGCATGATGGCCTACCTCGGGAGAGCTAGCTCTCTCTCTCTCTCTCTCTCTCTCTCTCTCTCTCTCTCTCTCTCTCTCGTGTGTAAGAGATGGGAAAATGAAAGACGTGTGTATAAGAGATGGGAAAATGAAAGACGAGGAGAACCTGAGCGTTCAATACCGAGGACGTGTTATCTGAATGTTTCACACTGGAAGCTGAGGAACTGAATTGTGAAGTTAAGATATGAACATCAAGAATTTGTTTCAGTGTTTAGAATTAATAGAGTGTCAGAGAACAAAGATTACAAGCACCCACAATGAGTAAGATCAAAATCTTAATAAGCTACACGTCAAAAGCTTTTCCGAGAAGTACACGCCGATCACATGCACACAAGTGTTGAGTGCATAAGCGCCTGTATATAATGCACACTTGCTGGCTCATACACGCATCGTCTTCATGAGTTTGAATTAGTTCTGTACGTTCTTGATACTAAATAGCAAGAACTGCACTTCAATGCACACGCACACACATGTTCGCTAAAGAAAGCAGTACACAAGAGAATCGGGAGACATTATTTTAAATTGTTTAGCACACCTCGCCTTATGTGAATGATGCTTCGTCCTCAACACTACGACCACTGCATCAAGGACTGCCCCAGAGAAACCCCATTGCCAGGAAGATCAATTCTGAACTGTCACCACATGTGCTTCATTTCTCCACTGTCATGCTTCAAGAACGATGACGGTGGCAGAAAACCAGCAATGATCCGCACTGGAACCACTACCATCGACGGGTGGCCTAAAAACTAAGTACATTTGTGACTGGTCTTGCAAAGAGAAGCTATCAGTTGAAGAAAGCATTGTGCTCAAAGGCAACATCATGTATCCGCACTAGCCTAAAATGTATGACTACTATGCTGCAGACTACATGCAAGACACCAAGGCATGAATTTTGCATGCTACAAACAAAGACGTGTGTAGGAGAAGCATCGATCAACAACCTCGATTATTCCATTAAATCGGTTGCTGATAGCTAGTCGGCCACAATAGCCAACAAGAGATGTACTTCATCAACACGATGCACACGACGGACTTAAAGCGAGCCAGGAGACCAACCTCTTCCACTGGATGGCACAGATTACTGGCTAATCAACGACCACTTATCTAAAACGTCCTTTGGCAGTACGCACATCGTAGTACAATCATCGGTCTGCCCGAACAGCTGTTACGTGAACATAGCATTCCTGTGAAAGTTATGTCAGACAATGGACCGCAATGTGGTTGTGCAGATTTCCCTGTCACCAGCTCCCCAAGATA
>CM065728.1:58381275-58409922 GCA_033310375.1 Conus canariensis
CTTCTCTCTCTCTCTCTCTCTCTCTCTCTCTCTCTCTCTCTCTCTTCTATCTCTCTCTCTCTCTCTCTCTTCTCTCTCTCTCTCCTCTCTCTTCTCACACACACACACACACACAGATGCACACACACACACAGATGCACACACACATATACACACATATACACACACACACACACGCACGAACACACACAAAGACACACACGCATTAATACCTGGCATACATGTACATGCTATAGTACACATACACAATAGCACACAGAATAACGTAACTACATTTTTGCAGGATCTGCTAAAACGCTGCGATGCCAACAAGTCTCGCAACCAGCGCCTCTCTGCCATAGAAGGTCTTTCCGAGCTGACCCTGACCACAGAACCCCCCTTCTGGGCCAACCGCTTCTCTCCCCTCATGACCAAGGTGGCCACGCTCCTCAGTGACCCAGAGCCTGAGGTGCGGCAAGGGGTCATCCGACTGTGCCGAACCCTCGCCTGCAAGGTGGACGTCATGCCCAGTGGGGTGCAGTACTTCGACGCCCAGCTGTGCTGTGCTCTCACCCATGTCTCGGACTTCATCCGCCGCGATGCTTTGGTCCTCTTCGATCTGATGCTGGACATGTGGCCGGAAAGGTTGATCAAGGGCTACGGTCGACTGGTGCCTGCCCTCATCAATCAGATCAGCAGCTACATGGTGACCAACAAAACAGCCCGAAGGACTCTGGCCGTCAACCCAGGCAGCAAACTCGTGTCGCAGAAATGGCGAGCAGAGGTGCTCCTCCGTTTGAGCAAGATTGTGGAAACTTACATCAACAAGCGCAGGAATGACGCCACACCTCCGCCAAATCATGAACAAGATGTGACTTTCCGTTTTGGTGTCGACTGCCATACGAGGGGACCATGTATGCCTCCCAGCTGGAAGAACCTATGGACCAAGTGGCCCCTTTGCCGCAGCTCGTAAGTCATTAAGGTCATGATGAGGATAAATTCTTCTCATTTCTCAATGCTGAGGGATGGGAGAATATGGCGAAGGTGAGGCGTTGGTGTCTTGCCTGTTATGGTTTTTGAGTAGGGATGGATTAAAAGACAGAAAGGGTGGGGAAGTTGATTTTGTTCTGTCTGTGTATCTGTCTGTTGTCTGTCTGTCTGTCTCTTTGCTTTGTTAGCAAAAGAAAAGAAAAAACAGGAGGTATTACACAACAAAAACATACAGAAAATTATTGATATAATTTTGACATAACATTTATGCACACAAATAAACAGCTGCATAATGATATTTATACTACAATACAGTCCAGTTTTATGTGTGACCTTTCACCATGAAAGTAAGTCTTTTTACCTAGCCACCACTTTCTTGCTTGCATTTAAAACATGTATGGAGCTCAGGTTACTCATTTTGAGTTTTTGGTAGAAAAGCTAGTATACAGTCATTAATCTGTAATCAGTGTCTGAATTTGAGAAAGAAAGAAAGAAGGAAAAAGAGAGAAAAAAAGGAAGGGGAGGGGGGGGGGATGGAATCTGTATAGGTAAAAACTTACGTTTGAAAGATGCTGCACATCAGTTTTGATGCCAAAAAATTTGAACATACATTATGATTGTGTTTCCTCAAAAGTTTCTACTCAAGGGTCCCGCTCTGATATAGGCATGTCTGAAGTTCTGTGAATAAAACGCACTACTCATTAATTTCTGAAACCCATCCCTGTCCCCAAGTTACTAACATGATTGTAAGGTTTCAAAATGTTGTCAAACATAACATTCTGTTTCAGAGGCCGAAATGAAGAGTACTATTTCTTGGCCAATAATGGAATGCAGCTTCAGAAGTTCATCATTTCTGTTTTCCCGCTGATCAAGGAATGCTGGGAGGAAGAGTTCGCTGTTGAAGATTCTGTTGGTCCTTCTTATCGTGCCTCTGATTCCAGTAGGTTGAGAAGTGTGTGTGTGTGTGTGTGCGTGCGCGTGTGCGTGTGTGTGTGTGTGTGTGCGTGTGTGTGTGTGTGTGTGCATGTGCGCAGGAGCATGTGTATGTGTGTGTGTGCACATGCAAACGGTTCATTGAAATAAGAATTGTGTGTAATAAAGCAATTAAGCTGTGATGGTCTGCTTTATTATGACTTTAATTTGAAAAATAAGACGGATAACCTAAAGTGGGTTGGATTTCTGAAGAAAGATAATATCCAAACATGCCTGGTGCAAGATGTGTTTGTATTTTCCAGGAATGTTATCCAGCGTTTGTCAAACCTGGTATTGCTTTTTGACCCCTTTAAAGATATGCCCGGTACAGACACTAATGAATGTTGATTTTCAGTGCATATTTTATGGGTATGATGCATATGAACACGAAGAAGGAGCATAGTTTTTTATTTTAAGCCTGATGTTTTACTGAGTAATTGAAAAGGAATCATTATCCTCTGTTTATTTAAAAAGAAATGAAGTTTATAGTGTAATACAGCATTGCAGTTTGCTTTTGACAGTGCGTCGTTTGACATCATCTTCCATACCAGTGCTAGAGGCTGTGGTGGGTCTGCTGCACAAGTTTGTGGAGTGCTGGTGCCTTGTGGCTGATAGTGACCACGGCTACAGCAAAAGTTCTGAGGTAAAGACGCTGATTATGTTCGACTCTTCACAGTTGGTCTGATGCTGTACAGCATTGTAGGCTATCTCCAGCTGAGGGTGGAAAAATGTTCAAGAAATATCATTCAGTATTCTTTTTCCTCCCTCCTCCTCTCCCAAACAGATAACTTAAAATTTTTTCTGAATGAATTAAAAAAAAATATTTCTTAGTGAGACCGCTAAACAACAGGGACAAATAAATTACAAGTCAAAGCAAGACGCATTTTGACCTCTTAGGTCCTCTTCAGGCAAGAGAAATAATCTTTAGGACAGTGAATACAAAGAATGAGCGATCACTTATCTTCTCATGTTTGACGCAAGATGGGCGTTGAATCAATGGATTTACATTTTGCTGTCCCTTTTTACTCTGCCTTATGTTAATCTTTTGTCTTTCGTCACTGTCAGTGTCATCTACTATTTTCTGCCTGTCTGGCCCCTTCTCCTGTCTTTGTTCTATAATATCTTTTACACTTTTTTGTCTGGTTACAATTTACAAATATGCCAACACACACACACTGTCCAGAGTGAGCACTGTCAGTTCATGAAACGTTGCCAGTTTTTGATGTAGAGATAATCTTTGGGGAAAAAAAAATCAGATAGGAGAGAGGAGGAGGAAGGGGTTGTCACATGTGAATGCTGAATTGCTTCCACTTGTCACTTGATTTGATTGTACAGGTGAATTTGTACATACCGAGCCAATATGTAATTTTCACGAAAGTTCATGCAGGGGTGTATGTTTGTGTGTGTGTATGTGAGTGTGTGTGTGTGTGTGTGTGTGCATGTGTGAGTGTGTGCGTACATGCATGCAAGCATGCGTGCGTGCGTGTGTGTGTGTGTGGCTCATCTTGCATGTTGCATGTCCTTTCATTGGGGTTACTCCTATGCTGCTCTTTCGAACTTCCCTGTTCACAGCCACATCCAAAGTTTCTTCACATGCGCACAGTCAAAACAAACTCTTACAGTTTGTGTTCTTTTCTTTGTTTAGGACCCTGCTGGGTGGAACCAGCTAATCTTTGCCACGAAGCACTGTTCATGCTCCACTGTGTTTAAACTTTCCTACAAAGTCTCACCTTTTCCTGCTGTTGCAGACCCTTGTTTTTTTTGTTTTTGTTTTATCCCTGTTACTGTGATGTTATTGCGGTCTTTGTTTGTGTCTGTAGGAAAATGGTGAATGTGCTAGCATGTACTTGCATCCTGTAATGCATTGCAAATGGAAGAAGAAAAAAGAGGGGTAGGGGTGGAGAGAAACAGTGGGACAGGAGGTGATGTGAGTAAATTACTCGACATGAAGGCTACCCACTAGCTGCTAAGAAAAAAAAGAAAAGAAATGAAATGAAATCAATGAATAAGTATATAAAAAGAAAAAAAAGTCAGATATTTAAATGTTATTTAGTTTGTATCACAACACCAAGTTTTGCACTGTGTTTACACCTTCTGTCAAACAGAATCAGAATAATGGATATTATAGCTCATGAGACGATAGTCATTCAAACTTACAATGCGTCATCTTCACCTGATGGGCGTAATTTCAAAGTCAAAGTTCAAATATGTTGGGACTGAATCAGACCAGTAAGAACAGCCCCAACTGAAATGGTTGGAATCAGGTGCATCATGCACTGTCTGCACAGAAAAGAGTGGTAAGGATGACATGATCCTGTCAGGAACGTGTTTCAATCAAACAGATGCCATTGTTGTGTTGATGTCTGTTCCAGAAACAAATGTTATGCAACCTCAGTCTATCTCAGTGTCAAGACATGTTGTTTCAAAGCATGATAATGATGAACTGCAGTGTGATCACAGTGCTGGCGAATTGAAAAAAAAAAGTTAATTCATCTATGGCTACAAAGTGAAAAATGTTAATCGAATTGAAAAAAAAAGGTTAATCCATCTATGGCTACAAAGTGAAAAATATTAATCTCTAGAAGATTGAAGGTCAGCGCATGCTGATGGACAGATGATTTGAGCTTGATGATAGGGGAGTGATAGGTTTGGGGGGGGGGGGGGGGGGGGGAAGAAGAAAAAAAGTAGGAAACATGTAAGAATAACATAATTAATCTCTTGTTTTATCGAAAAGGTTTGTCATCATTCAGTAACCTCTAACCTGCCCTTTATTGCTTTTTCATTACCACACTGAAATAGCTTCATTCCTTGAAGTGAAATAAAATGAAACAACATTTGACCTTTTTTTTTTCTTTTTTGTATTTCAGTATCCTTGGTTCCAGTCAGAGTTTCTTGGTCAGTTGCGAGCATTGATGCTCCCTCACTTCCCCATCAGCGTCACAGAAAGCCAGCTGAAGAACAAGAAAGGTCAGCACAACAAGGCCCCAGCCAACAGCAGTGACTCCTTGGCAGATGACAGTCCTTTGCAGGTAATTCTGTGTTCCCTCAGACTGGTCCAAGAATTGTCTGTTTTCAGAACAATTCAGGGATTTCAAACAGCGGCAACTCCTCCTCAGATGAAAGGCTTTTGCAGGTAATTCTGTGTTTCCTCAGGCTGGTCCCAGAATTATCTGTTTTCAGAACAAGACAGGTATTTCAAAGAAATAATGTACGTTCCATGGATGAAATGCCCTCTCTACTGAAAAAAATTACACTTTTCAAACGTTTCTGAGAAGGAAGAAAGAGGTTTGCATAATTATCTGAAATAAAAGTGAGCTCGTTAGGCTGCCTGGGAGGATCTATTGAAAAAAAAAACTAAGATGGAAAAATGGAAAGAATACAGAAGGGTGTGCTCTCTTACCAATGAAAAAGGAAGAAACAGAACTGTCTGCTCACATTTGGATATTATATGGGGTGGGAGTGTCAAAGGCAATCATTCAGTGGAACACGCTAGTGTAAAAGGCATGGTTATCTCCCTTGTTCTGCTAGAGGATCCTGTCACTGTGGCAATGTTCCATGCTAAGTGGGTATACAGCATCAGTTTGGACAGGTAAGTATGAGAAAAAAAATATGTCTTATTTGGTACTGTTGATTGAACTGCCAGACAACAAAGTTTGTGAGAAAGCGGTCAACAAAAGTTTGTGAGAAAGCGGTCAAAAAAAGTGTGAGAAAGCGTTCAAACAAGCTTTTCTGCGCCCATGGAAGATATAAGTGAAACTCGGTGACATTGGTAACCAACCATACAAGGATTTTTCATTTAAGATACGTCTTTAATATGGTAATTTTTTTTGCAAGTGAAGTTTTTGTTTTCCCCAAATTGTGACCATGGCATTTAATACTTTGATGGGCCCAGTGTAAGGTGAAACCAGCTATATATTTGTCATATTTCTTGGCTGAGTCAACACAGTTTAAGGTCTCTATTTTCCACTGTGCACATCATTCCATCGCACAGCACGTTTTGAAAGCTGTAAGTTCCAGAATAATCTGGAAATCTGAAACAGAAAGATTATGTCTATGTATCATCCAGTTCAGTTAAATTTTGTTCAGGTTCTCAAACATTGTTTGGTTCTTAAACATTCAGGCAAAAGCAAATTTGTGTTTGTTTAGAAAGTTTTGAAAAGGGAATAACTGCCAAGCCATAGATCAAAACAGTGACTGTGATTGAGTTAATGTGTAGGAGAGAGAGGAACAAAGGTAGACGATGAATTACTTTACACAGAATGATTCTGATATGTTTAAAAGAATCAGCAAAGACGTTGTGCGATATTGGTGGAAGTGTGAATGGACTGACCAACTTTGCGACTTAGGGCTGATACACAAACTCAGGCGTCATAAGATTGGCGTCTCCGATTGCATTCTGTGTGGTCAAACATTGAAGTTCAGTCCTATTGTGGAAAACAGTTGACTTCTGTTAACAATGATCCAGTACTATAAAAGCATGTGGTGCGACCATCTACATCACGGAGCTTGACGGGCCACAATCACAGCTTGCACCATACACTATGTTACCGGGACAGGAGTGTAAAGAAGAGCAAAAAAAGAAAAGAAAGAAATTGAGAAAAAAATTTAAAAACTCGTGCAGACAGGAGAAATAGATTAGCAATAAGTTGCCAACCAAAAGCAGAAGGCAAGCTGGCTGGTGCAGTCAGAATTAGAAATGGTTGGTTACACTTGAATGTGGTTTGAGGGTTAGTAACTCTGTGATGACGATGGTAGTAGGGGTGGTGCCAGGTGGTGACGATGCTAATCTTGCAGGTCATAATGGTGATGGTAGTGATGATTGCAGTATTGCAAACCTTAGTTCTGACAATGATGATCATGATGATGATCACGGCATTATTCCAAACCTCAGCTCTAACGATGGTGATGATGGCGGTATTGCCGACTTCATGTCTGATGATGATGGCAGTATTGCAGTTTTCAGTTCTGATGATGGCAGCATTGCACATCTCAGTTCTGATGATAGTGATGATCGCAGTATCGTGGATCTCGGTTCTGATGGTAGTGATAGTAGCATTTTTGCACATTTCAGTTCTGATGATGACAATATTATGGATCTCAGTTCTGATGATGGTGATGATGGCAATTTTGCAGATCTCAGTTCTGATGATGGCGATGTTGCAGTATTGCAAACCTCAGTTCTAATAATGGCAATGTTGCACATCTCAATTCTGATGATAGTGATGATGGCAAGCTTGTGGATCTTAGTTCTGGTGGTGGTGATGTTGGCAGTATCACAGACCTCAGAACCGACAGTGGTAATGACAATATTGCAGACCTCAGTTCTGATGACGGTGATGATGGCAGAATTGCAGATCTGATCTGATGGTGGTGACGGCAATACTTCAGGTCTTAGATGATGATGGCAGTGTTGAGACCTCCGTTCGAATATTGCTGACATCACTGCAGACCTTAGTTCTGATGGTGATAGTGGTGTTGACCTTGCAGGTGTCTGTGCTGAAGCTGAATTTGATGGTGAGTGAAATTCTGGCCAGCTTCCCACCAGTGAATCAGGATTGGCCTTCAGTGTGGATGGAGCCCGAGGAGTGGCAGGAGGAGGTCGTGTCCTTCCTGCTCAAGAACCTGAAGCGAAGCATCAAGGCCGGCCTGATCGGCAACATCACCAAGGTGCTGCGTCATGTCTTCTTTCATTACCCATACACGGGTGAGTGGGTGTCTTTTGTTTCCTGTGTTTTACACTGTGTCAGAGTTGGCAAGGTGTGAAATGGTGGGGAGGTGAGGGATGAATGAGGAAGATTAGATAGAAACCGGGCAGACTGGGTTGTGGAAGTCACGAATCGGTGAGTGTCACATGTGCATGCATACTCACATGCATGCACCACAGTATTTGTGTGTAATGTTTATAGTATTAAAAGAAATGTTAGTGAGCAGTTGTTTGTTTTTTGTTACTTGTTGAACATTTTCCTCTCTGTTCTGTTCAACTGAGTGTTGTCGTAAGATGGATACCTGCACAATACAAGTACCTTATATTGTTCTTATTATTAGTTTTCCTTAACTAAAATAAGGATTTTTTTTCCCCCTTGTACTCGCCAGGTTACACAAGTTGAGTAGCTACCCTCTTATTCATTATGTTTCAAGAAAGGCCTGAGGAAAAGTGAAGATAAATGCAGGGTATGTTCATTGGTGCTGTCTCATGAGAGCTCGGCCAACAGGTAGTTGTGGACAAACAATTCTCATTGGGCAGTTTTGACCTTTTATCTTTCTAGTCATTCATATGCAAATTAAATCACAGCATGGAGATGGTAGAGGGAATAAGGTAGCAGATGGAACAAAACCACAACAGAAAAGAAACAAAACCTGTGATTGTGATAATTTTTTTTTCTAAGGACAAAATAAAGAAAGAGATAAAAAGAAGGGTTTTCTGTATGATTAAAGAACACTCAGCTGTACTGAATCCATCTTAAACCTTTTAACTACCAATCTGCCAGTCTGCCATTTTCATCTTTAGGAATTGAAAAAAAAAAAAATTGACTCACTGATCTGCCTGTTCTGAGAATCTTAACATCTGTCTCAGCAATGTAAAAGGCAATCATATTGTTTACACTGACAGTAACGTGTTGTTTTCAATACAGCTGCACCTAGGCCGCTGAATCATCTACATTCATGTTAAATATACTATTCTCTGTTGTTACGATTTATCATTTTTGTCATTACTCTGAATACAAGGGGAAGGGAAAGGGGAAGGGAAATTTAATTGGACTTGTTCTGAAGCACACAGTAAATGGCTTTGACAAAATTGAAAGTTACTGGTTTACTGGTGTCTTATCGCGGCACCATTCCTGAAATATTCAAATGGAAGCAGAACATAGATCACCCTTGATAGGCAGGTGTGGGCAGACCAGTAGTTAAAAGGGAGAAATACCTCAAGAGGTTTTGTGTTTTCTGTGGCAGAGGAACTGGGCCGACTTCTGACCAGGGTGACGAAACGTTTCATCACCGCACATCCCCTGTCCACAGAGAAGATAGTGTGGCTGGATCTCCTGAATGAACTGTCCTTTGACCTGTATGAGTTGAGTCCCTACCATGCCAGGATGGCTCACATTGCAGGCGGGTACGTTTGTATTAGCAGGAAGGTTCCATGGCATGCCTGTTTATCAGTGACATGTACCTAAGACCCAAAGGTTGAGAAAGTGTGAATGTGATCATTCACGATGAATGGTGGGACAGCGCCAAACATGAATGGTGTTCCGAGTTCTGTTTTTGGTGATAGAAATCAGGAAAATGTATGTAAGTTTGCGCTGTCTGCCAGTTACATAAAGACGGTGGGTAGGTTCTGTGTTTACTGTGTTAGCCTTTTGGAAAATTGTGGGTAAACAGAGCTAGCAAACTGACCACAGCTTGTGAGAGTTTGATGTACAGTAAACAATGTCAGAATGTAACAGTCGATGGTTAAGCTGTTCTGTCATTTATTGTAGTTACATCTTTTTTTTTGTTGATAACATAGGACATGTTTCAGAGACTGTACTGTGTTGTGCTTAGAGTTTTTGTCATTCTTTATTTATTCTACAAACTATGGAAAGGGTCAGGTCTTCAGAAATAGTCCTTGGACTTTTTTTTTTTCAAAGAGAATGGTATAAATTCTGGATATTTTTTATTTTGATTATTGTTATTGATATAAGACATTAAGCTTTAAGCACTTTACAATCCATGCCCTGGTTAGCATAGTGGGCAGACTGTCCTGGAAAGGGCAGACTGAAGAGCTGCCTGCTGGTGTTAAATTCAGTGGTTTCCTGGGTCATGCAGCTGAAAACCAGTCTCTCAATTTTCCACTCATTTTTTCAATTTTTCATAGAGGATGCATATTCTGTATACACGTAACATCCATACCAACAACCTAACTGGCCATCTGTTCCAAAAGTTGGTGATGAAAATGTTACATTTGTACAAGATGTTATGTAAACAGGGAAACTCAGTGTATAGTCTCATCTGAACAATGTTTCTGGAAATGGGATCAGAGCCAATTTTAACTTGGAGGGAAAAATCACTCTGTACCAAATTGGCTTAGGCAGAGATTAGTTGCTTTATTATTACTGTAAAACCCCTTGCCCGAAATAAATGTCTGACTTGATTTATTCATGTCCATGTGTCTTTTTCTATCCTTTGTCTGTGGGTTCTTTTTTTTTTTCCAGACACATTCGACATGACTTGCTGGAGGGCTACCTAAGAGAACTGCCAAAGATGCTGCTGGAGCTTTGTGGGGCAGAAAATCCTGAGCAGATGGAGCAGATAGCGAACCATGTGACCAAAGTCATGTGCTCCAAAGGGAGCGAATACCTGACTGATGCCATACTACACCATATGCCTCAACTGCTTGGTAAGTGAGATGAGCATGTATTTGAACATGTGCAGGATAAAGGAGCATGCTTGTGTGTGCATGTGTAGAAACGTTTTGAGGGAGAGTGAGGAGGGGCGTTTGTATATGAACTTGTGCAGTAAAGCGCATAGTACAGTGCAATATATGCATGGATGTGTATGTGTATGTTTATAATCAAGCATGTGTGTTTGCATACTTGCGCAATTGCATATGCAGAGCACTGTCATGGTCTGTTCAATGTTTTCCAGATGACAAGACAGGAGTCTTTGCTAGACTACCCCAAAGCTGCCACCAGAACATGTTTCAAGCAATAATGTGGGCCTACTTTTACCTACCTGTGCCAGAGGCCATCTTGAAACAAATGGAGCTGATCATTCGTTGTCCCCATGTTGATAAGGTCATTGCCCGCAAACTCGTTGAACATGTCAATATGAGGTGAGTTACAGTGCTTTGTAAGTCTGATGTGTGTATATATTAATTAATTGCAAAAGAAAATATGTGCAGAGACGTAGTAGAGCTTTCCTGTCCCAGAAGAAGGTTCAATAGGACTGACATATTGGACACAATAAAAAAAAAAGTAAAGGAGACAACCAAGCAGTTTTGTGGTCCAGTTTTTCCTTTTTTTCCTCGTTATATATCTACATCTATCGATCTATCTATATCTATAAATCTCTCTCTCTCTCTCTCTCTCTCTCTCTCTCTATATATATATATATCTGTCGGTGTGTTGTTGATGTTTATGACTGACCAATATGGTCACACACCTGCACTGCAATAACCTGGCACATTGACATTGAATCATTATATCTTGGCTATTTGCGTCATTTTCACCCAAATTTAGGTCAGTGCCAATCACCTTCATATACTCTACCCTGTTGAATCATCATTGTCAGTTAGGTGTAACTTCGACTGTTGAATTATCCAGAGTCATGCTAAGTATACTGTTACTAACAATGTCAGTTATTGTCATTGTCAAGAATTAAGAAAAATATTCTAGAAACAGTTTAGACTGTTCTGGTGACAACGCAAATGGCTGCAACAGGAGCAAAAGCCATCCAGTCAAAATTTTGCTTTTTAATTCTCTAATCCTCGCAAGTAACCAGTGTGACAACAAAAAGTAGACCCATTTCTGGACAAGCAAAATAGGGCAGATGGGTAGATTTTTAGAAGTGGTAGGAAAGAAGGAACTGGCAGATACTGAACTAACATCTTTACAATCATTTTGTTCTTGCTGACCCATTATCTGTTCATACTGTAGCATTTCTTTGACACTGCTCAATCTGATAATCCCCCACACCCAAACTTATCATATAACAGTAATGTTAGAAGAATGCACTTTAAATGTCCCTCTTTGCTGTGGTATTCTCAGTTCCAACTAAAAGAATATTTTCTTGTTCTCCCTTTTTTTTTTCCAGGTTCTGCGAGCTGAAGTTCAATGCATGGCACCATGCTAAGCCAGTCGACGTCCAGAAGGATCTGGAGATCAGGGCCACTGAGTACCTGAGCTTTCTCTTCAGTGTAGTGGTTGGTAAGTACCCAAAATATAGTAATTACCTTCAGTTTGTTTTTTTGTTGTTGTTTTTTTTTTTGTCAGATCTTCTCTGCCCTCTTGGTTGGCATTTGTATCCACACTCGGGATCATTCTATGACAGTCCCAGCGCTGGAAGTCCACGGAGGGCTGTCAGCAGCAGGTCATCATGAGAAGACCCTAGAGTACTGCTAAGTCACTTGCAGTATGCCAGTGGTACCTGAACACCGCTTTGATCCAACATACACCACACAGGACTTCATAAACTAAGCTCCTTACTGACAGAAGTAATTAGATAGTTGTGGAGCTTGCATTAGTGAACGTGCCTTTCTTAAAGCTGATGGCCACTGTGTCCATCCAACAACTGGCTGCATGAACTTGCCAACACTGAATTCTTTGACGCAAACTTATCACAGGCAAGTCTCTGAAACCAAGGTCACCATCATGAGAGCTGGGCATGAAGGACCACAGATCTAGAGAACTTATGATTGGTGGGCATGACAACAGTGATGATGTGGAGTTTCCCGGAGATCTGAGACTACATGAGATTGTATACTCTATGCTTGTATTATAATGACCTCTCTTCAGGATAGAGATTGATGACTTTACCATTGCTCTGTCTTCAGTGTAGAGATAGATAAGTTTTGTCATTATCTTTGCTTTCTCGTCAGTATAGTGGTTGATGAGTTTTGTCATGACATTTGTTTTTTTATTCAGTATAGCAGTTGTTGAGTTTTGTCATGCCTTTTGCTTTGTTTTCAGCAAAGTGGTAGATTAATTCTATCATGTCCTTTGTTTTCTTTTCAGTACAGTGGTTTATGAGTTTTACCATTATTTTGCTTTTTTTTTCAGTATGATGAATTTGTCATTATTTTACTTTCTCTTCAGTGTAGTGGTTATGAGTTCTGTCACTATATTTGCTTTCTCTTCAGTACAGCGGTTGGTGATGTCTGTCTTTACCTTTGCTTTCTCTATAGTATAATGGTTAATGTTGCTTCATCTTCAGTATAGTTTCAGGATCATCCCATAAAAACCTTGATTTTGTCACGGTTTCATTTTTTTTTTTTTTGCGTCCCCTGGTCTGCTTATTCTTGTTCTCTCTTAAACAATCACATCTAGGGTCGTTATGCTGCAGTCGCAGTACTAAAACCCAGTGCAGAGCGATCAGTATCAGAGCATCATGGGGCAGCTCACCAGCACAGACACTGCGCTGCTGCAGTTACTTTGATTGAAATTGGTGGTGTGTTTCTGATGCATCACAAGGACAGCAATTACCAGGCCCCCTTTCTGTGACAGTAACTGTTTAGTGGCAGAGTTGATATGAGGAAGTGTCCGCCCATGTGAAGATAGTCACCATGTATGTTGGGTCACATGTTGGCCATTGTACTGACTACTGGCTCTTCCTAACCCAACCCAGCAGGAGTCTACCTGTCTGCTTTCAGTCAGTTTCAAAACCCACTGG
Organism: Conus canariensis; assembly: GCA_033310375.1. Taxonomy (NCBI): domain Eukaryota; kingdom Metazoa; phylum Mollusca; class Gastropoda; order Neogastropoda; family Conidae; genus Conus; species Conus canariensis. Next base: position 58,394,581 of record CM065728.1, read on the forward strand.
AAAGAGTTGACCAACTCACTGGGTTTTGGGGAAAATCAGACATCTGCTAAGTCTCATCTACTGACACTCCCTTTCCCTCCCTTCTGTCTTCCCTCTCCCATTCCCTATTAAACAAAAAAACAAAAATAAAAATGATATTTTAAGCCAGTCAGTGAATATATTCATTTATTTGTCAAATAATTTTCCAGCTTAGTTTTCTTCTTAGCTCAGAGTTATGGCCTAGTGTACGCACCAAGTGTTTGCCTAATAGGAAAGTGATACTCTTCGATGAAAACCTTCTCGTGCAAAAAACAAATAAAAAGCTGATTTTTTTTTAAGCAGTATGTGAATATGTTTATGTATTTGTCAAATGATTTTCCAACATAGTTTGCTACTTCATATCTCAGACGTTACGGTCCAATATACACACCAAGTGTTTGGCTGACAATAAAGTGATACTCCTTCGATGAAAACCTTGTAGTGACGCTGTGACAGGTCACACCACAGTGGAGCTGGAAGCCATGGAGAAGGCCCACGCACCAGAGACTGGGAGGTTGACTCGCATCGTGTGGACATGCACTATGGAGCAGTTTGAAAAGCACTGCTACTGTGTCAAGGATGTAAGTAGAAGTGACCTATGCATGCGTTTCCGTTATTTCTTGTTTATCCTGTACACAGTCAGTGCAGTATGTGTGCTATGTGATATTAGGAAGGACGGAGCAAGGCACCTTAATTTTCACGCAAGAAGGCAATTTTTTTTCCCTCAAATTCTGACCAGGCACCTAACTGAAGGCAGCACCCATTCTTTGATTAAATCAATTTTGGTATCCAGCTATGTAATCTTAATATGATCTGCAGTCACTTTTCAGTGTCCATCTCTCCATATCAACACATCTCAAAGTGTCAGCTGTTCAGTGGGCAAATCAGTCTTGCACACAAGCACAGCAAGCATTCAACATATTCAGACTGTCATTGATACTTTCTTATCAGTCATAAGTGACATGTCAGGTAAAAACTCAACAATCACGTGCGTACCTGAATTCTTTCATGAGAATCAACAGCAACACTGCCCAATCATTGTGGATCATAGTGACGTGAAAAAAGTTCCTCTGATCTGTCAGTGTCCTAAACAAAATCACCGGTTTACACAGCTGACAGCATGCAAAAAGAAATACTGAGCATATGATGCATTTGTCCATTGGAAGAGCCAGCTCACTTGTGCTTCAAAGAGTCTTTGACCGTTGAAGACTGTTTTGCTTTAGAACCTTTTTCTTTAATATTATTCATTCTGAGGAAGAGAGGGTACGGATTAGTTGGGTATGAGTTGTTTGAATAGAAGCTGGGTGGGCAGACGTGTGTGTGTGTGTGTGTGTGTGTGTGTGTGTGTGTGTGTGATAGAGAGAGAGAGAGAGAGAGAGTTTGTGTCTATAGTCTGTCCTTAGTTCACAATTATTATCAATAAATTGTTATAAAATCTGTTGTCTGTCTAAAGAAAAATCCTTAATTCAACATGTGTACAAACTTTCTTTTGTATGTATATTAGATTGTTATTTTTACAACAAGACTGCCGAATGTGTTTCCTAAAATCATCAGACAGCCTTCCAGACAGAACAATGTTTTTCTAAATCATCAGACAGACAGCATACCAGACCAGATTGTTATTCCTGAAATCAACAGTGACAGTCTTCGAGATCAAATAGTATTTCCAAAAGTCACCAGACAGCCTTTTAGACCAGATTGTGTTTCCTAAAATGTCCTTACAAGACAGTGTTTACTGAAATTACCAGACAGCCTTCCAGATTATACAGGCTTCCCATCAGACTGTGTTTCTTCTTCACAGCCCACAGATCTAGCAGGATAGTAAACAAGCACCGCAGTCCCCAACTGGGCACTACAGTGGATTCACTACTGGCATCCTGGGCAAAGGAAAAGCAAATTCTCTGTGGCATGCAGCAGCGCACCCTTAAGTTAAGAAGTGAAAGCAGTCCTGCAGAGTTTCTTCGTCCTCCGGGAGGTTGGAGATGATATAGTCTACCAGCTGGACTGATCCCAGCAGGTCATTGTCTTCAGGTTCAGAACTGGACATTGCTGACCCCATTCAGACTTGAGACTTTTCAGGTTTTAGCCTGAATTCAGGCTTTTTAAAAGTCCCGAAGGCCATTCTTGAGATTTGCATAAATCTGCTGTGAAAATTAGGGGTTGGGTGGGGAATATGATATTAAGATCCATCAGGTTTCAAGTTCTCAGACCAGTCGATTATTGTGCACCAGTTTAGTTTGTCAAAGCCTTTGCTGTCACTTCCAAATATGAGTGGTTGAAAAATCTGTTGGTTCAGAATGTTTCAAAGGCTAAGAACAGAAGAATTGGCAGGAACATTGACAAGACGCCAGGACTCAAGAATTGTTGGGATGCATAATGACCTGAGCATACCATTACATCAATTTAGTAGTAGTTTAAAAGTCTGAAAACAAAACAAAACCAAAGCAACTTCAGGGGACTGAACCTATAAGCCCTCAAGGTCATTGGCCCTGGAACTACTTTGGGTTTGATGTCAGTTCCTGGACCCTCTGGAATTTTTCCACTCGTTCAAGTCTCATGTCTGCCATTGCCATCTGTATAGAGCCAGTCTTCAACAAAGAAGAATGCCAATGAGGTACAGGCCCACAAACCTCAGCCCATACGTTGCAGTCCTGTCCCACCGCTGATGGCTCGAGGCGACAAACATGCCCCAGTGCACTTGAGTTCCCTAGAAAACTGTTCGATCAGCAAGGTGACCCTGATGGACTTCACCCAGCGCACAGAACCTGCTGTCTAAGATGGCTGGCAATGCAGTGGAAGATGGTGTCATAAAACAAGTTTCTGTGTGTCTCTTTCAAGATTCATATTGCAACAGACAACAGATTTTTTTTTTTTTTTTTTTGGCATTTTTCTTTTGACAGCACTGGATTTTTTTGGGTCATTTTACCTTTTCCTTAGCATTGATCCTGTTTTTTTTCCATTTTGTTTGTTTGTTTGTTTGGCAGAATTTTCAGTGTCTCACCCAGTACCTGATTTTTTTCATTATACCTTTATTTAATCTTTGGTCCTGTTTTATTTGTTTGTTTGACAGAATTTTCAGTATTTCACCCAGTACTTGAAGTCGAAGGATCCTGCCCTGAATGGCACAGGTGCATATGTCCTGGACACTATGGCTGAAGTGTGGGACACTCAGATTCTGGTTAGTACTGGTCACTGTTGATGGATACCTTGATTTATAATTTACAGTTGGTTTACATGGCATTTTCCATTCAAAAGAAAAAAAAACTCCCTCCCGTTTAAGAGTTGTTTATCAGGACCTGTTTTCATGTTTATACTTGATCAGATGTCTTTTCAGGTAAATTCTCTCTGTTTATTTTAAACACCCCTCCCCCATGTTTTCCCCCTGCTCTGGACCTTTTTTGTCTGTCCTTGTTCAATTCCCAGTAATGATTCCTTCCCTTTAGAGGCTTGTTTATTTTAGGACTTTTTTTTAATCTTTGCCTGTATTTTAATATTTTTCCCAATTAATTTCTGTCCTTTAAAAATTCCTGTTGTCTGTTTGGTATGTGTGTGTGTGTCAGCCCCTTTCCTTATGGCTATACTCATATGCTTCTTTGTTTATTCCCTTCCTTTCAAAGATTTTTTGAGGTCCTTTTTTTATCTGTGTATATATACTCAATGTACTTCCCACTTTATTCTCTCCCTTAAAAGTCCTTTTTTTCATGAAACCTTTTTCTGTGTATAACTTGGTTTATTTTGCAATTATGGCTCGTTCCTGTCAGAAACTTATTTTTACTTTCTTTGTCAATGAAAACTGTCTCCAACATAGCAAACTTTCTCTTTTGGGAGGAGGAAATTGGCATGCCTAGTTTTCCGGTAGTGTGTAACCAGGCTTACCTGTGATTTTGGCACAGAAGAAGTACAGCACCTTGAGCATCATGACGGCATGGTCGGCCCTGAGGCATTGGCACTACATGATCAACTCCCGACTGACAAAATGCCACATCGTGCACACGGACGACCCCAACTGTTGTACCACACCGCACACGAACCCACCTGAGATGTGGCAGAACATTCTGAACCAGACCCTGCCGCTCTTCAAAAGACACCTGCGACCTTTCACCCACCTGGCCTTCTCCGTCCTGTACAGCCTGGTGACCTTGGAGTTGGAACAGAAGGTGGCGGAGCTGCCCCAGGGTGTACATGCTGAGATGTTGAAGGCAGTGGTTTCACTGATGGAGGCCACACTGCGCATGTTGTTGGATCTGCTGCAGCTCATCACCCAGTTTGTGCAAGGTAGGCATTCTATGATGAGAGCACGATGATGGTAATGATAATGATAGTGATGATATGTAAGGACTCCATTTCAACTTCAATTGATTGTTAGTTAGTAGAATATGGAACAAGATACACAGCCTCATTTTCAAACAGTCAAGAGTATTGGTAAGGGGATTGGTTTGTCTTGAGTGATTTTTTTCTTTTTTCTTTTTAATTGGGGGGGGAGGGGGGGGGGGATGGCGAAGGCAGTGGAAGGGGTGTTTTCTTTTCTTCCATTTGGCTTTTCAAGAGTTCCAAACCTTATGAAAAAAAAATCACATAATTTGGGATTACTATTGTGAAAGCTTTATTGACTAGCTGAACCTTGCACAGGATTCAAATGATACTCATAATTTAACGCTGTTAACACAGACCCTCGTTCTGCTCTATGTACCAGTTAACACTGCAGTCACAACACTAAAATTCCCTCAGGACACCTGATTTTGACCATTTTCAATTAATTTTCCTTAAAAGCCTAGATCTGACGGTGACTTTATTTTTGTATAGTGAAATAGGGCTATCTTTCATCTTCTTGATGATAAATGTTTTAAAAGTCAAAATAATTTCTTTGTTGTTATTTGTTTGAGTTGAAAATGACATACTTTGAACAAGGAGCACTGATTCAGTGCTTGAAGGCGCCAACATGTTGGTTGCTTTCCCTTCAAATTAACCAATGAAATCGACTGTTACTAGCTTGCTAACTGGTATGAAATGATGTTGGAAGGACTGTATCTGTACACTGACACCACTGGTTGAAAGTTCTCCGGGAAATTTGGTCATATTTACTTTTAGAAGACCGTCGCTATCATTCTCGCGATGTGTTCTGAGTGACAGATCGCTTGCTGCGAGTATTTTGGCTCGATGTCGATAAGTGGTAAGTCAGGTGCCACGATCATTCTTGCGGCATGTTGCGAAAAAGTTAAAGCAATAAGTTGTGTTGACTCAGTTCATATGTGGTTCAACTCAAGTTTGTTTGTCTACCTGATGTACCTGAGAAATTTGGATTAAAACAACAAAGTCTCAAATATCCACACTTTGTATTCTTGACAATTGCAGGGTCTAGCATAGTTAGATGATAGTTTAGCAGGGTGAAATTGCCGGGTAAGGGTTGATTATTTTGTCAGCCATGGGCTCCAGCATAAAATCCAAATAGGACTGAAACTGCTCCTGTTCTGGATGCCTTCACAACATCAGTAGTAGGGAGGACTGAACTGCTCCGCTGTCTGGTTTGCAACAATGCATGTTATGATGCACGCTCTTTTGCTTGAAATGAAGTTGGCAAGAAATTTAAACATAGGTGCTTCAGCGTCAGTTATCAGATCCGTGGACTTTTCCAGTCCTTGAATTTGTTGTGTTTTCTGTCTACATGTCTTTTTTACAAAATAAAAGACCTCTTAAATGTAGCTTGAAACTAACTTACATTGCTGTTTCTGTACAGATGGTCTTGAGTGTATTGTGTTTATGAATGCACAAATACATAGTTATAGACCACTCTGTGCTCATGTAGACCCATCAGATATAAAGGAATGTTTCTGTCTCTTTTTATTCTACATTTAAAGGTGGAATGGGTCACATGTGACTTTGAGGATGTGTGACACACATATATTTTTTCAAAATCCATCACAAGGATTCTTATTTATGGATGAAATAGATTTTTTTCTGTAGAGATTTTGTTCCTAAAAGATTAAAAGGTGCTCCTTGTAGTCCAAAAATGAGAATAATTGTGAAGGGGTAGTTAGTTTTGCGGCTTTCATCTTTATGGTGTATGTGTGCGTTTGTGTTGCAGAGCAGCAGAGAGAACTGGAGTCGAAGAAAATGACACTGCTGATCACAAAGCTGTTGACAGCTGAAGAATTGCAGTGTCATCAAATCAACTACAGGGACCTCCTCAGCCCTGAACTGAAATGTTTCATAGCAGCTGTTATGGTGAGTGGTATTTTGCAAGTACAGTCTGAGTGTAGTGACAATATGCAGTTAGTTGTTCTTTTGGATTTGCTTTGAGAAATCGTAAGCATTTTCCCCATACTTCATTGGATAAGTAACTGTTGACTCATTATCTTTTTTTCTTCTTCTGTTTGACCCGAACTGTGATCATGTGTGCCTGAATGTGGAGGTGAATGTGGAGGTAGTGTGGTTTGTGGCTGATTGATGACTCGATTTATTTCTTGTAGTGGATCTATTCTTCATTCTAGTTTGATCATGGATTCATCCTTTTTGTTGTTTTAACACCATATTCATGAATGCTTGGCTCTGTTTTGCAGGGAGCAACTCCCCAAGTGGAGACAACCCAGTGGTGGCAGAGCTTCAGGAGTACATGTGATCAGAGGATTCCTGCGACTTCGACAGGTGACTTTGTCTTTGACAGATAGTACTTTGGCTCACAAACAGGACCTGGTGCTGTGAACCTGTGATGGAATGGAGAGGAGGGAGTGAAAGAAAGGACTTGGTGTTAGAGCCAAAGAAAGAAATGAAACTGGAATGTGTGTGTGTGTGTGTGTGTGTGTGAGTGTGAGTGTGTGTGTGTGTGTGTGTGTGTGTGTGTGTGTGTGTGTGTGAGGAATGGATTTGTAATGTTAAACCTGTTTGATGTTGATCAGTAGGAATTTTTTAATGCTGTTTTGTCATTGTCAATTTCCAGTTCTTTGGATATTAAAACTATGCTGTCTTTACAGTTGTGACTCAAAAGCAAGTTTTGAAGGTGTGTGTGTGTGTGTGTGTGTGTGTGTGTGTGTGTGTGTGTGTGTGTGTGTGTGTTTGACTTTTTCAAGCCTCTCCCAGCCTACTAACACATGTTAACTGATCTGAATGGCTACGATTCACTTTCAGTGACAAACCACTCAGTACGTACCAAATTTCAGTTTCATTTGAGAATTGGAATCGTCTTGATTATTGACTGACGGTTCAATGTGTGTGAGTGTGTTTGCATTTGTAAGTTATGTGACAGTGCTTACATGCGATCAGGTGTGTAATGGTCAGTGAAAACTGTGCAAGTGTGTGATTTGATTGTTTGTTAGCATTTGTGAATATGTGTACATACATGTGTGTATGTATGTATTAGGTGTGTGGTTTGTAAGAATGTATACATAAGTATATTTGTGTATTGATGGGTGTGTAAGTGAAAATGTGTGTATGTAATTTTTTTTTCCTTTTTTGGTTTATTCTTTTGTTTTCATTGTCCAGAGAGCCGAAATCATGCATACATTTATGCCACTGACTTGAAATAAAGTTTGTTCAATTGTTATTCATGGAGTTTCTTTTATTTCCTTATTCATTTTGTTGATGTCTCATCTTCTGTAAGCCAGTCTCCCTTCCACTTCCCCACCCCCATCCCCACCCTCCCACCTCTCCAGCCAACAGCATTTGCACCCAAACCAGTCATTCCAATGTCCCCCCACACAGCCAACACAGAGTTGTGCCGTCACAGCCCCAGTGCCAGCTATCCACAGAGAGCAGTCAACATTAGGTTGACATGAGGCAACTCAGGTAGGCTGAACATTGTGAAAACATGAAGAACCAACCAAAGCCACGGAACTGTCATTGAACTGGCTGAGAATGATCTGTGTAGACTTCAACAAGCCTACCCACAACAGGACAGCATTACCACACTGAAGATTGGAAAGACAGCTTAATCAGATGACATCTCAGCAGAAGCACTGAAGGCAGACGTGGACAATACTGTTGCAATGTTGTTCCCTTATTTCAGCACATGTGGGAAGATGCAATTCTGCAGACTGATCCAAGGATGACTGCTCACCAGCAGTTTCTGGGTGAAGATTTTAGTCAGACAAGGCTGCTTACTGTTACCTTTCGTCTTTCTCTTGATCACAGAATGGAATATGATAGCCACAATCCTATGGGAACAGAAACACACGCCATTCCTCTTCCATAGGGGCAGCTGCCCTTCTGCTCTCTCCTCTCCACCCCCATATTCCTACGCTAATGCTGTATGCTTGCTTTCATGATATATCCTGGTGTCAGCCAATTCTAAGACATACAGACACCTGCAGAGACAGTCATGATATTTGAGCAATACTCAGAAATGCATCCATTAAGTAGAAGAAATCACTGTGCAATTCCCGTCTAGTCATTTAAGCCCAAAGCCGCCTCACAATGCATAGAAGCTTGCTGGTCAAAAAATCCCATGTACAAATGCCTCTGATGGGATTTAAAGCCATGATCTCCAAGCCTGCAATCCTGCGATGCTAACCATTGAACCATGGAGGTTGGTGAGTGGTCTTTATTTGATAAAACCTTCTCTGGTTCACTTTTGTTTCAGCAAAATGATAGCATGCAATGAAATCATACATTATTAATATTGGGAACACAATTTCACCACCTATTGGACAAGGTTATTCTACTAATCTGTTAAAAAAGATGCTTCGATCACTTTGCTGTCTTCCATGCACACTTTGAAAATAGTCACGTTAGATTCTGATGGCTTAAGTAAGATGGATATTTTCGCAGATGGCGAGTGGCTTTTGAGTGCTAATCCAGTGTAACCTGCATAAAGAGTAGTTGGTGGAGATGAGTTAATTGAGGGTCTGCAACAAGAGAGGTTTTGAGTAACTTTGAACCGAAATTCTGGAATTTCAGTGTGTTAATTTTTTCTTTTTTCAAATTTTGCCTCCTGGAATGAGGATGGCTTCAGTTACACCTTCCCCTTTTGGCCAGAGAGGCATTTTACACAAAAACATGTGTTTATTAGGGCATGTGAATATTCAACCAGAGAAAGTGGAATGTTTACTCCACTGTCCACAGTGTCAGAGTGAAATGCGCCGACCACTGGTGCTGTGCTGGACAATGTGTTTAGAAAGTCGCGTGGTTTGAAGGGGACTTAAAACACTAAGGTATGAGAATATGAGAAAGGCATTTCGCAGGGGCATGAAAAAGAGACAACGTGCATGTTGTTAGCTGACTGAGAGAGAGGGGGGGGGGGGGGGGGGGGGGGGGGGGGGGGGGGGCGGAGCAAGAGGCGACTTACATGAACTCGTCTTTCGTATGGGCCTGTGGCTCAGCAAAGCATATTGCCAACTCTCTCTCTCTCTCTCTCTCTCTCTCTCTCTCTCCTCTCTCTTACTGGTGGAAAAATATGCTTGACAAAAATTTGGAAATATACTAACTGCCAAGCCAAGTGATTATCATCACAGAGGTCATTGATTTGATCTCCATCATTATTTGAGGGATTTTTTTTTTTTTGGCCTGAACAGCACCTACTCAGAGTTTGCTATGGGGGTCAACTGTGAAAGATGAGTTTCATCCACTTAATGGATGGGTCTCTGAAAATGTTCAAATTTCCTGACCAAGACTGCAGGTGTCGGTATCTCTCGGGCCCGTCAGTATCTCTCGGGCCTGGTTGACACTGGCATGTATTAAAAGAGGGGGTAAAAAGCATAGAGGGCAGCGCTGTCGTGTAGTCTCGGACAAAATGGACCTCTGTAGCATCAGATTCATCATTCTTATTCATCAGCATAAAAAAGTCTCAAACTTGGTGACCTTTCACACCCTGCCTCATGGTGACATCAGTTTTGATTTCCGCTTCGTGGTTGTGCCGTCAGTAAATTCATCTCGAAGTCACCGGTCTTGGAAGAACACTCATCGGTGCTATCACTGGATGGGCATTGTAGCGCCCTCTGGTGGGGGGTGCTCACTCTGCGGCTCTGGCTCTATGAGTTGGCAAGTATTGTTGTCTACAGGGGGCATAGTATTGTGTTGGATCAGAACAGGCGCCAATGAAACACCACCAAAGTAACCCAGCAGGAGTGAAGTGTCTCCTCTGGTGGTTGCCCCATGATGGCTTGACATTGGTTGGTCCCTGTGGACTACCATGCCCGGCCTCTGGCAGGTAGACGAGGAGGCAGAATGGGGGGCGTAAAGGTAAATCCACTGAAGTGCAACAGAGAGAGAGCGAAAATAAACAAACGAAAACAACTTCACAACCATGAAGAATCCACTGAAGTACAACAGAGACACGAAAATAAACAAACAAAAACAACTTCACAAGCATGAAAGAATCCACATAGAAACAACTTCAAAAGCATGAAGAATCCACTGAAGTACAACAGAGAGAGCGAAAATAAACAAACGAAAACAACTTCACAAGCATGAAGAATCCACTGAAGTACAACAGAGACAGCGAAAATAAACAAACGAAAACAACTTCACAAGCATGAAGAGGCGAAAAGAGCAAAAATAAATAAACAATTTCACAAGTATGGGTGTGCCCAATCTTCGAAGTGCAGAGTGCTGAATTATCTGACAGAATGGAGATGTGCATAAAATTCATGTGCTCTGAAATACATAAAAAGAGCGCTTAAACTTTTTGTTCTTGTATCATGTAATTTTTTTGTGTCGATAAAGGTGTAAGAAAAGAGCTAACAGTGTCCTCTGCCAAGCAATCAACAGACACAAGCATTTGCAGCACAAGAAAACCACAGTCACAAAATTGATTCAATCTTAAAAGCCGATTGTTTTCACACTTGCGCCACAAACCCTCTCTTGAAGAAAACAAAATGCAAGGAAAAGGGCACAAAAGAAACTCAAGTTGTTCTTTTTTGCTGTAAGCAGCAAGACTGTATTGTACTTAGAGATTTTGCAGCTTCCAGGTAAAGAGAGAGAGGGGAGAGAGAGAGAGAGAGAGAGAGAGAGAGAGAGAGAGAGAGGAGAAGAAAAAGAAACTAAGTTAACATTGAAACAAGTACAGGGGCACAGACCGGTATGCAGCTGTGGCTGAAGCTGCGGACAAGCGAACAGATTTGTAAAGTGTGGGAGAGGGGTGGGGCGGGGGATGAGACCGGTGACAAGACCCATCATGCTGATGTGACCACGTGCTGTTATGACCACGTGTCGTTGTGACCACGTGCTGTTATGACCACGTGTCGTTGTGACCACGTGTCGTTGTGACCAAATGTCGTTGTGGTCTTGTCCTTTTGATCTGGTCACAACGACACGTGGTCACAACGACGCGTGGTCATAACGACATGTGGTCACAACGACACGTGGTTTACAAGGACACTTGGTCACAACGACACTTGGTCATAACCAACATGTGGTCACAACGACATGTGATCACAACGACACTTGGTCACATCGACGTGACCCCGTTTCTGAAACCAAAACGATGTCATCTGCTAATAGCAGGATAAATGATATTAAAACATCATCTGGAGAGAGAGAGAAGAGAGAGAGAGAGAGAGAGAGAGAGAGAGAGAGACGCACACTAAAATAGACACAACGTACAGCCGGCAGTCTCCAGCAGCTTTGTGATCTGTTCAAGGTTGATTTTTGACCCCTAAAAACAAGATGGACTCAAATATATGAATGGATCATCGCATCGGAAAGCAGCACACACACACACACACACACACACACACACACACACACACACACACACACACACACACACACACACACAAGAGCGCGCATGCACGCGGCGGAGGATTCATACAGATTGTGTCACAGAGAGAGAGAGAGAGAAGAGAGAGAGAGAGAGAGAGAGAGAGAGAGAGAGAGAGAGAGAGAGAGAGAATACATATGTGTGTATGTGTGTGTGTGTGTGTGTGTGTGTGTGTGTGTGTGTGTGGTGTGTGGTGCGCGCGCGCGTGTTTATGTATGTGCATGTGTGTGTCCATATGCGTGTGCCTCTGTGTGTGTGTGGTGTGGTGTGTGTGTGTGTGTGTGTGTGTGTTGTGTGTGTGTGTGTGTGTAGTTTCTGCAAGAGTATCAGTGTGTTCGAACTGGGGGAAAAACGTTTATAGGAACACAGATCAAAATAGTGGTTCGTTTTGAGTTCTTAATTTTCTCTGTGGCAGAGAGAGAGAGAGAGAGAGAGAGAGAGAGAGAGAGAGAGAGTCGCGGTGTGTGTATGTGTATGTGTGTGTGCGCGCGCGCGCGTGTGTGTGCGTGCGTACGTGCGTGCGTGCTTTGTGTGTGTGTGTGTGTGTGTGTGTGTGTGTGTGTGTGTGTGAGTGTGCGTGTGTGTGGGGGGGGGGGGGGGGGGAAGGGGGGGCGCTCATGCCCGTTTATTTGTGCGTGTCCGTGCGTGCGTGTGAGGAAGTGGTTAGGGGTCGGTTTATCATACTACACACAGGCCTATACAAACATACATTCGCAAACAGGCTTATACACATATGCACATGCAGATTTACATGGACACACACAAAATCGTGCCCAGAAACATACAGTTATGGTTGCGCATGCAAGCTCAGATACACTCATGATACATTAATACATAAACACACACAAAGAAAACCCTATTACACACACACACACACACACACACACACACCACCGGCAGACAAAGAGGCGGACTTCAAGACAGAACGGGTGAACTGGTCAAGTGCAGGCTTTAAATTGGGGGCATGAGACGCACGTGAAATAAGTGCTTGTGGGTGTTTGTCGTGTCACGTGATTTTCCGTCGTCCAATGAGCGTTTGCTTTTCTGAACTCACGACAAGATCTGTTCAGTTCAACGTCAATCGACAGCGCCATTTTGCAAGGCACGCTGGCGAGGACTGAAACAGTGGGTGAGTCAACGATTTTTTTTTTTTTTTTTTTTTGTGTGCTTTTTGAGGTAGACAGTAGGCTACTTAATAAACCTGTTCATTTTTTTTTCTACACCTAAGTTTTCAATACCCGTAATACTTTAAAGAATTTTCTAGATAATGATTCAAAATTTAGAGAACTGTTCTATGCTTACGATGGATTGCAATGAAGATATTAATTGTAGCATGCCATCTGACCCAAAAAAGTGAAGAATTTTAGAAGGGACACATGGTAGACCGCGAGGTCTAGGCTATTGAATGCCAGTCCCTGCTACTACTACTACTACTACTACTAAGTTTTAGTCAGCCCAACCTCCTTTTTCAAACCACTTTCAAATAAACCGCGTGAAATAAAAAAGATAAACAGGACGGAAAGAAATATTCGGAGGCGAGTTAGTGTTGAAAGTAAGGGGCCACAAAACTTTGTTGCGGGAGGAAAGGGGGAAGGAAGAGGATGACCCGTAAGTAATGTGCGAATGTGACTTACAGGAATCCAAGAAAACCGGATCAAAAGCTTAAGACTTGCTCGTTTGAGTCTTGCATCTGGTCAGCTCTGACTAGCGGAATTTCCCTTCGCCCCCCCCCCCCCCCCCTCCTTTTTTTTCCTTTCCTGCACACACCTCTTCATACAGCAGTAAGAATGTTAAAATTCTAACAATAAAATTGAGTTGTGATCTCTTATTTTTTAGGTGTCGTTCACAAACACGAACTTTTCTTGTTATAATCCTAATTATCCTACGAACCAGGAGAGGGGGGGGGGGAGGGGGTGTTGGGGGGGGGGGGGGGGGGGGTTCCTTCTCATTATCGGCCCCAGCCCATTCTGTTCAGTTCACTCTTGCTCGTTCCCACATCCTTCCTCCACCCCCATGCTCGCCTCACTTTTCCTACGTTTTCTCTTGATTTAAATCTATGGTAAATTCATCCTCCCCCACCGTCTCGACTCCCCGGTCTCCATAGCTAACCCTTTCAAACACTACTGCCCCCCCCCCCCCCTCCCCTCCGCACCTTCTTAGCATAATCGTGCGAGATTGGAGAGAGATGAAAGGTACTTCTTTCCTTTCCCGACCCTCCTCCCTCTCCAGTTCCCCCATGCCCCTTAGCGCTCCACTTCTTCCGTCCCACCCACCCACATTCATCACTGTTATTTCCTTTCTCCGCCTTCAAATTTAGATATGGATGTCTGAAACCTCAATACTGAAACCGAGCACCAGCAACCAATACAAAATGGTTTATCTTGATAGTTTGGTACTTGCAGTTTAGTCCAGAATCTAACGACCTATCGATGATATTGAATGTAACCTGATTTTGTGGTGACCAGGTCAGTTGACTGTGTATACTGATTTAGACCTAATTTGTATAAAAGGCCGTATCCATATGTATCCCTGTCACAGAAGTCCTACCCAGTAGTTAATCTGTTGAAGGAAAGAGGCTTGAATTCTGAAAGCGTTACTTTCCCCGTCTAAGTGAAATGTCTTTTTTTTTTTTTTTCCCGGAGAGAATCGGGATATAGCCATAAACTCGGGTTTGCGGAATATCCTTTCTCTTCCCTCATTTAATGCCTGAAAATGGTAAGCGTTGATTATTGAAAGTGATTATCATTAGTTTACTTTAATCCGGAAAGGAAAAAAAAATGTGCACACACACGGCTATACATCTTTATGATTTACGGACAATTTTTTTTAGTCTATTTGATTAAGTTCATCTCTCTCTTCGTCTCCCTCCCTCCCTCCATTCCTCTCTCTCTCTCTCTCTCTCTCCTCTCTCTCTCTCTCTCTCTCTCTTCCTGTCTTCTCTCTCTCTCTCTGTCTCCCCCCCCCCCCCCTCCAGTTTCTCTTTGCATAGTTAACTAGATTGAACAAGGGTGTATCTAACCTTCAAGCAAAATCGCTCATGTGAAAAAGTACTGTGAAAAAGACGTTTTAAGTGCCATGTGGCCCTAAAGCAATATTCTGCCACTGACGATTTCTGAGTACGGTCCCAAGTTGTAGGCAGTGCGGTCACACTCTGTACATGAGAAGCAACGAAACTGATGAGAATGTGCATCGATCGATCTATTCTGTACAACCTAAATCAAACTGTTGGCAGTTTCCAGTCATGTGACGTGTTGGTCTCCCTCGGATTAAAACCAGTCCATGTATCCATGTACTGCATTCCGTTTTGACCTCTACGTTTTCGAGCCGTATTCATAATTTTAAATAATATTTCCGATTTCAAACCATGATTTGCCTCCGTTTGTATATGATGCACCACTGCAATTCCTCATCTGTTCCCACATTTTCCTGTCTTGTCTTCTCTTTCACTGTCTTTGTGTTTTTTCCCATTTCCACTTTTTCATGTATTACCTCTCTAGGTGGTATTCCCACGTTGCTCATTCCAGCAATCTCATACACTGACACACTGTCTCGTCCTGTTGCAGTGCCTGCTGTGGCAGTCTACACTTCCTTTCTGTGGCGTTCTGCAAGGATGGACGATGACGCACATCCAGTAT
>CM065728.1:58410022-58422522 GCA_033310375.1 Conus canariensis
GCGCGCGCGCGTGTTTATGTATGTGCATGTGTGTGTCCATATGCGTGTGCCTCTGTGGTGTGTGTGTGTGTGTGTGTGTGTGTGTGTGTGTGTGTGTGTGTGTGTGTGTTAGTTTCTGCAAGAGTATCAGTGTGTTCGAACTGGGGGAAAAACGTTTATAGGAACACAGATCAAAATAGTGGTTCGTTTTGAGTTCTTAATTTTCTCTGTGGCAGAGAGAGAGAGAGAGAGAGAGAGAGAGAGAGAGAGAGAGTCGCGGTGTGTGTATGTGTATGTGTGTGTGCGCGCGCGCGCGTGTGTGTGCGTGCGTACGTGCGTGCGTGCTTTGTGTGTGTGTGTGTGTGTGTGTGTGTGTGTGTGTGTGTGTGAGTGTGCGTGTGTGTGGGGGGGGGGGGGGGGGGGGAAGGGGGGGGCGCTCATGCCCGTTTATTTGTGCGTGTCCGTGCGTGCGTGTGAGGAAGTGGTTAGGGTCGGTTTATCATACTACACACAGGCCTATACAAACATACATTCGCAAACAGGCTTATACACATATGCACATGCAGATTTACATGGACACACACAAAATCGTGCCCAGAAACATACAGTTATGGTTGCGCATGCAAGCTCAGATACACTCATGATACATTAATACATAAACACACACAAAGAAAACCCTATTACACACACACACACACACACACACACACCCGGCAGACAAAGAGGCGGACTTCAAGACAGAACGGGTGAACTGGTCAAGTGCAGGCTTTAAATTGGGGGCATGAGACGCACGTGAAATAAGTGCTTGTGGGTGTTTGTCGTGTCACGTGATTTTCCGTCGTCCAATGAGCGTTTGCTTTTCTGAACTCACGACAAGATCTGTTCAGTTCAACGTCAATCGACAGCGCCATTTTGCAAGGCACGCTGGCGAGGACTGAAACAGTGGGTGAGTCAACGATTTTTTTTTTTTTTTTTTTGTGTGCTTTTTGAGGTAGACAGTAGGCTACTTAATAAACCTGTTCATTTTTTTTCTACACCTAAGTTTTCAATACCCGTAATACTTTAAAGAATTTTCTAGATAATGATTCAAAATTTAGAGAACTGTTCTATGCTTACGATGGATTGCAATGAAGATATTAATTGTAGCATGCCATCTGACCCAAAAAAGTGAAGAATTTTAGAAGGGACACATGGTAGACCGCGAGGTCTAGGCTATTGAATGCCAGTCCCTGCTACTACTACTACTACTACTACTAAGTTTTAGTCAGCCCAACCTCCTTTTTCAAACCACTTTCAAATAAACCGCGTGAAATAAAAAGATAAACAGGACGGAAAGAAATATTCGGAGGCGAGTTAGTGTTGAAAGTAAGGGGCCACAAAACTTTGTTGCGGGAGGAAAGGGGGAAGGAAGAGGATGACCCGTAAGTAATGTGCGAATGTGACTTACAGGAATCCAAGAAAACCGGATCAAAAGCTTAAGACTTGCTCGTTTGAGTCTTGCATCTGGTCAGCTCTGACTAGCGGAATTTCCCTTCGCCCCCCCCCCCCCCCCCTCCTTTTTTTCCTTTCCTGCACACACCTCTTCATACAGCAGTAAGAATGTTAAAATTCTAACAATAAAATTGAGTTGTGATCTCTTATTTTTTAGGTGTCGTTCACAAACACGAACTTTTCTTGTTATAATCCTAATTATCCTACGAACCAGGAGAGGGGGGGGGGGGGGGGGGGGGGGGGGTGGGGGGGGGGGGTTCCTTCTCATTATCGGCCCCAGCCCATTCTGTTCAGTTCACTCTTGCTCGTTCCCACATCCTTCCTCCACCCCCATGCTCGCCTCACTTTTCCTACGTTTTCTCTTGATTTAAATCTATGGTAAATTCATCCTCCCCCACCGTCTCGACTCCCCGGTCTCCATAGCTAACCCTTTCAAACACTACTGCCCCCCCCCCCCCTCCCCTCCGCACCTTCTTAGCATAATCGTGCGAGATTGGAGAGAGATGAAAGGTACTTCTTTCCTTTCCCGACCCTCCTCCCTCTCCAGTTCCCCCATGCCCCTTAGCGCTCCACTTCTTCCGTCCCACCCACCCACATTCATCACTGTTATTTCCTTTCTCCGCCTTCAAATTTAGATATGGATGTCTGAAACCTCAATACTGAAACCGAGCACCAGCAACCAATACAAAATGGTTTATCTTGATAGTTTGGTACTTGCAGTTTAGTCCAGAATCTAACGACCTATCGATGATATTGAATGTAACCTGATTTTGTGGTGACCAGGTCAGTTGACTGTGTATACTGATTTAGACCTAATTTGTATAAAAGGCCGTATCCATATGTATCCCTGTCACAGAAGTCCTACCCAGTAGTTAATCTGTTGAAGGAAAGAGGCTTGAATTCTGAAAGCGTTACTTTCCCCGTCTAAGTGAAATGTCTTTTTTTTTTTTTTTTCCCGGAGAGAATCGGGATATAGCCATAAACTCGGGTTTGCGGAATATCCTTTCTCTTCCCTCATTTAATGCCTGAAAATGGTAAGCGTTGATTATTGAAAGTGATTATCATTAGTTTACTTTAATCCGGAAAGGAAAAAAAAATGTGCACACACACGGCTATACATCTTTATGATTTACGGACATATTTTTTTAGTCTATTTGATTAAGTTCATCTCTCTCTTCGTCTCCCTCCCTCCCTCCATTCCTCTCTCTCCTCTCTCTCTCTCTCTCTCCTCTCTCTCTCTCCTCTCTGCTCTGTCTCTCTCTCTCTCTGTCCTCCTCTCCCCCCCCCCCCCTCCAGTTTCTCTTGCATAGTTAACTAGATTGAACAAGGGTGTGTATCTAACCTTCAAGCAAAATCGCTCATGTGAAAAAGTACTGTGAAAAAGACGTTTTAAGTGCCATGTGGCCCTAAAGCAATATTCTGCCACTGACGATTTCTGAGTACGGTCCCAAGTTGTAGGCAGTGCGGTCACACTCTGTACATGAGAAGCAACGAAACTGATGAGAATGTGCATCGATCGATCTATTCTGTACAACCTAAATCAAACTGTTGGCAGTTTCCAGTCATGTGACGTGTTGGTCTCCCTCGGATTAAAACCAGTCCATGTATCCATGTACTGCATTCCGTTTTGACTCTACGTTTTCGAGCCGTATTCATAATTTTAAATAATATTTCCGATTTCAAACCATGATTTGCCTCCGTTTGTATATGATGCACCACTGCAATTCCTCATCTGTTCCCACATTTTCCTGTCTTGTCTTCTCTTTCACTGTCTTTGTGTTTGTTTCCATTTCCACTTTTTCATGTATTATCCTCTCTAGGTGGTATTCCCACGTTGCTCATTCCAGCAATCTCATACACTGACACACTGTCTCGTCCTGTTGCAGTGCCTGCTGTGGCAGTCTACACTTCCTTTCTGTGGCGTTCTGCAAGGATGGACGATGACGCACATCCAGTATCGAGGGCCTGAACGAAGAGGCGCACTCGCATACTGCTCCACCTGGACAGGTAAACACTTCTGTTATTCTGAAACAGACTTTAGGTCTAAGCCCAGCAAAACGGAGTGAATTTTTGACAAATATATACCTCAGATGATACAGAATAATGCATAACACAGTATTGCCCGGATAGGAATTGATTTGTGATTTGTAGTCTGTAACGTGTGAAGAAAACTGAGTCGAATATTCAAGGGTCCGTTTGCAATTGTCTGTCAAATGTACGTTACTTCACGTTTTGTTAAGTGCGTTCATTTTTACTTCACCTTGCCTTAAACTAAAATATTGCTTAATTGTGAAGATCAGATGTTAAAATATTGTTTACATCAACAGGACCAAAGATTTCCTGCATCAACGGCCGCGGAAAACGGAGACAAGGACGAGCAAACTCGGAGAATGCAGCTAAGTAGTCTTCTGTCTTATTCTTCTCATCCTCTCTCATTCTTCCTTCGTGTTTTTTTTCCCAGTGTAGTGTGCCAGTTCTTTCACAGTCGAGTGGGCTGATGTGGGCCTATGTTCTTGAATAAAGTTTAGAACCTGGCATCGGTGTGTTCTTTAAGATATTATTATTATATAGCGTGTATGTCTGCCCTTCGCCACCCCTCCACAGGCTTCGTGCCCTCTGTCAATGTGGCTTGCTGACTCTCTTTTCCCATCCGCAGATTTCGTGTCCTCTATAAGTGTTCTTGTCCACTCTCTACCCCACCCCTGAGTTTTGTGTCCCCTTTTCATGAGATTTGGTGAGCCTGTCCCCCCCCCCCCCCCCCCCCCCTCCCCCCTCTGTAAGGTTTGGCGTCTCTTGACCCAAGTTTCGTGTGGTCTTTCTGTAAGGTTCGGTTTCTCTTCTACCCCCCCCCCCCCCCCCTCCCCGTGCCACCACCCCCCAGGTTTCGTGTCCTGTGTCTACAGGGTACATTTTCTCATTGTCTCTCCGCAAGATCTCTTGTCCTCTTCCTACAATATTCTGTGTCTCTCCACAAGATCTCTTGTCCTCTTCCTACAATATTGTGTCTCTCCGCAAGATCTCTTGTCCTCTTCCTACAATATTCTGTGTCTCTCCGCAAGATCTCATATCCTCTTCCTACAATATTCTGTGTCTCTCCGCAAGATCTCTTGTCCTCTTCCTACAATATTCTGTGTCTCTCCGCAAGATCTCTTGTCCTCTTCCTACAATATTGTCTCTCCACAAGATCTCTTGTCCTCTTCCTACAACATTCTGTGTCTCTCCGCAAGATCTCTTGTCCTCTTCCTACAATATTCTGTGTCTCTCCGCAAGATCTCTTGTCCTCTTCCTACAATATTCTGTCTCTTCACGCCTGCAGGGTGTCGTGTCCACGTTCTGTAAGGTTCAGTGTCCATTCCTCCACACCTCCCCCACCCTCCTTCGTTCTATGTCATCTTTCTGTAAGAATCGATGTATCTTTTCCCCAGGTGGTTGCAACTCTCTTTATATGAGGTTTGGTGTCGCCTTTTGCCTGCCACATGGTTTCGTGTCCGCCGTTAGGGTTTTTTTTTTTTGTTTTCGCCCATTCAGGATTACGTGTACTTTAAGGTTCGGCGTCTCTCATTCCCTGCGGCATTGTTTCGTTTCTTCTGTCTGTAAAAGCACGGTATCTCTTCCTCGCTGCCCTTCCAGGGTTTCTGGTCTTTTCATAAGGTTTGGTGTCGATCCTTTCTCTCGCCCCCACTCCGGGTTTCTTTTTCTGTCAGGATCGGTGTGTCCACCCCCTCTCCCGGATTTCCTATCCTCTTTCTTTAATGTTCGCCGTTTCTTTTCCCAACTCCCAGTGTCTCATGTCCTCTTAATACAAAGTTTGGTTCTCTTCATACCCCCCCCCCCTCTTCCCCCTCCCCCTGGGGTTCTTGTCCCCTTTCTTTACGAATCGTTGCCTCTTTAAGCGCCCGCAGAGTTTCGTGTCTCTTCCTACGTAGTTCATGTCTAGTATCCCCTCTCTACAGTGTTTCAGGTTATCTTTCTACAAAGACGATTCTCAAAACGCACACCCAGCCCCTCCTCCCCCCCCTCCCCCTGGCCCTCGGGGGTTTTTGTCTCTCTTTCTACTTTGTCCTGTATCTTTCTAACTACAGAATTTCCTGTCCTCTTTCAGCAAGGTTCTATGTGTCTCCTTCCCCAGGAGTTTCGTGCCCCCCTCCCACCCCCTCAAAAAAGATGTTCTCTATCGGATTGCCTTTTCCATACAGTTCGCTGACTCTTCTCCCATCACATGGTTTTGTGCCCTCTTTCAGATAGGCTCGGTGTGGTGTTCCTCTTTCAAGGTTTCGTGTTCTCTTTATATAAGGCTCAGTGTCCCCCCCCCCCCCCCCCCCCCCCACCTTCCAGGGTTTCCTGTCCTCTTTCTAGTATTGATGTCTTTTCTCTACAAGCAGTTTGCGTCCTCTTCCTACAATGTTCAGTGTCTCTGTTCCCCGTCACAGGTTTTCATGTCCAGTTTCTGTAAAGTTAGGTGTCTGTCTCACCCTTCAAAGTTTTTGTGTTCTTTTTAAAAGGTTTGGTGTCTCATTATCCACGAACAGGGTTTTGTGTCTTTCTTTTAGGTTCAAGATCAGTTTCACTTTCCCAACCCCCACCCCAAAAAGGGTTTTATATCTTTCTGTAAGGCTCAATGTCTTTTCCTCTCCCATGGGGTTTCGTGTAATCTTTCTAAAAGGTTCGGTTTCTTATCTCCCATCGCAGGGCTTCTTGTTCTTTCTATAAGATACTGTGTTTCATCCCATCGCATTCCCCGCCCACCCCCCAACACACGCACGCAGGGTTCCGTGTTCTCTTTGTCCATGAAAGGGTTTTGTGTCCTTTAGGATTCAGTTTGTCTCCACCTTGTGTGCCCCCTCCTCCACCCTCCAGACTTTTGTGTCCTTTGAAATTTTTGATGTCTTCCCACTCCCCTTCCCAGGATTTGGTGTCTTTTTAGAAGGTTTAGTGTCTTCTTCGCCTCCACCCGGTCTGTCACTGTCCCCATTTTGTGTCATACAAGGTTTAGTGCCACCCCCCCCCCCCCCCCCTGGCTTTGGTGCCTTTCCATAAGGCTTAGTGCGTCCCCACCCCACGCCCACCCCAAGTTTTTTTCTCTGGTGTCTCTCCACACTATCCCTATTCTATTGCATGTTTTCTTTAGGGCTTAGTGTCTCCACCTCTCAGGCTTTTGTGTCCTCTTTTTATAAGGCATAATGTCTTCTCTATCCCTCCCCACGCTTTGCTGTCCTCTTATTGTAATGGTTAGTGTCTTTACCCCCTTACATGCTTTCGTGTCCTATCAGGCTTGGTGACTTTTTGTCCTCCAAAGGGGTTCGTGTCCCCTTGCTATAAGGTTCAGTGTTTCTTCCACCCCACCCGCTCCCAGGGGTTTTGTGTCCTCTTTCAATAGAGTTCGGTGTACCTTTACACCCAACAGGATTATATATCCTCGTTAAATTTTAAGAAGGTTCGGTGTCATCCCCCCCCCCCAACACTCGGGCATTTTGTTTTCTGTTTCTGCAAGGTTCGGAGTGCCTTCCACTCCCCCCCCCCCCCCCCCAATGCTTTGTGTTCTCTTTGTACGAGATCCTGTGACCTTCCCCACCCCTTTCCTCCCACAGGGTTTCATCTTTTTCTATGGATTCGATGTGACCTCCCCCCTCCACCCTCAGGTTTCGTGTCCTCTTCCAAAAGTTCAGTGTCTCATCTCTCCCCCCCCCCCCCCCCCGACCTTTCTTCAATATTAGGCACTTCTTTACCAACAACAGGGTTTCTTGTACTCTTTCTGTATTGTTCATTGTTCTTGTCCACCATCATAGGGTTTTTTGTCATCTTTCTACAAGGTTAGGAGTTTTGTTTTCTTCCCACAGGGTTTAGCGTCTTTCCCTAAGTTCCGGTGTCCCTTTTCTCCATAGGGTTTTGTGTCCTTGAATGTTTGCCGCTCCCTCGACCTTACCCCTGGGTTTCTTGTCCAGTGTTTTGATTCCTCCCCCACCCCCTTTTAACAGGGTGTCCCGTTCCTTTATAAGAGTTGGTGTCTCCCCCCTCCGCCCTGAAGACATTCGTGTCATGTTCCTATTGGACTTCGTGTCTTCCCCACCCACAGCTCCCAGGCTTTGATGTTCCTGTAAGGCTAAGGGTCTTGCTTCCCTCTTTCCCCAAACGCACGCAGGTTTTTGTCTTTCTTTTCTAGAATTCTCGGTGCGTCTCCATTCCCACCCCCTCCATTATTTAGTGTCTGCCTCCCCCCCCCCTCCCCCCGGCTTATTTTTACAGAAGGTCTGGCGTCTTCTTTCCTCCCTGTTCCCCACTTCCGTTTGTGCTCTTCGTTCAGCAAGGTCCAGTGTTTCTTTAATATTAGAGTTCGTGTCATCTGTCAAGGTTCAGTGTCTCTGTTCATCTCACAGTTTCGTGTCCTCTTTCTACAAAGTTCGTCCCCGCCTCCAGTGTCCTCTTTCTATTATGTTTTGGTGTCTCTTCGACCTTCAACATCGTCAGGTTTGGTGTCCTCTTTCAGTTAAGCTTGGTGTAGCTTTACATCAACAGGGTTATATATCCTCTCCCAGGGTTTCGTATATTATATCTAAGATTTGGAGTCTCAACGCTCGCCTTCCCCCACCCCCAGGCTATCTCTTTCAATATGGTTCGATGTCACTTTCCTCAAACCACCCCCATAGTTTCATGTCTTTGTTCCGTAAGGTTGGTCGTCTCTTTTCCACCCACACTGTTTCGTGTCCTCTTTCTGTATACAAGGTTCAGTGTCTCTTCCCCCCTCCCCCTTCAAACACACACACACACACACACACACACACACCGCGCGCGCGCGCGCACATAGAGGGTTGTGCATTTACTGTCCTTTCATGTCCTTTTTCTACAAGGTTCGCCCCCTCCCCCCCCCCCCCCCACACACACACACACAGCGTTTCGTGTGTACTGGCCTTTCGTGTCCTTTTTCTACCCCGAGTCCTTTCCCACGCTTTTGTGTTCTTTTTACTTTTCTCTATGGTTTTTATTTCTTCTCTACCAACAGGGTTTCTGTCTTCTTTGACTGTCGGTATCTATCCCCCCCCCCCCCCCCAGCTTTCCAGTCCTGTTTACTATAAGTTTCGGTGTCTCTTTCCTCTTTCCACAGTATTTGGTGTTCCCCATCCCCTTTGGGTTTCGTGCTTTCTTTCGCTAAGGTTCGGTGTCTCTTTCCACAGTATTTGGTGTTCTCCATCCCCTTTGGGTTTCGTGCTTTCTTTCGCTAAGGTCCGGTGTCTTTCACTCTGGAAAGACACTTGTGTCCTCTCTGTATAAGGTTTCTCATCTCCCCCCCCCCCTCCCCACTTCCCCCTTCTTTGGTGTTCTTTCTCTTAAAAGTCTAGTGCCTATTTTACCCACCAAAGAGCGTCTTTTTGTAAAATTCAAAGTGTCTTTTACTCTGCCTGACTTTTGTCATTCTATAAGATATCAGTGTCCCCCCCCCCCCCACACACACACACCGAATGATTTCATGTCCCCTTTCTACAAGGTTCCATGCCCCTTTTCCCACCACAGGGTTCTTGAAACAAAATCGTTCTGGATTATTCATTGTCTGTTTCCCAATTCACAAAATTTCGTGTCCTGTTTCCATAAGATTTCGCGTCTCTCCAATCACCACCATCCTACCCTCGGGTTTCAGGCGCTTTCTAGACGGTTCGACATTCCTTTTTCTCCACCACTCCCAACACACAGTTTTGTCTCCTTTTTCTAAAAGGTTTGGTGTCTCCGAACTCCCAACAACACGCGCGCGCGCGCACACACACACACGCGCGCGTGCACGCGCGCGCGCGCACACACGCACGCACACGCACGCACACGCACGCACACACACACACACACACACACACACACACACACACACACACACACAATGACTCGCATGCATAATCGCACACGCACACCCACGTTCATCGCGCATACGCACACACGCACACGCACACGGGACGCAAGGCTAATGACACAGATGGTATTATATACGCCTAATGACTCGTGTATGCCTTGTTGCACACATGCACATGCACTCGCGCGCACACACACACACAAGGCCAATGGCGCAGTCAGAGGGTATTGAATACGCCTAATGACTCATTTATGCCTTGTTACACACACGCACATGCACTCACGCACACAAAGGCCAGTGGCGCAGTCGGAGGGTGTATAATACGTCTAATGACTCATGTATGCCTTGTTAAGCACACACACACGCACACGTGCGCACACACAACACACACGCACGCATGCACACACACGCAGGCACGCACGCATGCACACACACACATGCACACACATGCGCGCGCACACGCACGCACACACACACACAGAGTCACACAGAAACACGCACACACGCTCACTCGCTCACTCACTCACTCACTCACTCACTCACTCCACCACACACGCACACACACACACACACACACACACACACACACACACACACACAATGAGTCGCACGCATGATCACATACACACACCCACGTTCATCGCGCACACACACGCACATGCACACAGGACGCAAGGCCAGTGGCGCAGTCGGAGGGTATTAAATACGCCTAATGACTCGTGTATGCCTTGTTGCACACATTCACGCACGCACGCACACACACAAGGCCAATGGCGCAGTCAGATGGTATAATACGCTAATGACTGTGTATGCCTTGTTACACACAGCACACACACACAACACACACACACACACACCACACACACACAAGGCCAATGGCGCAGTCAGAGGGTATTGAATACGCCTAATGCCTCGTGTATGCCTTGTTACACACCACACACACACCACACACACACACACACGCGCGCGCACACGCATGCATTCAAACACATACAAACACGCATGCACGCACACACACATATACACACACACCTACGCTCGCTCGCTCTCGCTCACTCGCACACATCGCACACATGATCAACACACATATGCGACTACACACCACACACATCATCGCGCGCAAGCACAGCACACACACCGCATCTGTACACACACACGCACACGGCCACAGCCATCAGATGGCATGACACACAAACAGCACGTACAACATGTTACACACACACACCACACACACACACATGCACGCATCGCACACACACAACATACACGCATACACAACACATGCACACACACACACACATACACAAACACGCGCATCCCATCACGACACACACTCGCACATGCACTCACACACACTGACTCGCACGCATGAACATACACCACACACACACACACACACACACGCATACATGCACACATACACAAACACGCACGCACACACAGACACGCACGCACACATACACACACGCTCGCTCGTTCACTCAATCGCTCACACACACACACAGTGACTCGCACGCATGATCACAAACACACACCCACGTTCATCGCGCGCGCCCACACACACAGGACGCAAGGCCAATGGCGCAGTCAGATGGTATTAAATACGCCTAATGACTCGTGTATGCTTTGTTGTACACATACACGCACGCACACACACACAAGGCCAATGGCGCAGTCAGATGGTATTAAATACGCCTAATGACTCGTGTATGCCTTGTTGCACACATGCACGCACGCACACACACACAAGGCCAATGGCGCAGTCAGAGGGTATTAAATACGCCTAATGACTCGTGTATGCCTTGTTACACACATGCACGCACGCACACACACACACACAAGGCCAATGGCGCAGTCAGAGGGTATTGAATACGCCTAATGACTCGTGTATGCCTTGTTACGCACACGCACGTACACACACACACACACACACACACACACACACACACACACACACACACACGCATGCATGCATGCATGCATGCACGCACACACACAAACACGCACGCACGCACACACAAACACACACGCACACACATGCTCACTCGCTCCCTCACTCACACGCGCTCACACACACACAATGACTCGCACGCATGATCACACACACACACACACACACACATTCACACACACACACACACACACGTTCATCGCGCACGCGCACACACACGCACACAGGATGCAAGGTCAATGGCGCAGTCAGATGGTATTAAATACGCCTAATGGTTAGTGTATGCCTTGTACACACATGCACCTGCACATGCACACGCGCGCACACACACACACACACACACACGCACACACACACAAGGTCCATGGCGCAGTCAGATGGTATTGAATACGCCTAATGACTCGTGTATGCCTTGTTACACACACACACACATACATACACAAACATGCATGCACACACACACACACACACGCACACACACACACGCTCACTCGCTCGTTCGCTCACTAGCTCACACACGCACTCGCACACGCATTCGCAATCGCACACGCGCTCACACACACAGTGACTCGCACGCATGATCACACACACACAGACGCATACATGCACACGCACGCACACACAAACACGCACGCACACATACACACACGCTCGCTCACTCACTCAACACACACACACACGCACACACACACGCGCGCGCACACACACACAGTGAATCGCACGCATGATCACACACACACCCACGTTCATTGCGCGCGCACACATACACGCACACGGGACGCAAGGCCAATGGCGCAGTCGGATGGTATTAAGTACGCCTAATGACTCGTGTATGCCTTGTTGCACACATGCACGTGCGCACACACACACACACAAGGCCAATGGCGCAGTCAGAGGGTATTGAATACGCCTAATGACTCGTGTATGCCTTGTTACGCACACGCACGTACACACACACACACACACACACACACACACACACACACACACACGCATGCATGCATGCATGCACGCACACACACAAACACGCACGCACGCACACACAAACACACACGCACACACATGCTCACTCGCTCCCTCACTCACACGCGCTCACACACACACAATGACTCGCACGCATGATCACACACACACACACACACACATTCACACACACACACACACACACGTTCATCGCGCACGCGCACACACACGCACACAGGATGCAAGGTCAATGGCGCAGTCAGATGGTATTAAATACGCCTAATG
>CM065728.1:58430022-58525022 GCA_033310375.1 Conus canariensis
ATTCTCCCTGTTCTTGAAGCTTGTGTTTCCGATACCTCCCCACAGTCTTTCGTGTTCTCTCTCTTTAAGGTTCCATGCTCATTCTTCCCGTTTCCTCAAGCTTCTGTTTCCGACTGCTCCCCACAGTGGTTTGTGTTCTTTCTGTAAGTTCCATGCTCATTCTCTTTTCTTCAAGGTTCTGTTTCCAACTTCTCCCCACAATGTTTTATGTTCTCTTTGTATAAGGTTCAATGTCTCTCCATCTTTTACTTCAGGGTTTCTTGTCCTTTTTTGTATGGTTCAGTGTCTTTTAGTCCCCACAGGATTTCTTGTCCTTTTCTGTATGGTTCAATGTCTCTTTTAGTCCCCACAGGGTTTCTTGTCCTTTTCTGTATGGTTCAATGTCTCTTTTAGTCCCCACAGGGTTTCTTGTCCTTTTCTGTATGGTTCAATGTCTCTTTTAGTCCCCACAGGGTTTCTTGTCCTTTTTTGTATGGTTCAATGTCTCTTTTAGTCCCCACAGGGTTTCTTGTCCTTTTCTGTATGGTTCAGTGTCTTTTTTAGTCCCCACAGGGTTTCTTGTCCTTTTCTGTATGGTTCAATGTCTCTTTTAGTCCCCACAGGGTTTCGTGTACGCTTTCTGCATGGTTGATGGAGTGGGGGGGGGGGGGGGGGGGGGGGTGGAGGGTGACAGCCCTGATATGGCCCTTTGCGGTCGGCTGGGCTATAAGCAACATTACCTTACCTTACCTCCCCACAGGGTTTTTTATGTTCCCTTGTAAGGTTTGGTGTTTATTTTCCCCTCTGCAAGATTTTGTGTTCTCTTTGCTATAAGGTTCCATATCTTTTCTCCTCCTCCACCTTCTTCTGGGTTTCACGTCCTTTCAGGTTCTGTGTACCTCCCCCCCCCCCTCCCCCCGCCCGTCCCCTGCAATTTTCCTTTCGGCTTTCTATAGGAATCGGGTCTCTTTTACTCCCCACCCTTGGGGTTTCATGTCCATTTTCAGTGAAGTTCGGTGTATTGTTCCCTCAATCCCCACTCTCTCCCCCCCCCATCTTATTTTCATATTCTCTTTCTATAAGTTTCGATGTTCTGTAAGTTTCGGTGTTCCCCTACACCCCCCCCCCCCCCCCCCCTCATATTTCGCGTGCTCATTCTACAAGCAGTGCTGTCGCCACCCCCCCCCCCTCCCCCGCCCCTCTGCCCTTTAAATGGTTTCATGTCCTTTTTGTATAAGGTTCAGTGTCTCTCCACCCACCCACCACCAGGTTTCGAGACCTTTCTACGAAGGTTCCGTGTCCCCCCCCCCTCTCTTGGAGACGATGGTCACTCCACCCCCTCACTAAACAGGTTTTTATGTCCTTTTTACAGGTTTGGTGTCCCCCCGCCATTTTTCCGGCTTCCGTGTCTGTCTTTAAGGTTCGGTGTCCCTTCCCCACAGTGTTTCGTGTTCTTTTTACAAGGTTAAATTTGCACCCGCCCACCCACCCCCGTTTTTTGTTGTTTTTTTTTGTTGTAAGGTTCGTCTTCCAATTCACCTTCCACATGGTTTAGTATCCTATAGGGGCTACTGTCTGTCACTTCCCCCCCCCCAACCCCAGGCTTTCGTGTCCTCCTCTAACGCTTAGTGCCCCCTCATGCTCCTCAGGCCTTGTGTCCTATAAGGCTTAGTTTGCTCCCCTCCTTCCGGCTTTTCATGTCTACTTTTTATATGGCTGAATATCTTGACCCACACAGGATTTCATGTCTTCTTTCAATGAGGTTTAGTGTTTCTTCCCTCCCTTACTCCTACCCCATGGTTCTGTGTCCTCTTTCTACAATATTCTCTGCCCATACCCCCCCCCCCCTCAATTATCCCCGCTTCCCTTACGCCTCTGTCGTATCCTTATATAAGGCTTAGGGTCTTTACCCCTCATGGGGTTTTCTGTTTCCTTTCTATAAGGTTCGGTTCTCTTTGCTCAGCCAGAGGGTTTCGTGTCTTGTTCCCGTGAGGATTGATGTCTCTTCTCCCAAACCTGCTGAGTTTGGTGACCTGTTCCTGTGGAAATTGGTGTCTTCTACACCTGTCCCTTCCCGGCACGGTTTCGTGTCTTGTTTCCGTAAAATTGGCTGTCGCACCCACCCACCCACCCTCGGCTCGTTTGTCCTATTTCTATAGAGTTCAGTGTCTCTTTACCCCACCAGAATTGCATGTCCTCTTTAAGTTTCATGTCTCTACCCCCCCCCCCCCCCACACACACACACACACACCTCTCTCTCGTTTCCAGGGTTTAGTGTCATTTTTCTTTTAGGTTCGTTGTCTCTTTCCCGCTCCTGTCCACATGTTTTCTTGTCTTTCAATGAAGTTCAGTGTTTCGTTTCACCACCTAGAGGGTTTCGTTCCACGTTCTACATGGTAAGGTCTCTGTCTCTCTCTCTGTCTCTCTCTCTCTCTCTCTCTCTCTCTCTCTCTCTCTCTCTCCTCTCTCTCTCTCCTCCCCAGGGTTTTGTGTTCCCTTCTAAGCTTCGGTGTCTTTTTCTCTTGTAAAGGTTTCGTGCCCCCACCCCCCACTTCTCCACGCCATCCCCCGCTCTGTTTCCTTCAAGGTTTGGTGTCGTCTTTTCATAAGGTTTGGTGTCTCTTTTCTTTCCATCCTCCCCCATTCCCAAATTTCGTGTTAGGTTTATATAAGAATCTGTGTCTCGCCCCACATGGGTTCTTATCCTCTTTCCATTAAATTCTTTTTCTTTTCCCTGCGACAGGATTTTGTGTCCTCGGGGTTTAGCGCCTCCTGTAATGTTTGGTCCATCTTTTCCCACTCTTTAAGATTTCGTGCCTCTTTCTATAAGGTTCGGTATCTATTTCACCCCTACCATTGCAGATTTGTATTGTTTTATAATATTCGATGTTTCTTTCCCTCCACCACAACCACCATCCCCCTCCCGGAGTGACGTGCCCTGTTCTCGTGAAGTTCGGTGTCATTTCCCTCCTCACGCAACTTCTTGTCCTGTAAGATTTCAGTGTCTCTTTCCTCCACCCCATACCAGTGTTTTGTGTCCTTAACTCGAAAAGACAGTGGGTGTCGCCACCCCCCCCCCTCCCACCCCACCCAACAGTGTTTCGTGTCTTTTTTTTCTACGAGGCTCGGAGTCTCCGCACTTAAACCCCCAGGTTTCAAGACCTCTTTCTACAAATTTTTGTTCTCTTTCCACTCCAAACTTTGTGACCTACAATGTTTGGTATCTGTTTTGTCGCCATAAACTTTTGTCTTTTCTTGAGGTTCGGTGTCTTTCTTGTGCCCACCCTACCCCCCCCCCCCCCCCCCCCGCCCCCCACCTATCCGGGGGTTTCGTGTCTTTACATAAGAGTTCGTGTCTCGCTTCCATCCACCAGCTTTCGTATCTTTCTGTAAGGTTCGGTGTGAACCTCCTCTCCCGCCCCCCCCCCCTCTCCACCCCCACCTCCCTTCTTGGGTTTCTAGATCTCTTTCAACTAAAGTTCAGTGCCCCCCCTCAACCCGATACCCCCTACCCCCTTCTCCCAGGGTTCCGTAACCTCTTTCTTTACAGTTTGTTTGTTTTCCCCTGAAGGATTCCGTGCCCTCTTCCAATAATGCTTGGTGTATTTCTTTCCCCCACGCCACCGGGGTGTGGTGTCTTCCTTTTATGAGTTTCAGTATGCTTCCAAACTCCCCCCCTTCCCCCGGGGGTTTGTGTCTAATATCAAAAAGGTTCCGAGTCTTTCTATCCCACTTTATAAGATTTAATATTCTCTTTCCGTCAGGTTCGGATTTCGGTTTTCTTTTCTTTTAAGATTCGGCGTCCTTCCCCTTTCGTCCACTCTAGGTTTCGAGTCCGCTTTCTGTAAAGGTTCGATGTCTCTCCTCCGCCGTCTGGGTTTCCTGTTCTTTTTTTACGAGGGTCGTTGTCTCCCTACATTCTCCCACTTCCCCCGCCCACCCCCAGATTTACTTACCTTCTTCTAATAGGTTTGGTTATCTCTCCCGCACCTCCACCCCTCCAGGGTTTCGAGTCTTCTTTCTGCGAGGCTCGGTATTTCTCCCTCCACCCTCCCACACCTCTGGCTTTGTAGTCCTCTTTTATACAAAGTTCGGTGTATTTCGATTTGATGGGAAAGGGAAGAAAGAACTGCTGTTGATAGGTGACGAGGGTTGTTTTAAGAGATGCCTTGAAGGAAGACGGAGTTTATTGTCC
This sequence comes from Conus canariensis, assembly GCA_033310375.1. Classification (NCBI taxonomy): domain Eukaryota; kingdom Metazoa; phylum Mollusca; class Gastropoda; order Neogastropoda; family Conidae; genus Conus; species Conus canariensis. Next base: position 58,434,197 of record CM065728.1, read on the forward strand.
TCTCATAAAATGTTTAGCGTTTTTTTTTCCCACAGGGTGCACTGTCCTCGGTCATCACACGCAGCATCTTGTTGGTAGAGCTAGTGTCCTACTTGAGTAGGATCTAGAGCAATCTTCTTTTAAATATTTCCGTTCTGTATTTCAAACGGCTATTTCGTGTAGGGCATAGATTCAGTTCATCAGATTTAGAATGTAATTCTTTCCCATTAAGTGCCTCATTTTCGTAGGTTTTTAGTGTTTGGGATACGGGTGTGTGTGGCGTGCGTGCGTGCGTGCGTGTGTGTGTGTGTGTGCGCGCGCGTGCATGCGTGTGTGTGTGTGTGTGTGCTTCCCATCTGCTGCAGAGAGAAGAATTGGACAGTTGTGCAAAGATAGTGTTGATGCTGGCTGTACCATGCTGAGTTGAGGTACAGAACTTAAGCTGGATGGGTCGGTGGTGCGCCAGGTGCCTTGTGGATCTTCAGAGGATACCACATTCCCCTCGGAAAGTGCGGGTGTGACGGCAGATCAGAAGACGGCTAGTCCAGGGCTACACAGCAGAGATGACAAGGTAACACACCACTTCAAATGGGAAGACAATTAGCGCACTCTGGAACAGTTATATTCTCGTTAGGATCCAATGAATAGAAGCGGAATGGTTTTCAACGTCGAAATCACGCCAGTGTGACGAACACAGCAGTAAATATTGTACAGACACGCATGGATGAATAGAATGGGAATGTAGATTGACCCTGAGCACCTTGCTTTCCTCTTTTTTTTTTCTTTACAGGCTATTGTCACCCTGTATTTCACCAAATGAACCTTTCGTTTTGATAAAAAGCGTGACAAAAGTTGTAATTGACAGTGATACTGTGCCTTTCCTCTCTACCACCTTCCCATAGCTGCTCCCTCCTCCTGTAAACACATAAACGTACACATGTACGCGCAGCATACGCACTGTCTCGCTCTCACACACACGCACGCGCGCGCGCGCACACACGCACGCACGCACTGTTTTGTGATGAAGCAAATGTGCACGAGCATTTTCCCCTGGAAAATGTCATGGCAGTCAAAGTGCAACAGTCCCCAGGCACTTGCCGACACTGATATGAGCTCAAGCTCGGCACGTGGAGAGGGAGCTGGATTTCAGGCCATTCTGAGCAGGGCACGGAAGGTCTTATAATTTTATGTTTTTGTTTATGGTGATACAGATGATGATCTTAATGCAGCTCTGTTCTGGTCCGTTTTGCTCAAAGCGACCCTTTATGGTGTTTATAATGGAAAACGTGTACGTTTTGATATGGAAGTTGGTGAAATACTTTAAATGTTGTTCACATGATATGTCTTGTTAACCAAAGTATTGTCTTATGTCCACAGAACAAGAGAAGAAAAACTTCCTAAAATCAGAACAGATTAGCTTAAGTGGATAAGATTTATTCACACAGGAAGTCAAGTGTTACAGAGAAATACCAACGCATCTGTCAACAGGAGCAAGAACTGCTTCATTGGCTGCGGAGAGGGCAGGACACGTGAATGCAGCGGATCACAAGCTTCACCAGCATATCGTCCAACGCAGTGTTCATACCACCTGGTTCTTTGGAGGGGCTTGACGTCTTTTGTATGGTTTGACGTCCCCACCTCCCACCCCCCACCCCAACCTCCCTCGAGGACTCTGTCTTTTTCAGTCATAGGATTCAGTCACTTGGATTACATATTTAGTGTCCGCTTCATTCAGAGTGTTCAGTGTTTTCTTCATTTGACAGATTTTTGTGTATTCTTTCCCAAGGTTAGTGCCCCCTTCATTCACTCGTGAGTGTTATTTCTCGAGGTTTAGAATTGTGCTTTCTACAGAGTCTTTCTTTCATAGAATATACTTATATAGCGCCTATTCTCGGTTAGAGCTTGGTCTCTAGCCGAGAATAGGCGCTATATAAGTATTCATTATTATTATTATTATATGACCAGCACGTGTGCTCTGGGTTGCTATATCGGTCTTCTGTGGAACAAGGATACATCACGCAGGGTACCAGAGGGAGTATTTTCTGGAAGGGCGTGAAAAATTGACTCGAAGCTTTGCAGCATATGACATGATTCAGTGATCTGGAACATGGACGCGTGTTTTCAGATAAACTGGGTCTGGCTGCTGTGCTGTTGAGGAATTTTTTGGTCCTCCCGAAATGTTTCCTAGTGCGCACCTGGTACCTCCTGATCTGAGTATCCATAAATCCACAAAAAGTCCGACATGATAATCACGAGTCAACATGTGGATCTTTCCGTAGCTATTAAAGTCTCATAAGGTGTCCGTCAAATAGTAAACAGTGTTCTCCGTTCATAGGATTCAATATCATCTAGCTTAACGTTCTTTCGTGGTGGTTTTTGAGGGATTAGTGTCTTTTTTTCAAATGATTTAGTGCCCTCATTTTACAGGCGTTATCATTCTCTCTCCCTTCGATGGCTTGTCCTGTTTTTGTACGGTTGGGTGTCCTTTTTTCATAGAGCTTAATGCTCTCCTTTATACAGGTTAGTTTCCAATTTTTCTAGGGTAAGCGTCTTCTTTCCCTCGGAGTTGGTATCTATTCATATGGTTTGGTGTCATCTTTTTACAGGACTTGGTGGGATAAACTCCAAGCAGAAGGGGCGTCCTCGAATCAACACAGCCATGACGTCGGTGCACGAACGCTTTGCCAGAGCCATTAAGGCCGTAGAGGACTGCCTGACGGACCGCACTTCATCACGGTGGAGCCACATCCACGATGCCACTTGCCAATCCGCCTCGGACACCTGGGAAGAGAGTGAGGAAGAATAGAGCCTGGTTTGAAGCAGGAATCGTGGAGATGGAGCCTGCCATTGCGGCCAAGTGAGCCGCACTCCAAGATCACAAAGACAGAGCCCCCCAAAAACACGCTAGCCGCACTCCGAAAATCTCGCCGCAACGCCCAGCAGATGGTCGGAAATGCGCCAGTGAGTACTACCTGAGTCTATGCCAGGGTATTCATATCTCCGCCGACTGCGGCAACATCCGCGTCATGTGCGAAGGCATGAAGAAAGCGTTCAGCCCTAGCGCCATCAAGATCGCTCCTCTAAAATCTGCATCGGGGATCATCGACTGCAGCAAACTGATGGAGAGATCGGTGGAGCACTATCAGGAGCAGCTGTACTCCAGGGAAAACTCGGTCACCGACACAGCCTTCGAGAACATCTCCTCCCTGCCTGCCATGGAAGAGCTCGACGCCCCACGCACCATTGAGGAACTCGGCAAGGCCATCGACACGCTAGCCTGTGGTAAAGGTTCGGGTAGCGACGGCATTCCGCCAGAAGTCAAAGCCGGCAAGGAGATTTCTATTCTCAAGTCACCTCCATGAGCTTCTGCTGCAGTGTTGCGAGGAAGCGACCGTAGCCCAAGACATGCGCGATGCAAAAATCATCATGCTATACAAGAACAAAGGGAATTACAGCGTCTGCACTATCGCAGAATATCCTCAGCATTGTTGGTAAAGCCTTCGCCCGCGTCGTCCTCAACAGGTTGCAACTACTCGCCGAACGAGTGTATCCAGAGGCACAGAGCTGCGAGGTCGACGATCGACATGATATTCTCCCTGAGGCAGCTACTAGAGATGCACCGCGTGCAAGACAACCGTTGTTCATCGCCTTCATCGATCTGACCAAGACGTTCAACTCGGTTAGTAGGTCAGGCGTCCTTCATCCTACTACATCGGACTGGTTGTCCCCTCAAGCCTCCTGAAGATGATCACGTCCTTCCATGACGAGATGACCTACTACATCGGACTGGTTGTCCCCTCAAGCCTCCTGAAGATGATCACGTCCTTCCATGACAAGATGAATGGCACTGTCCAGTACGATGGTTCATCTCCGGACCGCTTCCCATCAAGAGCGGTGCCAAGTGCGTGCTCACTCCGACACTCTTCGGTGTCTTCTGCTGCTGCGCTACACCTTCCGATAGTCTAAAGACAGCATCTTCCTCCACACTAGGAGTGACGGAAGCCTCTTCAACTTGGCACGCCTCCGAGTAAAGACAAAGGTGCAGAAAGTTCTCATCGGGGAGATGCTCTTCACAGACGACACCGCCCACACCGAGGAATCGCTAAACGGCTTATCACCTGCTTCGCTGATGCTTGCACCAGTTCGGCCTCTATATCGGCTTGAAAAAAAAAAAACATCATGGGCCAAGACGTTGGCGGCTTGGGTTTAACTGGGTTCCAACATCTCCAGCAACCTCTCTCTGGACGCCGAGCTGAACGTACGGATCGGCAAGCAACAGCGATGGCCCGTCTAGCAAAGAGTCTGGGACAACACCATGCTAACGTCAAACACCAAGATAAAAGTGCACCAAAGCTGCGTGCTGTGAGCACTCTTCTCTACGGAAGCGAAGCATAGACGCTGTGTTCTCGACAAGAATGCAGATTGAACGCCTTCCTTCTGTGCTGCCTCAGAACTCCTGGGCATTACTTGGCAGGACCGCATCACTAACACGGACGTCCTGGCCCAGGCAGGGATGCTTAGCATGTTCGCTGTGCTGACGCAGATACGCCTGTGCTGGCTTGGCCCCGTCAGCCGCATGTACCACGGTCGCATCCCAAAGGACATGCTGTATGGCGAGCTGGCCACAGGCTCCAAACCCACAGGACGGTCCCCCCTTCGCTACAGAAATAAGCGTGACCTGAGGGCAGGGCAGCCTTGACCCTGCAGACTTGGAGACAGCACCTTCATACTGGATGAGCTGGCAGTCCACCATCAAGGCCAGCATCAAGCAAGCAGACCAGAGGAGAGAGGCCGAGTGGGAAGAATGGAGGCTCCGCTGACGGCAGAGGATCGCGTCAGCACCAACAGACACTCATGACCGAGACTTCACCAGCAGCAACTGCAACAGAGTCTGCCACTCGATGATCTGGCTCTTCAGCTACAGCAGACGCTGCAACTCCACATCTGACTGATCCATGGCGCAACACCATCGTCTCAAAACAGACGGATGCCATCATCAGCAAGTGCGATAAGGCCCTCGTCTCTTAATGGTAGGTGTCCCTTTCTTTAGGGATTTATGGTCGTTCCTATATAGAGTTATTGTACTGTTTCATGTTTCAAAGTGATCCATCCATAGAGCTTATAGCGACTTGTCAAAAGATTTACTTCTCTTCTTCCATCGGGTTTAGCATCCCCAGTTTGCATAATTTAGCGTTAGCTTTTTCTTGGGATTAATGTGATTTATCAAGGACTTTTAGTCTTGGTCTTCATTCACAGGATTTAGAGTATTCTTTCGTGAGATTAAATGGCCTTTAGTATCCTATTTGATTTCGCTGTTTATAAACTAAAGGCTTTGGTGTCTTCTTTCGTTGAAATACTTTATTCTTTCTCATGGTTTGGTGACCTCTACTTAAGAATTTAATCTAAGGATTTACTTTCGGCAGGCCATAAAGAGTGACCACTCTCCGAGAATTGGTATCAGAGAACCATTGTGTAATGTGTTCCACGACAGTTGCTCATCCTCTCCAATAACATGCACGTCTTGGGAAGGGATTCACATGACACCACCACCCAAGTGCTATAAAGACGTCTAGCGATGGTGTAAGTGCACATTTTGTATTTTGAAGCAGTTATGTTTGTATTTAACTGGTAAGTTTTGTTCTTGCACGGCAGATAATAAATAGGCAGGTAGGTAGCCAGATAGCGTAGTTAAATAATTTGATTTCAGGACTTTGTAGGGTTTTTGCTTTTTTTCCCAAATGGTTTCTTGTAGACCCATTTCTGCCTTTGTTGTGCGTTGTGGAGTGGATCTTCAACTGTCTCTCCCCTCCCTCCTTCCTTCATCCCTGCATTTCCCCCACACCACCTCTCCGTGCCTTGCGGCCTTTCTCCTGCTCGATTTTAACTTACAGCCTGACTAGTCTGTTGCAGGGAACTTGGCTGTCAGTTCTTTGGTAACTTAATGCCGAGGAAAAAAAATTCACTAAACTGACATAATTGACTTCAAACTCGTATTCTGGAACAATAGGAACAGAGAAAAAAGGGGGTGGGGTTGGGGGGGGGGGAATTATTAGAAAATTCTTATATTGATTACAGTAACGGTGCAGAAATTAGATTTTCATTGCGGATGAGAGATGGAGAAATGAGGCATGATGGAAGATTATTGTAAACCATGCTAAAGGGAGATGCTAAACCTGATGAAAGGAGAGAGCGTGTAAAAATTCTTAATTAAATAAGGCGTGCACACACACACACACACACACACACACACACACACACACACACACACACACACACACACAAAATCTCCCCACAAACATCGCCCCCCTTCACACTACCGACACATATGCACTCTAATATTTTTTGTGAGCACTTGTTAAAAAAATACTTGTTTACATCAACAGGGGCAAAGAAGTGCACCAACGGCCGTGGACAAAGGAGACCAGGACGAGTGAACTCGAGGAATGCACCCTAGCACTAGGATAACTAGTTGGCGCGCTGGTCTTGTACTTACATCTTTTTCTCTTTTTTCTTATTCATTCTCCTGCACTTTTCCAGTACAGCCCCAAGTTTTGTCATATTTTTGTTTCCTTGACCTAGAATCTTGTTTTTAAAGAGAGTCCAGTGTCTGGTTCTGTGGAGAGGTTCACCGTGTGTTTTTCAAATGGTTTGCCTTCATTTCCTGAGGATTCAGTGTCTTCTTCCTCCAGTGTTTGTCTTTTTTTCCCAGTTGTTTTGTCTCCATTAAATGGGCTTGGTGTTATCTTTGTCAGGGTTTGTGTTCTTGATTTACAAAATTTAGCGTTTTCTCTTTTGTGCGTATTTCTAGCGTTCAGTTTCGGTCGTTCATATGATTGATATAGTTGCTCGGGTTTCTTATGTCGGTGTTCTGTGGTACAAGGACACAAAACGGGGGGTACCAGAGGAAATATTTTCTGGAAGAGCATGAATGGTTGACTCCGCTACGTTGCAGGTCTCCTGTTTCAGGGATCTGGAACATGGACGCATGTTTTCAGATCATTTGGGACTGAGCTACAGAAGTGTTAAGGAAGTCCGTAGAGCTCTTCCAGAAATATTCCCTAGTGCGCACCTGGTACCTCCTGATCCGAGTGTCCTTTAATACACAGAACCTCTGTGGCAGCGTTGACATGTGGATCCTTTCATATGTTCTGCTGCCCTTCATAAAGTACATTTTGGTGTCACCTTTCAGTGTTTAGTGTTTTCTTTTATGGGCATTAATATGCTCTTGCTTAATGTTCTTTTCATAGGGTTGAGTATCCTTTTTGAGTAGCGAGTGTTGTCCTTCTGGACGGCCTGGTTTCCTCTGTTCAGTCTTTACTGTTCTCTTCCCCCAAAGGTCCAGTCTCCCCTTTTCATAGCAAATGGTTACACTTTGCTAACGGTGTAGTTTCATATTTTTATAGGGCTTAGCGTCATCTTTCCCAGAGGTTTAGTGGCCTTTCATGTGGTATTTGAGGGGGGGAGCTTAGTTTCCTCATTTCACAAGGTTTAGGGTCCACCTTTTATGTGGTTCAGTGTCCTTTTTTAAGGTTTTAATGGTCTCAGTTTATAGTTTTCCTCATTAAGTATAGAATCCTTCCTCTACAGGGTTTACAATCCGTTTTTGTCACAATGTTTAATTTCCTCCTCTTTCGTTGAGTTTAATGCCCGCCTTTGATACGGTTTAGCGTAAGTGGCAAGTGGAGAAGACGGCACGGCATGTCCTACAAGAATGCCCAAGCCATGCCGACCTGAGAGACGGTGCCCGGCCAGAGGTGCGGCGATGTGCCGGTGGCTATGTGGGTGCCTTGGGGTTCTCCAGAGGACGCACCAGTTCCTCTGACGGGTCTGCCAATGAGACGGTGACCAAGAAGAATCGCCGTGGGCTTCAAAGCAGACTGTATAAGGTATAACACCGCCTCCAGTGGTAAATTCAAATAGTTTATTTTAGACCACTTACGTTTTCAGTGGGATCAAGTAACAAGAGGTGGAGGAGAATGCAACGTTGAAATCGGTCAGTTTCAAGAGCGATGCAAGAAATATTTTACAGACATAAACACGTGTAAAAGGGGAACTTGCTTGGCTCCAAGCTTCCATTTTCCTTTTTTTTCTGCTGAGAGTGTCGACACGTTTTTCACACACACAAAAAATACTTCTTGTGAAATAGGTGACTAATTTCAAGGGAACCCAGATAACATGCTTTCCTCTCTTCACCCCCACCCCCACCCCCCAATCTTCCCCTTGCTCCCTTCTCCTTGAATCTGCTCCCACTACTAACATGTGTATGCATGTACACGCACGTGCATTTAAGCACACATACAAACACGCACGCACAAAATGCACGCGCACGCACCCCCCCCCCCCACCCACACACACACACACACACGCTCACACATTTACGAAGCAGGTTTGCATGAACATCTTCTCTACAGAATACCGCTCCAGTCATACAGCCAAAGTCCCCATTAACTTGACCATTGCGATGACTAGCGCACTCGCCCACCGGGGTGTCTATGTAGAGAGGGAATCGCAGTTCAGGCGACTTCAAAGAGCGAGTCGCAGAATTTGCTGAAATTATTTTTGTGATGATCAAAGATGAGAATCATGTGTCATTGAGATTATTCTTGTTTTAGACTCCAACACAAGGGTGTTTGATAGTAATTAGGGGCATCTACCAATCTTAGAAGGTTGAGCTACACATGTAGAACTACTCGGTTTGATATGAAAAAAGCAATGTTTACATCTGTTTTCTTCATGTGAAATGAACCATGACTGTGCTTTTCAGACGTTCCATTCGCACCCATAGCACTCTCAACTTTGGACAGGAGTCGGCCGGGGCCGAAGTCTCCCACAAAGAAAGGCCGCTGATGAGATTCGACCGTCCAGCCCGTAGCCGTACGTCCGAGACACTAGCTGCTGCACTGTGATGACTGGTCGGTTACATGAAGGTTTTTAAAGATATTTTTCAGGATTTTATCCATGAAAGTAGTTACTAGAGTCGAAGAGAGACGTCTTGACTCGTGCAAAACCACTATATAACTTTTGACACCAGGTTATCCTTAACATTAAACAACAAAATATCGAAATCAAATGAACATCTCCAACCGTATGCAAAAAAAACCCAACATACACATAACCTGAATTTTGCATCCCCATTGTCAATTCTGTCGCTTCGGATCAAAGATTTTTTTTAAACATATAGTCTTGGGAGGGTTTTATTCTTAAAAAAGGGGCATATGTGTTTCTTCGCCACTGCAGATTTGACAAAAGTACTGTATATTTCAGGGCTGCTTGAACAGTGACGCATGAGCCAAAAATGTCGGAAAAGGATTCGTTCAGCATTTGGACTGGAACCAAGACGTCAGTCGACGTGGCGGCTCGTTCATTGGCGATCATCGGTTTTCTAGGCACGCAATTGACAGCGAGGTAGGAAAGATTTCTCTCTCTCTCTCTCTCTCTCTCTCTCTCTCTCACCCTCTCTCTCTCACCCTCTCTCACCCTCTCTCTCCCTCTCTCTCTCTCTCTCTCTTCTCTACTCTACAAACATACGAGCGCGCGTGCACACACACACACACACACACACACACACACACACACTTTTTCAACCAACACAACACAAATGCATTGGAGAAGAAAAAGAGGTTAAAGTATATTGAGACCCTGATGACAGTGACAAGAACAGTGCTCAAATAAGACTCACGTGGTTAGAGGAGCAAGGGAAAAGTATATTGAGACCCTGATGACAGCGACAAGAACAGTGCTCAAATAAGACTCTCGTGGTTAGAGGAGCAAGGGAAAAGTATATTGAGACCCTGATGACAGTGACAAGAACAGTGCTCAAATAACTCTCGTGGTTAGAGGAGCAAGGGAAAAGTATATTGAGACCCTGATGACAGTGACAAGAACAGTGCTCAAATAAGACTCGTGGTTAGAGGAGCAAGGGAAAAGTATATTGAGACCCTGATGACAGTGACAAGAACAGTGCTCAAATAAGACTCACGTGGTTAGAGGAGCAAGGGAAAAGGCGGTGGGGATAAGGTTGGAGGCGGGATGGATGTCGAACATTTTTGCGTTTCGTTTCGTATCCATACAACATGTCCATGTGTCGATTCTATCCCATGGCTTAAAGTATTAAGAACTGCATGAATATACCACTGACACAGATGTTTCAAAATGATTCTTTTCCCCCACAGCTTGAACTGAGAGCGAACGCCTATCCTCTCGCCTGAACACTGTAACGCATATACAAACACATACGAGCGCGCACGCACGCACACACACGCACGCACACACACACACGCACACGCACACGCACACGCACACGCACACACACACACACACACACAAAGATGAGAGGCTGAGAAACTTTGATTTTGTTTTATTTTAATGAAGTCACTGGCTTACCATGCGTTGCTAAATGTTCTTCCACCAAATATCCAGTCGACCACTTGATAGCAGTCTCTGTCTTAAGCTATGTAAAACTGATAATGGAGCGTAAAAGGATACACTTGTTTTTAGTTGAAACTTTTATGTTCATATAATGTATCGTATTACCCAAAATATTGTTAGGTTGCAAGATAACAGAACACAGATACTTCGTAAAATCAAAACCATTTCGCTGAATTTTAGTGAGTCACAGAAAGTATCGATGTTTCTGTCACCAGGGGCAAGGCACTCGCGCATCAACGACCGTGGAAAACGGGGAGCAGTAAGAATCGACTTGGGGAAGGCAACAGAATACAAGGAGAGTGGTGGCGAGCTTTTATTTTATTTACTTTTTTTCTTTTTTGCCTGTCTTCTGTGCCACTTCAGTGGCATTGCACCCACACGGCTCGGTCCCACACACACGCAGCCCTGTCCGGCCCGCCGCAGCCCCGGCACCGGCAATCCACAGGGAGCAATCGATGTCATGCCGTCAAGTGGCAACCCACCGAAGAAGACGCTGCACTGCTGCTGAGTCACGTCAGTGGTGTTCAGTGGCCCCTGTGCTGATCCAACATAAGCAGGACACCACTTCTAAGCCCCCTATAGACGACAATAATTGCTCAGTAGTGAGCCGGTTTGAGTGAGCTCTCCTTCCGGAGGGCGCCACCATGTTCGTCCAAGACAGCCTGTATGGACTCGCCGATACCTGTGACCCCGTCGGAATCGAACCAAGGCCACAGACGTGGAGAGGACATCGAAACTGAAGTCGCCATGAGAGCAGGGCATGATGAGCCACAGAATTTGAGTTTTGTAAAACTGATCGATGGATGAGGATGATGAAGATGATGCTACGGATTTCCATTCCGGTCTGAGACTGCATGGCAGGGCTGTATTCTACGCTTATTTCCATAACATATCCCGGCATCAACCAGGCCCGAGATAAAGACACCTGCAGTGTTGGTCAGGATGTTTTAGCGCATAGTGGATGAAACTCGACTGTGTGGTCCCAGTCGTCCCAGTCTTCCCAGTCGAGCCCGTTGCAAATTCAAATCTGGGCAGGAGCCAGTCGAGGCATAAAAATCCCACCTGACTCTGATGTGAATCGAACCCACGACCTCCCAGCCGGGAGTCCGCGACGCTAACCACTTGGCCACGGCGGCTGGCTACTTTTCTTTATCCAACACTTCAAGTGTTGTGCAGGGTCAAAATATTCTTGCATAGTGTTAGTGGTTCTTTGGACGTCATGGACGTGTTCTTTCGGATGGGTTGCATAAAAGTCAACAACATTGTTGATTCAATTCAACCGGGTTCCAACTGCTCGTTGCAGATGATTTTGCCTACTGTGCAACTGGAAGCTTGTACCCAAGTGTTCAGTGCAGGCTCCAGCTTTGTGTTTATAAAATACATCTGTGGGCGGAAGAAAATCGCTTTACTTTTTCTGCTACGAAGACCCCTTGCATTCAGTTTTATAATTGTCTTCAGTTCTTTGCTGATCCCGAAATTCAAAATAGGGAAATCTCCCATTCCACCTGTAAAGGAGGCCAAATTTCTGGGAGTCGCTTTCGATCAAAAGCTCAACTTCCTTCGTCACATTAAACGCTTGAAAACTTGCCAGAAAGCTTTGAACATTCAGCGGGTCGTAGTGCACACTGACTGGGACGCTGACAAGAAAACTTTGCTGCACCTACACAGAGCCTTGGTCTGTTCTAAATTGGATTATGGGTGTGTTGTACAGCTCTGCGAAACCCTCTAGTCTGAAACTCTTGGATTCTATTCATCATCAAGGGCTTCGTCTCTGTCTCGGAGCGTTCCGCACCACCCCTGTGTACATGCAGAGGCATGGTTTCGCAGGCTGGCACCATCCTTAAATTACTATCTTAGATTGTTCTCTGAATCGGAAACCCTGCTTGTGACTGTTTTTAATCATTTTCAAAGAAAATTTGAAGAAAATCCCAACTGTATTTCTCCATTTGGTCTTTGCATGCAGCCCCATGCGCAGAATGCAGGTCTTGATCTGTGAGTTGTGTGTGACTTCTCCAAATTTCCAGATAACCCGCCATGCACCTTTTTCACATCGGGAACACACTTTGATGTTGCTGCTTTTCCCAAAGAATTCACCAATCGTCGGGCATAAAAGATTTGTTTGCCGATCTCTGTACAAAATTCCCATCCTTTCAGAAAATGTTTACTGATAGTTCAAAGTCCGATGATGGAGTGGCTTCTGCAGCCTATTGCCCAGGTGCTCCTTCTCAATGTTATCAAAGCATATTCCGTCAGATAGTTCTGTTTGCGAAAATTAACGGCTTTGGTTCTAGCGCTGAAGAGAATTTCTCAATCTATAAACAAGGACATTCTTATTTTGACTGAATCGCTGGCAGCTTTGGAGGTCATAGCTGGCTGTAAACCTCCATCATACTGAACTTTTAGACTCTTTTGAACTTTTCACCTCTTTGAAAGCGAAAGCGAAAAAGGTCACAGCATTGTTCTAACTTGGGTTCCTGGTCATGTTGGCATTCTGGAAACGAAACGGTGATCGTTTGGCCAGGAATGCCACAACGAAGACACTGTCCAACATGCCTATCAGCTTTGAAACCGAAGGGTAATGTTTATATCGGAGACCTGGCAGGGGGACTGAAAGACACAGATGAATAACAAAACTTTTCCAGATCCATCCAAATCTAAGTGTTCCTCTCATCTAACTCGGGTGGTAGCAAGGAAGAAAAGTTCTATGTCGGCTGTACGTTGGCCATTCGTTTGAAACTCGTTCGTTTCTTTTAAACAGTGAAAAAGCTCCATGGTGCATTCCATGTTAAGTACCTTTTACAGTGAAACATTATTTTAGGGTGTTAAGACTTGAATAACGTGAGACATAAGCATTTTACAGCAGACAACATGAAAACCTTGTTCAGAGATGTCCCACCTGATGTAAAAAGAGATCAGCAGTTTTCATTTGATCTATGATCTTACAGAAGACAGATTTTTAACATTTCCGGTGTGTTTTTAGGTGTATTTTAAAGGGCTGTGTGAATGACTTCAACGCAGTGACAGCCCAGATATGGCAATTTGCGGTCGGCTGTGCTGTAATCAACCTCACCCTACCTTTTAGATGTTTTTTTTCCTACGAATTCGGGATCTTTTCGTTCACAGGTTCGTCTTTTTCCAGGTTCAGTGCCTTCTCCATACAAAGGGTTTAATGTCATCTTTACCTAGTTATAGTGTTTTCTTCCTACACAGGTTTTAGAGCATTTTTTCCTTGCTTCAAAATCTCCTTCATTCACATATTTATGTGGCTTCTGTCTTGGGGCTTAGTCTTTTCTAGGTTTCGGTGTTTATTTTTGATATGGCCAAGAAGATAGGACAGCTCTCTATGTCGGTGTTCTGGGGAATGAGGATACAAAACGGAGTACCAGAGGGAGTATTTTCGGAAAGGCACGAAAGGCTGACTCGAGCTATGGGGCAGGGATTGTGAATCAAGGGATCTGGAGCATGGACGCATGCTTTAGATCATTTTGGTTCGGGCTGCAGAGCTCTTGAGAAAGTCTTTAATCCTCTTCCTGAAATATTTCTTAGTGCGCACCTGGTACTCCTGACCTGAGTGTCCTGTCATCCCCAGAAAACCGGACACTGTAATCACTCGGCATGTAAATCCTCTCGTAGGGCTTAAATTTTGAAAATAATTCTTAGTTACAAATTCTTCAGTGAGTCCGCCCAAAACGAGGACAAACAGATCTAGACAATTTTACTTTCCTACTTTTGCGGAGCTGGTGGTCACCTTTTAAATAGTGCAAGTATTCTCGACCTCCTGTGATAGCATTTTTGGTATCCCCTCCTTCAGTGTTCTTTCATAGGATTTAGTGTCCTTTTTAAGTTGCTAGTGTAGGCGTTCTAGGTGGTTAAATTTCCCCTTTTTAAAAGTTGTAGTGTTTTCACTCCGTAGATGTAGCAGCTTCCTTTCAAAAGTTTCAGTGTGCTCGTTTCTTACAGTTATGGACTTCTTTTATCGGTTTATTATCTTGTTTTAATAGGTTTTAGTGCCTTAGCTCATAGGGCTTGTCGAAACGGCTGCAAAGTTCCATAAAACTAGTAGAGGGAACCGGGTTATTACCCAAAAACGGCTGAGTGCGTGCAAGGGCGTCATTAGATGCTCAGATCTTGTAGGCGTCTTGGAGACTGAGATAAAAAACCGAACTTGCATCCCAAGGTGTAATTAACGTGCGTCAGGTTACAGTTTGCAAAGGAAGAGAAAGAGTGCCCACAAACATCCGCTTTCTTACATTCTGTACCTTCATTGCACAAAGTTATCAAAGTGGGTTATTGTAATGTGCGCATTCAACTTTATATTCCGTCTTTGTCTCCGATGCGGTGCTTCAAGTGCCAGAAAATTGGAAGTGTGTGGTGAAAAGTCACCATTCCGATTCCAAAGCCTGGAAAAGACCTTGGCAACGCTTCAGACTATCATCTGATAGCTCTGACAAGCTGCCTCTGCAAGCAAATGGAAAAGATATAGTCAACTCCCGTCTAATGTATAAGCTGGAAACCGATGGCCTTTTGGCCAGTGAACAGTGCAGATTCTGGAAAAACCGCTCGACCGTTGACGATTTAGTCCGTCTGGAAACCATCTGCAACGTGTTCATTAATAAACATAATGACAATATTGTGGTTGCTATCTTTCTTGATCGGAAAAAGCGTATGATACCACATGGAAATCTGGAATTCTCATAGACCTTCATAAACTTGGTTTACGAGGTCATATGCCTTTATTTCTTCAAAACTTTATGGCTGATCGGCAGTTCCAAGTCCGTATTGGCACCACGCTGTCGGACATCCATGGGCAGGAGTTGCGTGTACCTCAAGGGAGCGCTTTCCCTCCGGCTCTGTTCAGTATCAAAATTAACGACATTGTCAATATAAGTAAACCGGGGTTCCGAGTCCTCTCCGTTTGTTGATGACTTCGCACTCTATGCAGTTGGAGCCTCTTATGCCAGCGTACAGCGTCGACTCCAACTTTTGTGTGGATAAGATTCGATAGTGGGCTGAGGAAAACGGGTTTACCTTTTTCAAGCACCAAAACTCGGTGTATCCATTTGACAATATTCGTCAGTTCTCCACCATTCCAACTGTGAAAGAAGCCAAATTTCTGGGTATTTTTTTTAATCCAAAACTGAACTTTAGATGTCACATCTTAACACGCAAATACTGCTTGTTTGAAAGCGCTGAACACTCAAGAGTTCTAACACACACGGATTGGGGCGCTGATAAGAAAACTTCACCATTTTTACAGAGCTCTGATCCGTACCAAACTGGACTATGGATGTATAGTCTAAGAAGGCTCGGCCAGACCATCCTACCTGAAAAGTCTAGGTCCCATCCACCATCAAGGGCTTCGATGCATTCCGCACCACGCCTGTTTATAACATGTATGCTGAGGCAGGAAAACCATCCTTCTCGAACCGTTAGCTGAAACTTACCGTAAACTACACTTTGAATCTCATTTCTGAACCTCCAAACCCTGTACCTGACGTGTTTTTGACCCAAAGTTCCAAACGAAATTCGACAACCATTCCAGTTCCATGCACCCTTGGGAATTCGTACGCTTCCTCATTTGAACAATGCAGATATAGACCTTTGAGCCGTGTGTGATTTATCCAGTTTTCGTGATGACCCGCCATGGACTCCTCCACTCCCGCGATCCGGTTTGATTTAGCCTCGTACCGTAAAGATAGCACTAGCTCCGTGGCGTACAAGTCCTTTTTCGCCGAACCGTGTTTGAAGTTTCCATCCTTTGGAAGAATTTTCACCGACGGTTCCAAATCTGAGGAGGGAGTTGCCTCAACTGTGTTCTGTGCAACAAGTCCTTCTCAGAGATGATCTAAACACATTCCCATTGGCAGCTCCATCTACGCTGCTGAGTTGACAGCCTTGGTCCTGGCTCTTGAAATAGTCTCTAAATGAAAACGGAGAGATACTCATTTTGCCGAATTCACTTCTTGCTTTGGAGGCCATTGCCAGCCGTACCCTCAAGCACCCACAACTGATGAAATTATTCGAACAGTACACCTCTGTGAAATCAGAGGATATAACAGTCATGCGGTCATTTAAGGCAACGAGTTGGTTGATCAACTTGCCAAGAGTGCCACAAGGAAAGATGAGCAGATTGTCTATCCCTCAAACTGATATGAAACCCAAATCCCAGGCATACGTCAAAGACCACTGGCAAGAGGTATGGAACTTGCAGACGGATAAGAAACTATTTAAAATCGTCCAAACCTGAAAGTTTTTTCCATGTTCCTGAGGCGACCGTAAAGAAGAAAGTCTTGTGCTGTTTGCATACAAGCCACTCCTTTTACACCCATTCTTATCCTTTAAAAGGTGAAGCTCTGTGGTGCATTCCATGTCATGAACCACTCACAGTGAAATATATTCTTTTAAAGTGTTGGAACTTGCAACAGATTAACATTTTTCATCTGATCTAAGATTTTACAGAAGAAAGATTTTTAACAAAACTTATGGTGCGGTTTTAGGTGTATTTATAAAGGGTTGTGTCACTGATTTTTTGATGTAATGACTTAAGAGTTAACTTTATCGCGATGACATCCCTGACATGGCCCTTTGCTGGCTCTTGGCAACATAACCTTACCTCACCATAGGGCATATGAACCTTTTTGTCAGAAGGGTTAGTGTCAGTTTCTTTTTTAGAGCTAAGTGTTATCCCTTCATATTGTTTAGTGTAATCTTTCAGAATGTTGGTCTTTGTTTCATGAGGTTGATGTCTTTTGTAAGGCTTTGGCCGCATTTACGTCTTCTCTTTCCCAGGTTTAGTATCTTTTTTTTCATAGACTGTACTGTCTTCTTTATTCTCAGCGTGTATGAACATCATTCTTAGGCATTAGTTTCTACTAATTATGCCTTACTGTATTCTTTGTCAAGATTTAGCGGCGACTTCTTGGTCAGAATGTAATCCGCGGTTTTGTTTGTGGCAGGTCATAAAAGGGTGGTCTGTCTGCGAGAATCACTACTAGTCAACCACGACCTTTCGCACGCCTCCGAGTAAAGACGAAGGTGCAGAAAGTTCTCATCGGGGAGATGCTCTTCACAGACGACACCGCCCACACCGAGGAATCGCTAAACGGTTCATCACCTGCTTCGCTGATGCTTGCACCAGTTCGGCCTCTATATCGGCTTGGAAAAAAAAATCATCATGGGCCAAGACGTCGGCGACTTGGATTTAACTGGGCTCCAGCATCTCCAGCAACCTCTCTCTGGACGCCGAGCTGAACGTACGGATCGGCAAGCAACAGCGATGGCCCGTCTAGCAAAGTGTCTGGGATAACACCATGCTAACGTCAAACACCAAGATAAAAGTGCACCAAAGCTGCATGCTGAGCACTCTTCTCTACGGAAGCGAAGCATAGACGCTGTGTTCTCGACAAGAATGCAGATTGAACGCCTTTCATCGGTGCTGCCTCAGAAGACTCCTGGGCATTACTTGGCAGGACCGCATCACTAACACGGACGTTCTGGCCCAGGCAGGGATGCTTAGCATGTTCGCTGTGCTGACGCAGATACGCCTGTGCTGGCTTGGCTCCGTCAGCCGCATGTACCACGGTCGCATCCCAAAGGACATGCTGTATGGCGAACTGGCCACAGGCTCCAAACCCACAGGACAGTCCCCCCTTCGCTACAGAAATAAGCGTGACCTGAGGGCAGGCAGCCTTGACCCTGCAGACTTGGAGACAGCACCTTCAGACTGGATCAGCTGGCGGTCAACCATCAAGGTCGGCATCAAGCAAGCAGACCAGAGGAGAGAGGCCCAGTGGGAAGAATGGAGTCGCCGCTGACGGCAGAGGATCGCGTCAGCACCAACAGACACTCATGACCGAGACTTCACCAGCAGCAACTGCAACAGAGTCTCCACTCGATGATCTGGCTCTTCAGCTACAGCAGACGCTGCAACTGACTGATCCATGGCGCAACACCATCGTCTCAAAACAGACGGATGCCATCATCAAGTGCGATAAGGCCCTCGTCTCTTAATGGTTGGTGTCCCTTTCTTTAGGGATTTATGGTCGTTCCTATATAGGGTTATTGTACTGTTTCATGTTTTCAAGTGTTCCATCCATAGAGCTTATAGCGACTTGTCCCCCACCGGGGTCTGCCCTGGGGGACCTGGGTGGGGTGTCTTATTTTTAGTTCTCAGGGTCACCCTCTTGTGCCCCTTGAGGGTGGGACTTTGTTTTAAGTGGGCTTTCTTTTTCTCTGTTTTTTTGTGTTTTTTCTGCCTACCCATGGTTCTTTCACCTGCATTTCTCTTTCAACATTCTCCTTATTAATCTGCAGTTTTCTGTTTTGTCTATCTTCTGCCTTTACGGATCTTTATCCTATTCTTTTCCTTTTTTCACAAGTCTTCTGTAGCACTTTCTATTTTCTCTGTGGCCTCTTGGTCCACCGTGTTGACCGTGCGGTGCGGCCCGTGTCGGGGGAGAATGGTGTCCTGGTGGTTGAGAGGGACTCGGAGTAGGATCCGCGCCCCTCAACACGCCACTTTGGCCCGGACTTCCCCTAGACGGGGGGCAGCATGGGGCCCAATGCTGTCAACCGGTCGCCTTCACAGTGTGGGCATGGCATGGGTCAAACCGTGTGCCACGTTGCTTGTCCTGGAAGCCAGGTGAGTGGCCTCCTGTCCGTTCCCGGCAGTTGGTCATGAGCCTGGTGGATGGGGTGGAGCGCGTGCCACGCGGTGTATACCTGCACTATAACCCTGGTGTTTCCCTTTGCTGGAGGACCGCTTAGGGGCATCGCCCATGTGGGCACTCGATGGCGGGTGGGGAGTAGGGGAGGTGAAGTTTTTTTTCTTTCATTATGACATCTAAACAACTACCCCCTAACAAAAAGAGAAGAAATGATGATGGACATGGCACGCTTATGGACGAGACTATGAATAGAGATTCAGATTCAGATAATGAGATAAGAGAAGTGGCAAAGAGAAAGGGTATCCAAAACACATGGCCAAGCTTCCTTTTAGTGGAAGCAAAAGATCCGAAAGAATCCATTGCTCGGATTTCTCCGTTCGCTGTTTGTAAGTGGTTCGAGGGAGTTTCGTCCACAGGATTTAAAATGATCAAAAGACTCCGATCTGGTAGTTACCTTGTTAACTGTGCTACGGAAGCGGCGTCTCGGTTGCTGCTGAAAAGGGATGGTTCTCAACTCATGCAGATCACAGTTAAGGTTTCCATTCACCCCTTTCTCAACTACTCGAAAGGGGTAATCAGATGTGTTGACTTGGCTGGAGTTGCTGAATCAGAAATTCGGACTGAGATGGAAAGTCAGGGTGTTCTGCAGGTCCATAGAGTTAAAATCTCTAAAGGAAGTGACTTAATCGAAACCAACACGCTATTCTTGACTTTTGCTATGCCATCTCCCCCAGAGTTTGTCAAAGTGGGTTATGTCCGAGTGAAAGTTACGCCTTTTGTACCATCTCCTTTGCGGTGTTTCAAGTGCCAACGCTTTGGGCATTCCAGCCGAGCTTGTCGGGGTCAGGAGATCTGTCGTGACTGTGGACAGAAGAAGCATGATGAATCTTGTATAAATGCTGTATACTGTGTCAATTGTAAGGGTGACCATCCAGCAAATTCAAAAAGTTGTCCAGTGTGGAAAAAGGAATGCGAGATTCAGAAAGTAAAGATTGAGAGGAAATGTTCCTTTCTTGAGGCTAGAAGGTTAGTGGAGGCCAGGACTCCTTCGGCTGCGACTTATGCACAGAAGGTGGTTAACGATTCTGCGAACCGGTCATCGGGTGATGATCTGGGAGCAGCTCCATTCACTGCTCTGGAGAAGAAATTGACAGAATTGTTGTCATCGGTTTTGGATCGGCTTACTATACTTGAACAATCAGTTGAGGTTTTGTCTCAGAAATGCAATAGTGTTCCGTCCAGCAGTGTACAACAGGCTTCAGCCCCTGCTGGTGAGGGAAGAAGTGTTTCAGTTGTACAAAGTGCTGTGGATCAGAGGTCAGGGGTGAAGGATCGGAGGAAAGAGATGTCCCCTCGCTCACAGGCCAATAACAGCAGTACGAGACAGGCACGCAGTGAGGAGCGTCCTTTTCGGACTCCAGACCCTCCTAGGGGAAAATCTCGAAGTCAGGTATTTGGTGCAGCAGGTTTCAGTCCAGTAAGAGCAAATTCCAAGCATGGCAACAAACAACTTAGAAATTTATCAGGAGCATCGGCTTCTGACCTTGTCTTGAAGAACCGTTTTAGTTCTTTGGTGGACAGTGAAGTTTCTGGAGAAGAGGGCTGATAGATATTCTTTTAACAACCTAACATGGACATACTCCAGTGGAACATAAGGGGAGTTAAAGCAAATTGTCGGGACCTTGAGCTATTATTGACAGAGTATAGATCTTCGGTAATTGCTCTTCAGGAAACCCTTTTAACTGCAAGTAAGAAGCATGAGATTCCTGGTTTCTCCTGCTTACTCAAGCCAGCTTCTGCAGACTTTTCAAGGAGAGGCGTTTCTCTTTATATTCATAATTCGGTACTACATACAGAAATTCCACTTCAGACGGATCTGGAGGCAGTGGCAGCTCGTATCTCGTTAAACAAGGTCGTTACGATATGTTGTTTGTATCTGTCTCCATCTTCTGTGATTTCGAAGAGTCAGTTGGATGGTTTAATTTCTCAGCTCCCTCGCCCATTTCTTTTATTGGGTGACTTGAATGGCCATTCTCCACAGTGGGGAAGTAACTGCACCAATTCTCAAGGGAAAGTTCTTGAGGATTTTATATCGGATCATGATCTCTGTCTTCTGAATTCAGGCTCACCGACCTTTTGTTCTCCTTCTGGTTCTTTGACTCACTTGGATTTGTCCATTTGCGACCCTTCCTTATTTTTGGACTTAGAGTGGCAGGTTCATTCGGACCACTTTCAGAGTGATCACTTTCCGATTTTTATTTATTTTACAAAGCAAATGCAGGAGTCCCCTCGGGAAACATGGAAGTTTCGCTCTGCAGATTGGAGTCTTTATCAGCAACAGATTTTAAGTAGACTGCCTATGAATCTGTTGCAGAGTTATGATGATCCTGTTTTGCAGTTCACTAAAGTGATTGTAGAGAGTGCTAAGGAAGCTATTCCCAAGTCCCGTGATAAACCAAATGATGTTAAGACCCCTTGGTATGATAAAGAGTGCAAAACTTTGAAGGGTAAGAGAAAAGGTGCTCAAAGACTTTTTGCTAGGTTTCCTATGGTGGGGAACAAAGTTAAACATCAGGCGTGTAGGGCTAAGTGTCGGTATACTTTTAAAACTAAGAAGAAAGAATCTTGGAAAAAATTTTGTTCAAATCTGTCCTTTAAGGTCAATTCAAGGAAAGTCTGGAAACTAATCCGTAAGATTAAGGGAAAGTCGGTTACATCAGTTATAAAATGTTTGCAAGTAAATGGATCGATTATTACTAATAAAAAGGAGGTTGCTAACTTGTTAGCTGTTACTATCCATCAAAATTCGTCAGCTGATCATTATTGCAAGGAATTCCAGCGTATCAAAAGATCAGCAGAGTCAAAATCTTGTTCCTTCGTGCCAGATAGTTCTGAGGATTACAACTGCGTTTTCAGCATGGATGAGTTAAAGGACGCCATTTTGAAAGCCAACAACTCAGCTCCTGGACCAGATGACATTCATTATCAATTTATTCAACATTTGCCAGCTGAGGGTTTAAAGGTGGTGTTGTCTCTGTTTAATCATGTTTGGTGTTCAGGGTATTTTCCACCTTCTTGGAGAGAGGCGGTTGTTACCCCTATTCCTAAACCAGGGAAAGATCATTCGGACCCTAACAACTATCGTCCTATAGCTCTCACTAGTTGCTTATGTAAAACTATGGAGAGAATGGTATATTCTCGATTGTTATGGCAGTTAGAATGTCTGGGGGCCTTAGATGTTTCCCAGTGTGGATTTCGGAACAACCGCAGTACTACTGATCACCTGGTTCGATATGAGTCTTTTATCAGGAATGCTTTGATTAATGGAGAACATGTAGTTTCTATTCTTTTTGATTTAGAAAAAGCTTATGACACAACATGGAGGCATGGAATTCTCCAGGATTTGAAGGCACTTGATTTCAAAGGAAATTTACCAATGTTTATTGCTAATTTTTTGTCTAACACTGTTAGGCTTCATTCGACCTTTTCGGATCCTTTTGAGCAGGAGATGGGTGTCCCTCAGGGTAGCATCCTTTCTCCACTTCTGTTCAATCTCAAGATTAATAACATCGTCCAGTCAGTAAATTCTGGAATTGATAAGTCATTATTTGTTGATGACTTCTCCATCTCTGCCAAGGGGAAAACTTTGGCTGCAGCTGAGCGTCAACTTCAGTTGTGTGTTAATCGTGTTCAGCAGTGGGTTACTGAAAATGGATTTAAGTTTTCAGCTACTAAGACAGAGTGTGTTCATTTCCATAGGAAAAGATCTCAGGTCTTAGAACCAGCTATCAGTCTCAATGGTCAAGTAATTAAAGTTTCCAAACAAGTGAAATTTTTGGGGGTTATTTTTGATAAGCTTTCTTTTTTGCCTCACATTAAGTACATTAAACAATCTTGCCAGTCAGGTTTGAATGTTTTGAAGGTTATTAGTCACACTGATTGGGGTGCAGACAAGCGAACTTTGTTGCGATTGTATCGGGCTTTGGTGAGACCAAAGCTAGATTATGGGTGTGTGGTATATGGTTCTGCACGAAAATCTTACCTCAAAGCTCTTGATCCAATTCATCATCAAGGACTGCGGATTGCTCTGGGAGCATTTCGCACATCTCCAAAAGAGAGTTTGTATGTTGAATCTGGTGAACCCCCTCTGGAGCTAAGGAGGTTGTGTCTTTCCATGAATTACTATCTGAAACTGAGGGCTAATCCAGAAAACCCTGCCTATGATATTGTCATGAACCCGCCTTTTAGAGCCAAATATGATCTAAAGCCAAATGAGATTCCTCCACTGGGTATTCGTATTTTGCCCCACTTCGGGGCAGCTGGCATTGACCTTGATGCTGTTGATGACGGTCCATTACAGACTGATGTACCTCCCTGGAAAGTCGCCAATCCAGAGATTAATTTATATTTAACTCAATTTCGAAAGGAGGTCACCTCGAGTGCTGCATATAAACAACTTTATCTTGGGCAATGTGAACTTTATCAAGATTTTATCAAGATTTTTACAGATGGTTCTAAAAAAGGTGAGAGGGCTGCAGCTGCCATTGTGTGTGATAACAATTCTCAGAAGCCTACTTTGTTAAGATTGCGGGATTGGTCGTCTGTTTATACTGCTGAACTGAAGGCTTTAAATCTGGCCCTCAGTGCGGTGTCCAGGTCAGATCAGAATGATTTCCTTATTTTATCGGATTCATTGTCGGCATTGTCGGCTCTATCGACAAGAGAAGTTTCACATCCAGTTTTGGCTGATATTCATGATCTTCATACTCGGCTTGTCTCTTCGGGAAAGCATATAGTTTTCTTGTGGGTCCCCAGCCACATGGGAATCTATGGTAACTCAGTGGTGGACAAAGCAGCCAAACAAGCTCTCGGTGCAAGTCTTTCCAGGAGGCCTATGCAGTTTGTTCCTCACTCTGATCTACGTCATAAATCTAGTTTGTATTGTCGTGAACTGTGGCTGAGTGAATGGTGTAATCAAATTCATAATAAATTGTTTAAAATTTGCCCAGATTTAACCAATACTTTCCCATCGGTGGTATGTAACCGTAAAGAGGAATCGGTTTTGTCACGGTTACATATTGGGCACAGCTATATAACGCACAGTTGGATACTCAGAGGGGAAGACCCCCCATGGTGTGTTGCGTGTGACAGCTTGTTCAGTGTTAATCATTTTTTGACAGAATGTGCTGATTTGATGTGTATCAGAGAGAAGTTCTTTTCCACCAGTGATTTATCAGTTCTTTTTCGTGAGATTTCAGTAGATCTTATTTTTTCTTTTTTGAAAGAGGTAAACTTATTTTATAAAATATAGTGTTGTAATTATGTATACAGGTGTCGTCGGAGTTGAACAGATAATTGTGCTTTTGTCCTCATAAATTTTAAGCGATGTGTTAATACTAGTGTGGGTATTTGTATCTAGAGACTTAGATATGATAGCTGAGGTCCTGATTTGGCTCCTAGTAGTCCGCTGGACCCTATAAACACAAACTAACTAACTAACAATAGCGACTTGTCATAAGGTTTACTTCTCTCTTCTTCCTTTAGGTTTAGCATCCCCCGTTTGCATAATTTAGCGTTATCTTCTTCCAAACTGTTGGAGATAAAGCTTTTTCTTGGGATTAATATGATCTATCAAGGAGTTTTAGTCTTCATTCACAGGATTTAGAGTATTCTTTCGTGAGATTAAATGGCCTTTAGTATCCTATTTGATTTCGCTGTTTATAAACTAAAGGCTTTGGTGTCTTCTTTCGTTGAAATACTTTATTCTTTCTCATGGTTTGGTGACCTCTACTTAAGAATTTAATCTAAGGATTTTCTTTCGGCAGGCCATAAAGAGTGACCACTCTCCGAGAATTGGTATCAGCCTATCGGAGAACCATTGTGTAATGTGTTCCACGACAATTGTTCATCCTCTCCAATAACATGCACGTCTTGGGAAGGGATTCACATGACAACATCACCCAAGTGCTATAAAGACGTCTAGCGATGGTGTAAGTGCACATTTTGTATTTTGAAGCAGTTATGTTTGTATTTAACTGGTAAGTTTTGTTCTTGCAAGGCAGATAATAAATAGGCAGGTAGGTTGCCAGATAGCGTAGTTAAAATAATTTGTTTGATTTCAGGACTTTGTAGGGTTTTTGCTTTTTTTCCCAAATGGTTTCTTGTAGACCCATTTCTGCCTTTGTTGTGGAGGGGATCTCCAACTCTCTCCCCCCCTCCCTCCTTCCTTCATCCCTGCATTTCCCCCACACCACCTCTCCGTGCCTTGCGGCCTTTCTCCTGCCCGATTTCAACTTACAGCCTGACTAGTCTGTTGCAGAGAACTTGGCTGTCAGTTCTTTGGTAACTTAATGCCCAGGGAAAAAAATTTCACTAAACTGACATAATTGACTTCAAACTCGTATTGTGGAACAATAGGAACAGAGAAAAAAAAGGGGAGGGGAATTATTAGAAAATTCTATTCTGAGTAACGGTGCAGAAATTAGATTTTCATTGCGGGTGAGAGATGGAGAAATGAGGCATGATGGAAGATTATTGTAAACCATGCTAAAGGGGGATGCTAAACCTGATGAAAGGAGAGAGCGTGTAAAAATTCTTAATTAAATAAGGCGGGCACGCACACACGCACACGCACACGCACACGCACACACACACACACACACACACACACACACACACAATCTCCCCACAAACATCACCCCCCCTCCACACTACCGACACATATGCACTCTAATATTTTTGTTTTACAAGCGTAGAGATTGTGAGCACTAGTTAAGAAAATACTTCTTTACATCAACAGGGGCAAAGAAGTGCACCAACGGCCGTGGACAACGGAGACCAGGACCAGTGAACTCGAGGAATGCACCCTAGCACTAGGATAACTAGTTGGCGCGGTGATCTTGTACTTACATCTTTTTCTCTTTTTTCTTATTCATTCTCCTGCACTTTACCAGTACAACCCCAAGTTTTGTCCTATTTTTGTTGTTTCCTTGACCTAGAATCTTGTTTTTAAAGAGTTCAGTGTCTGGCTCTGTGGAGAGGTTCACCGTGTGCTTTTCAAATGGTTTGCCTTCATTTCCTGAGGATTCAGTGTCTTCTTCCTCCAGTTTCTTTTTTTCCTAGTTGTTTTGTCTCCATTAAATGGGCTTGGTGTTATCTTTGTCAGGGTTTGTGTTCTTGATTT
Organism: Conus canariensis; assembly: GCA_033310375.1. Lineage (NCBI taxonomy): Eukaryota > Metazoa > Mollusca > Gastropoda > Neogastropoda > Conidae > Conus > Conus canariensis. The sequence continues at coordinate 58,460,453 of CM065728.1, forward strand.
ACAAAATTTAGCGTTTTCTCTTTTGTGCGTATTTCTAGCGTTCAGTTTCGGTCGTTCATATGATTTAGTTGCTCGGGTTTCTTATGTCGGTGTTCTGTGGTACAAGGACACAAAACGGGGGGTACCAGAGGAAATATTTTCTGGAAGAGCATGAATGGTTGACTCCGCTACGTTGCAGGTCTCCTGTTTCAGGGATCTGGAACATGGACGCATGTTTTCAGATCATTTGGGACTGAGCTACAGAAGTGTTAAGGAAGTCCGTAGAGCTCTTCCAGAAATATTCCCTAGTGCGCACCTGGTACCTCCTGATCCGAGTGTCCTTTAATACACAGAACCTCTGTGGCAGCGTTGACATGTGGATCCTTTCATATGTTCTGCTGCCCTTCATAAAGTACATTTTGGTGTCACCTTTCAGTGTTTAGTGTTTTCTTTTATGGGCATTAATATGCTCTTGCTTAATGTTCTTTTCATAGGGTTGAGTATCCTTTTTGAGTAGCGAGTGTTGTCCTTCTGGACGGCCTGGTTTCCTCTGTTCAGTCTTTACTGTTCTCTTCCCCCAAAGGTCCAGTCTCCCCTTTTCATAGCAAATGGTTACACTTTGCTAACGGTGTAGTTTCATATTTTTATAGGGCTTAGCGTCATCTTTCCCAGAGGTTTAGTGGCCTTTCATGTGGTATTTGAGGGGGGGAGCTTAGTTTCCTCATTTCACAAGGTTTAGGGTCCACCTTTTATGTGGTTCAGTGTCCTTTTTTAAGGTTTTAATGGTCTCAGTTTATAGTTTTCCTCACTAAGTTTAGAATCCTTCCTCTACAGGGTTTACAATCCGTTTTTGTCACAATGTTTAATTTCCTCCTCTTTCGTTGAGTTTAATGCCCGCCTCTGATACGGTTTAGCGTAAGTGGCAAGTGGAGGAGACGGCACGGCATGTCCTACAAGAATGCCCAAGCCATGCCGACCTGAGAGACAGTGCCCGGCCAGAGGTGCGACGATGTGCCGGTGGCTATGTGGGTGCCTTAGGGTTCTCCAGAGGACGCACCAGTTCCTCTGACGGGTCTGTCAATGAGATGGCGACCAATAAGAATCGTCGGGGGCTTCAAAGCAGACTGTATAAGGTATAACACCGCCTCCAGTGGTAAATCAAATAGTTTATTTTAGACCACTTACGTTTTCAATGGGATCAAGTAACAAGAGGTGGAGGAGAATGCAACGTTGAAATCGGTCAGTTTCAAGAGCGATGCAAGAAACATTTCACAGACATAAACAGTGTAAAAGGGGAAATTGCTTGGCCCCAAGCTTCCATTTTCCTCCTTTTTTTCTGCTGCGAGTGTCGACACGTTATTTCACACACACAAAAAACTTTTCTTGTAAAATAGGTGACTAATTTCAAGGGAACCCAGATAACATGGTTTTCCCTCTTCACTCCCACCCCCACCCCCCAATCTTCCCCTTGCTTCCCCTTCTCCTTGAATCTGCTCCCGCTATTAACATGTGTATGTATGTACACGCACGGGCACTTAAGCACACATACCAACACACACGCACAAAGCACGCACACACACGCACCCCCCCCCCCCCACACACACACACACACACACACGCTCACACATTTACGAAGCAGGTTTGCATGAACATCCTTCTCTACAGAGTACCGCTCCAGTCATACAGCCAAAGTCCCCATTAACTTGACCATTGTGATGACTGGGGCACTCGCCCACCGGGGTGTCTATGTAGAGAGGGAATCGCAGTTCAGGCGACCTCAAAGAGCGAGTCGCAGAATTTGCTGAAATTATTTTTGTGATGATCAAAGATGATGAGAATCATGAGTGTCATTGAGATTATTCTTGTTTTAGACTCCAACACAAGGATGTTTGATAGTAATTAGCGGCATCTACCAATCTTAGAAGGTTGAGCTACACATGTACAACTACTCGGTTTGATATGAAAAAAGCAATGTTTACATCTGTTCTCTTCATGTGCAATGAACCATGACTGTGCTTTCAGACGTTCCATTCGGACCCATAGCACTCAACTTTGGACAGGAGCCGGCCGGGGCCGAAGTCTCCCACAAACAAAGGCCGCTGATGAGATTCGACCGTCCAGCCCGTAGCCGTACGTCCGAGACACTAGCTGCTGCACTGTGATGACTGGTCGGTTACATGAAGGTTTTTAAAGATATTTTTCAGGATTTTATCCATGAAAGTAGTTACTAGAGTCGAAGAGAGACGTCTTGACTCGTGCAAAACCACTATATAACTTTTGACACCAAGCTTATCCTTAACATTAAACAACAAAATATCAATCAAATGAACATCTCCAACCGTATGCAAAAAAACCCAACATGTACATGATCTTAATTTTGCATCCCTTGTCAATTCTGTCGCTTCGGATCAAAGATTTTTAACATCTTATAGTCATTGTAGGGTTTCATTCTTAAAAAAGGGGCATGTGTTTCTTCGCCACTGCAGATTTGACAAAAGTACTGTATATTTCAGGACTGCTTGAACAGTGACGCATGAGCCAAAAATGTCGGAAAAGGATTCGTTCAGCATTTGGACTGGAACCAAGACGTCAGTCGACATGGCGGCTCGTTCATCGGCGATCATCGGTTTTCTAGGCACGCAATTGACAGCGAGGTAGGAAAGATTCTCTCTGTCTCTCTCTCTCTCTCTCCTCCTCCCTCCCTCCCTCCCTCCCTCCCTCTCTCTCACCCTCTCTCTCTCCTCTCTCTCTCTCTCTCTCTCTATTTCTCTCCTCTACTCTACAAACATACGAGCGCGCGTACACACACACACACACACACACACACACACACACACACACACACACACACACACATTTTTCAACCAACACAACACAAATGCATTGGAGAAGAAAAAGAGGTTAAAGTATATTGATACCCTAATGACAGTGACAAGAACAGTGCTCAAATAACTCTCGTGGTTAGAGGAGCAAGGGAAAAGGTGGTGGGGATAGTGTTGGAGGCGGGATGGATGTCGAACATTTTTGCGTTTCGTTTCGTATCCATACAACATATCCATGTGTCGATTCTATCCCATGGCTTAAAGTATTAAGAACTGCATGAATATACCACTGACACAGATGTTTCAAAATGATTCTTTTCCCCCACAGCTTGAACTGAGAGCGAACGCCTACTATCCTCTCGCCTGAACACTGTAACGCATATACAAACACATACGAGCGCGCGCGCACACAACACACACAACACACAAAGATGAGAGGCTGAGAAACTGATCTTTTTTGTTATTTTAATGAAGTCACTGGCTTACCATGCGTTGCTAAATGTTCTTCCACCAAATATCCAATCGACCACTTGATAGCAATCTGTCCTAAGCTATGTAAAACTAATAATGGAGCGTAAAAGGATACTGCACAATGTTCTTAGTTGAAACCTTTTATGTTGTTCATTTGATATATCGTATTACCCTAAAAATTGTTAGAATGAAGATAACAGAACGCAGATGCTTGGTAAAATCAAAACCATTTCGCTGAATTTTAGTGAGTCACAGAAAGTATCGATGTTTTTGTCACCAGGGGCAAGACACTCACGCATCAAAGACCGTGGAAAACGGGGAGCAGTAAGAATCAACTCGGGAAAGGCAACAGAATACAAGGAGAGTGGTGGCGAGCTTTTGTTTACTTTTTTTCTTTTTTGCCCGTCTTCTGTGCCACTTCAGTGGCATTGCACCCACACGGCTCGGTCCCACACACACGCAGCCCTGTCCGGCCCGCCGCAGCCCCGGCACCGGCAATCCACAGGGAGCAATCGATGTCATGCCGTCAAGTGGCAACCCACCGAAGAAGACGCTGCACTGCTGTCGAGCACGTCGGTGGTGTTCAGTGGCACCTGTGCTGATCCAACATAAGCAGAACACCACTTCTAAGCCCCCTGTAGACGACAAGAATTTAGTCGTGGAGCCGGCTTGAGTGAGCTCTCCTTCCGGAGGGCGCCACCACGTTCGTCCAAGACGGCCTCTATGGACTCGCCAATACCTTTGACCCAGTCGGAATAAAACCAAGGCCACAGACGTGGAGAGGACATCGAAACTGAAGTCACCATGAGAGCAGGGCATGATGAGCCACAGAATTTGATACTTTTAATGCTGATCGATTAGGATGATGAGATGATGCTACGGATTTCCATTTCGGTCTGAGACTGCATGGCAGGGCTGTATTCTACGTTATTTTGATAAGATATCCCGGCGTCAACCAGGCCCAGGATATAGACACCTGCAGTGTTGGTTAGGATGTTTTAGCGCATCCATTACGTGGATGAAACTCGACTGTGTGGTCCCAGTCTTCCCAGTTGAGCCCGTAGCAAACTCAAATCTGGGTAGGAGCCGGTCGAGGCATAAAAATCCCACCTGACTCTGATGTGAATCGAACTCATGACCTCCCAGCCGGGAGTCCGCATGCTAACCACTTGGCCACGGCGGCTGGTTACTTTTTTTATCCAACTTCAAGTGTTGTGCAGAGTCAAAATATTCTTGCATAGTGTTTTAGTTCGTGGTTCTTTGGACGTCATGGACGTGTTCTTTCAGATGGTTTGCATAAACGTCAACAACATTGTTGATTCAATTCAACCGGGTTCCGACCGCTCGTTGTTTGTAGATGATTTTGCCCACTGTGCAACTGGAAGCTTGCACCCAAGTGTTCAGTGCAGGTTTCAGCTTTGTGTTTATAAAAGACATCTGTGGGCGGAAGAAAATGGCTTTACTTTTTCTGCTACTAAGACCCGGTGCATTCAGTTTTATAATTTTCTACAGTTCTTTGCTGATCCCGAAATCCAAAATAGGGAAATCTCCCATTCCACCTGTAAAGGAGACCAAATTTCTGGGAGTTACATTCGATCAAAAGCTCAACTTCCTTCGTCACATTAAACGCTTGGAAACTTGCCAGAAAGCTTTGAACATTCAGCGGGTCGTAGCACACACTGACTGGGACGCTGACAAGAAAACTTTGCTGCACCTGCACAGAACCTTGGTCCGTTTTAAATTGGATTATGGATGTGTTGTGTACGGCTCTATGAAACCCTCTAGTCTGAAACTCTTGGATCCTATTCATCATCCAGGGCTTCGTCTCTGTCTTGGAGCGTTCCGCACCACCCCTGTGTACAACCTGTATGCAGAGGCAGGTGAACCCTCATCATCCAACCGCAGGCCGTTACTATCCTTAGATTACTATCTCAGATTGTTCTCTGAATGGAAAACCCTGCTTGTGACTGTTTTAAATCCTCATTTTCAAAGTAAATTTGAAGAAAACCCCAACTGTATTCCTCGTTTGGACTTCGTATGCAACCCCATGCGCAGAATGCAGGTCTTGATCTACGAGTTGTGTCTGACTTCTCCATATTTTCAGATAAGCCTCCATGCACCTTTTCCGCATCAGAAACACGCTTTGATGTTTCTGTTTTCGCAAAGAATTCACCAATCGTGAGGCATACAAGGCATTGGTTGCCGATATCTGTACAAAATTCCCATCCTTTCAGAAAATGTTTACCGATGGTTCAAGTCCGATGGAGTGGCTTCTGTGGCCTGTTGCCCAGGTGTTCCTTCTCAAATATTAAAGCACATTCCGTCAGATAGATCTGTTTACTCTGCTGAAATTAACGGCTTTGGTTCTAGCGCTGAAGATAATTTCTCGGTCTATAAACACGGGCATTCTTATTTTGACCGATTCGCTGTCAGCTTTGGAGGCCATAGCTGGCCGTAACCTCCATCATACTGAACTTTTGAACTTTTCACCTCTTTGAAAGCGAAAGGTAACAACATTGTTCTAATTTGGATTCCCGGTCATGTTGGCATTCGGGGAAAGGAAACGGTGATCGTTTGGCCAGGAATGCCACAACAAAGACGCTGTCCAATATGCCTATCCCCTACTCCGATTTGAAGCCGAAGGTTAATGTTTATATCAGAGACCTCTGGCAGGAGGACTCAAATACACAGAAGAAACTTTTCCAGATCCATCCAAATCTCATCTGACTCTGGTGGTCGCACGGAAGAAAGTCTTATGCCGGTTGTACGCTGGCTATTCGTTTGTAACTCGTTCGCTTCTTTCATAGAGTGAAGAAGCTCCATGGTGCATTCTGTGCATGTACCTTTTACAGTGAAACATTATTTTTAAGACTTGAATAATGTGAGACGTAAGCATTTTGCAGCAGACGCCATGAAAACCTTGTTCAGGGATGTCCCACCTGATGTAAAAAAAAAAATCATTTTTTTCATTTAATTTATGATTTTACAGAAGAAAGATTTTTAACATTTCCGGTGTGTTTTTAGGTGTATATTAAATGGCTGTGTGAATGACTTCAACGCAGTGACAGCCCTGATATGGCACTTCGCGGTCGGCTGGGCTGTAAGCAACCTTACCCTACCTTTTAGATGGTTTGGTATTTTTTGTTTCGTTTCCCCCCCCCCCCCCTAAGAATTCACAGGTTCGTCTTTTTCCAGGTACGGTGCCTTCTCCATACAAAGAGTTTAATGTCATCTTTACCTAGCCATAGTCTTTTGTTCCTTCACAGGTTTTATTGTATTCTTAATAATAATAATAATGAATACTTATATAGCACCTATTCTCGGCTAGAGACCAAGCTCTAAGCGCTTTACAATCAACACTCGCTTACACAACGGGCTGCCTACCTGGGTAGTGCCGACTGAAGAGCTGCCAGGTGGCGCTTCATTCAGTCGTTTCCCGTGTCATCCGGTCAGTATCGTTCAATATCGTTCACTCAGTTTCTTTACTTCCTTCATTCTTTCCATTTTTTACGCAGGGTGCATGCTGTGTGTAACGTGTCATCCATACCAACGGCCAAACTGGCCTACTCTTCCGAAAGTTGGTGATGGGATTTTACGTGTGTGCAAGATATTATGCGTGCGTTCACACATGGAACCTCGGTTTATAGTCTCATTCGAAGGACTGTATGGGAAATGGAGTCAGAACTAATGTTAACTCCGAGGGAAAAATCCCCCTGTACCGAAACGCCCCGGCGGAGATTCGAACCCGCGACCCCAGGATCACCAAGATTACGAGTCAGGCGCTCTACCAACTGAGCTATTCCGGCTCCTTGCTTCAACATCTCCTTCATTCACATATCTATGTGCCTTCTCTCTTGGGACTTTGTCTTCTTTTCTATGTCTCGGTGTCAATTTTTCATATGGCCAAGAAGATAGGACAGCTTTCTATGTCGGTGTTCTGGGGAACGAGGATACAAAACGGGGAGTACCAGAGGGAGTATTTTCGGAAAGGCATGAAAGGCCGACTCGAGCTATGGGGTAGGGATTGTGAATCAAGGGATCTGGAGCATGGACGCATGCTTTCAGATCATTTTGGTTCGGGCTGCAGAGCTCTTGAGAAAGGCTTTAATCCTCTTCCTGAAATATTTCCTAGTGCGCACCTGGTACTCCTGACCTGCGTGTCCTGTCATCCCCAGAAAACCTGACACTGTAATCACTCGGCATGTAAATCCTCACGAAGGGCTTAAATTTTGAAAATAATTCTTAGTTTCAAATTCTTCAGTGAGTCCGCCCAAAACATGGACAAACAAATCGAGACAGTTTTACTTTCAAACTTTTGCTTGAGCTGGTGGTCACCTTTTAAAGAGTGCAAGTATTCTCGACCTCCTGTGTTAGCATTTTTGGTAACCCCTCCTTTAGTGTTCTTTCATAGGATTTAGTGTCCTTTTTAAGTTGCTAGTGTAGTCGTTCTAGGTGGTTAAATTTCCCCATTTTAAAAGTTGTTTTCACTCCGTAGATGTAGCAGCTTCCTTTCAAAAGTTTCAGTGTGCTCGTTTCTTACAGTTATGGACTTCTTTTATCGGTTTATTATCTTGTTTTAATAGGTTTTAGTGCCTTAGCTCATAGGGCTTGTCGAAACGGCTGCAAAGTTCCATAAAACTAGTAGAGGGAACCGGGTTATTACCCAAAAACGACTGAGTGCATCCAAGGGCGTCATTAGATGCCCAGATCTTGTAGGCGTCTTGGAGACTGAGATAAAAAAAAAAAAAAAACGAACTTGCATCCCAAGGTGTAATTAACGTGCGTCAGGTTACAGTTTGCAAAGGAAGAGAAAGAGTGCCCACCAACATCCGCTTTCTTACATTCTGTACCCCTTCATTGCACAAAGTTATCAAAGTGGGTTATTGTAAAGTGCGCATTCAACTTTATATTCCATCTTTGTTTCCAATGCGGTGCTTCAAGTGCCAGAAAATTGGGCACGTCAGAATTAGCTGTTCTGGGGAGGAAGTGTGTGGTGAAAAGCCATGATCATTCCGATTCCTAAGCATGGAAAAGACCTTGCCAACGCTTCAAACTATCATCTGATAGGTCTGACAAGCTGCCTCTGCAAGCAAATGGAAAAGATAGTCAACTCCCGTCTAATGTATGAGCTGGAAACCGATGGCCTTTTGGCCATTGAACAGTGCAGATTCCGGAAAAACCACTCGACCGTTGACGATTTAGTCCGTCTGGAAACCATCTGCAACGTGTTTATTAATAAACATAATGACAATATTGTGGTTGCTATCTTTCTTGATCTGGAAAAAGCGTATGATACCACATGGAAATCTGGAATTCTTATAGACCTTCATAAACTTGGTTTACGAGGTCATATGCCTTTATTCCTTCAAAAGTTTATGGCTGATCGGCAGTTCCAAGTCAGTATTGGCATCACGCTGTCGGACATCCATGGGAAGGAGTTGTGTACCTCAAGGGAGCGCTTTCCCTCCAGCTCGGTTCAGTATCAAAATTAACATTGTCAATATAAGTAAACCGGGGTTCCGAGTCCTCTCCATTTGTTGATGACTTCGCACTCTATGCAGTTGGAGCCTCTTATGCCAGCGTACAGCGTCGACTCCAGTTTTGTGTGGATAAGATTCGACAGTGGGCTGAGGAAAACGGGTTTACCTTTTCAAGCACCAAAACACAGTGTATCCATTTTCACAATATTCGTCAGTTCTCCACCATTCCAGCAGTGAAAGAAGCCAAATTTCTGGGTATTATTTTTTTTAATCCAAAACTGAACTTTAAATGTCACATCCAACACTTAAAAACTGCTTGTTTGAAAGCACTGAACACTCAGAGTTCTAACCCACACGGACTGGGGCGCTGATAAGAAAACTTCACCATTTTCACAGGGCTCTGACCCGCTCCAAACTGGACCATGGATGTGTAGTCTAAGGCTCGGCCAGACCATCCTACCTGAAAAGTCTAGGTCCCATCCACCATCAAGGGCTTCGATGCATTCCGCACCTGTTTATAACATGTACGCTGAGGCAGGAGAACCATCCTCCTCGAACCGTTGGCTGAAACTTACCATAAACTACACTTTGAATCTCTCATCTGAATTCCAAAACCCTGTGATTCTAATGAACATTCACGCATACAGTCACCACACACACACACACACCGCGCACACGCGCACACACGCACACGCACACACACACACACACGCACACCAGAGGCGCGTGCGCGCGCGTACACACACACACACGCGCACGCGCGGGCACATGTATGAACGTCATTCTTAGGCGTTAGTTTCTACTCGTTATGCGTTACTGTATTCTTTGTCAGGATTTAGCGGCGACTTCTTGGTCAGAATGTAATCCGCGGTTTTGTTTGTGGCAGGTCATGAAGGACGGTGGTCTGTCTGCGAGAATCACTACTAGTCGGCCACGAGCTTTCGCACTACATCTTTCACAGCCACCTCCATCCTCGCCAAGGGCTACCGAGCTCGTCTTCCCGACTTCACAGCGTTACTTCAGGCTTTAGAAAATCCGTTCTGATGGGATGCAGGAAGAACTGCGACTTCTGCTGGACCAACCCACTGCAGGGACTCGAGGATGCATTCACAACGGCAAGGGACAGAGAAGACAGGATGCTTTGCTCCGAGAACACTGAAAGGCTTCAAAAAGCCAAATCGAACGTTCTTGCTGTTATCAGCATTTTGCGTGCGTGTGTAGTGTGTGTGCGTGTGTATGTGTAGCATTTATGTTACATAGATTCTGTATTAATCCATCTGTTTCAGCATGTATGGAATGACATTTTAGTGGACACGTTTTCGGTTTCGTTTTTTCTTATTCTGTCAGTATGGAAATCAATTTGGACTTGGTGACAGCCCTGATATGACCTAAGTTCGGCTAGGGTGTAAGCAGAATGGATGCAAAAATGAAATCTTGTGTCTCAAATGCGAGATTATTCTACATATATGTATATAGATAAATGGGTGGTTGTGTTGCTGCCAGTTATGGGTATGACATGGCAAACAATGCAGTAATGAACAATATTGTGATGGATGGTAGATGTGTAACTATGTTAATAATGGAAAGATGGGCGAGTTGGGGTGTGTGCATGTACGTGTGCTTGCATGCAAGTGCTGGTTTGCATCTCTCTCTCCTTCCATCCCCTCTGTCTGTCTCTCTCTCTCTCTCTCTCTCTCTCTCTCTCTCTCCCCCTCCCACCCCACCATATACAAATACATACTATGCCAATTTCTGTATTACTCTGTGTACAAATTGTTGGATAGTTCTGCTGCCAAATTTCTGCAAGGATCGATAATTAATATGCCTTTGCGCACGTTTTTTTGAACAAACCAAAGTGTACTGGATCGGTTATACCAGCTTCAGAAGTTGACAAGTTTACCTAGGGAAACGGGTACTACCTATCAGAACAACGGGGCTAAGTCGTTATCCCTGAGGATCACGATTGTTTTCATTAGGATGTCTTTTCCACAAGGATCACAAGCATGCTGCGCATTTTCATAAGGAAAACATTCGGTATCGGTGTTACCCCTACGGATCACAAAGGTTTCCCCCAATTTTACTGACCCCATTCCGCAATAATTCGGCGATCATTTTCCCTTTAACATTTTCCTCGCAATATTGCCGGTTTCTGACCCGCTCACCGTACGATTTCTCGCGCAGATGGAGGCAAAATAAACATTTTTATCGAAAGACTATAGAATGTCTCCATGTTGTAGAATATGTACCCTCTTTCATACCCAACCCGCTCTTAATCCCGCGGTAGAAGGTAACCAAGAAGAGAGAATTGAGAGGAAAGGGGAGTGAATTGAAATATCTGGATCGCAAGAGTCGAAACGGCATCGAGCACGCGCGCGCGCGCGCGCACACACACATAAAAGCGCGCGCACGCGCACACATACGCCGCGCACACACGGGTGCACGTACACACGCACGTTTCTCCCCAAACAGCAGTTAAAAAAAATATTTTGATTATGATGAGCAAAGTATCTGACATACTAGTGCAAGTCAACTAAGTTATAAAAGCAACAAAACTTTCCATTGTTACATAGTGGTAGCTGCCTCCCCCTCTCTCCATTTCCCCCTCCGCCCTCCACGGCCGCCCCTTCCCTCTCCCCCCCCCCCCCCCCCCCCCCCCCCCCCTCTTTACCACTTTGCCCCTGCCCTGGCCGACCCTCCCCCTCCACTTCCTTCTCCCTCTCCTGTATCCCACTCTGCTCTCCCCTGTCTTTCATGCCCCTCCCCTCCCCCAGTTCTCCCCTTCCCCATCTCTCCTTTGTGTATGTCTCCCCCTCCTCACTTAAACCCTTTCCACCGCCTGTCTACCACAAAATGATTCGATTTTGATGCGTCCGGTATGGCAAAGAGCTTGCCAAATTTGGAATCAAATGCCCCCCTTCTCCTGTCCTCCTTTCCCCCTATCTATCCACCCCCCCCCCCCCCTCGGGCATTCTCGTCACCACTACCCCGTCATTCTTCCCCTCCTCCCCTCCCCCAACTCCCTTGGATCTCGGCCCCACCTCTCTTCCTACCCTTCCACCTTTCACAACCACCTTCTCCCCCTGTGCCCTCTGCTCCCCTGTCCGCATGCTCTCTTCCCCTTCACCGCGTGTTTTCCCTTCCCTCTGTCTTTGGGCCTCTCCTCCCCTACCCCCATTATTCCTCCTCTTTAATCATCCCTCTCCCTTTCCCTCCTGCCACCCTCTCTCTCTCTCTCTCCCCTCCTTAAACAGAGTGACACGAAAAAGCTCACTAGCACAGAATATTTAAGTGAGGGAGCTTTTTGTATTTGTGTGTGTGCGCGCATGCGCGTTTGTGTGTGTGAAAGAAGAGAGAGAGGGCGAGAGTGTAGGCCTATGCATTTGAACAATGTGTGCGACAGTGCGTGCTTGCGTGTGTGCGCGCGCGTGTGTGTGTGCGAAGAGACTCGGTTTTAATTTGCATCTATGCCAGTGCGTGCCAGCATTGCTTTTACTATGCATGTTTTGTCATGCATTCCCTTGCATGAATTTTTTTTTTTTTTCAAAGCTTCTGGAAATGACAAAATCACGCATGGTCATCAATATTAGCATTTCACTGGTTAAAAACAAAAACAAAAAAACCCACAACGCTTCGTGGCCATGATTATGAGCAGTTTAATAATCGAAAACATTAAACATTATTACACAGTAGTATTTCAGGAAATATACTTTTCCTATGGCTGAATAAAGTTTTGTTTTTTGTTTTTTTTAAACTAACACGGTAGCTTTCTGTAAGGAAATAATGTCCATGGACAGATTTTGCGCATTTCTGTCAAAGGACTGCCACTTACAAAGCGTTTTCTGGAAACACTGAATTGGGCATTTCACATGCACGAATGATCTCTCTCTGCCCTGCCCCGTATTTTGCGCGGAATTTTTTTTTTTTTTTTTTAAACGTCACGGGCGATAATCGGCATGGGAATTATGTAAGAAAACGTAACTCGTACGTGTACTTGAACAACGCAACAAGGACGTCACTGCTGCGATTATTGTCACATATCTCTTCTGTTGACAGCGCGATTCGACTTTAACCAGATACTGTTTTACCACTGTGACTTAACGCCTCTTTTTCACATACAGATTTAACATCCAAAACTCCTTAGGTGACGTAGCAGACGCAGATAGCTGCATGTATTTCGGTTTAACAGAGGAGCGCAGCAGGGGGGTGGGGTTGGGAAGGGGGCGTAGCCTGTAATTGTAGCACCACATATGTCACCACACGATAAATGACGGGCAGGAAAAAAAGTGAGGTTTTATGCCAGGCACAAATGGGATTGTTTGTTTTTATACCGATTTCTCGGAAAAACGTGAAAGTCCGTCACTGTTTCAGATGACTGTCCATAGAACACATCGTCAAAATACATCGTTGCCACAACAATCAAGGGAACGTTGTGACAAGAGCATCAACTGCCGAATTCACACTTTCGTTTGTCTCCCTTGAAGATACCTCAGCATGGACGTCACTGTTAAAACCACGGTCACACAGCTATCCGTTTCCGTTTGCTCCGTGTTCTTCTACGTTATTGCCTCTGCTCATTCGACCTTAGTACCTCTCTCTCTCTCTCTCTCTCTCTCTGTCTCTCTCTCTCCACCCCCCACCCCCCACCCCTGCGTCACAGCTGTTAGGTCCATTATGTTCATCTACTGAAGGAGATGAAATCCATTGTCCTTAGGTGTCCAGCTTACAGTGATTTAAGAAAGGAATTAATCCCAAGAAAATGTTACATGAATCCAAGTATGTTCAGGTTGTGCCTTTTACTTTCATCCTCTAAGATTGTAATGATGCAAAACTTGTCATTGTACTTGCATAAAACCTTTGCAGGAATTGCTGTCATTATTAACCAGATATTCAATCTAACACTTTGCATTGTACTGGTAGGTAGGTATTTACACTGTATGATTATCGTTTGTAACTGTATTTTGATTGAAGTCCCATCAGAATTGGCCAATGGCCTTCTGATTAAAGAATTCATTCATTCATTCAATCATTCTTGGAAGCAATCGAAACGTGTTCCTTCCGGTGCAAGAGATCAGTAATGTAATTTACTTAGAAATCGATTAAAAAAACAACAACAAAAGCAAAACAATACTACACATCACAGCAGCCTGGACACTACTTATTGATCAGCGAGAGGTAAGGTAAGATACTGTTGCTTGTAGCCTAGCCGACAACAAAGGGCCAGATCAGGGCTATCACCACGTTGAAGTCAACTCGCAAGTCGTCCCCCCCCCCCCCCCCCCAAAAAAAAAAAAAAAAAAAAAAACATTCACATCTCTTTAAAATACACCTTCAAAAAAACGCACCAGAAACTTTGTTAAAAAATCTTGCTTCCGTAAAATCTTATATCAGATGAAAAATGTTAATCTCTTTCAGAAATTCAAAGATCACGTCAGGTGGGACATCTGTGAACAAAGTTTTCATGGAGTCTGCTGTAAAGTGTTTTATGTCAAACATCGTGCAAGTCCCAACATTCTAAAAGAACATGTCTCACTGTGAGTGGAACATAACATGGAATGCACCACGGAGCTTCTTCACATTTTAAAAGGTAAGAACGGGTGTAAAGTGAGTGGCCTGTATGCAAACGGCACAAGACTCTTTAGTCTTTACGGCCACCTTGGGTCATTCAAAGATGTGTAGGGGGGGGGGGGGGGGGGGGTTTGACTTGTGGGTTGATTTTTAGCACTCTTGGCAAGTTGATAACCACCTCGAATGCCCATATGGCTGGGAACCCAGGCAAAAGCTATGTTGCGCTAACAAGCCCCCTCTCTTTCTAAATTATGTTGTATCCATTTGATTTCAGAGAGATTTAGCCTACTGTTGAGAAAACTTTCAGCAGCTGATGGTGCTTGAGATTATGGCCGGCAACGGCCTCCAAAGCAGAAAGGGAGTCTGATAAAATGAGGAAATCTTTATGTTTGGATTTACAGACCATTTTAAGAGCCAGGAGCAAGGCTGTCAGCTCAGCAATGTAGATGGAGCTATCGGTGGGAATGTGTATGGTACATCCCTGAGGGGGATCTGCTGCACAGCAGAGGCAACTCCCTCCTCCGATTTGGAACCGTCGGTGAAATTCTTTTGAAGGATGGCAACTTTGAACACAGTTCAGCAAAAATGGACTTGTATGCCTGGGGAACTAATGGAATCTTTACGGTACGAGGCTAAATCAAACCGGGTCTCTGGAGTGAAGGAAGTCCATGAAGAGTCATCAGGAAACTTGGATAAATCACAAACTACTCCAAGGTCTATATCTGCTTTGTTCAAATGGGGAAGAATATGAATTCCCAAGAGTGGAATGGCACCAAAGTTGGGAGGGGGCAAGCGGGGAGCAGATGAATTTAAAGCAAGCAATGCCTCTCTGGGCTGGAAAGATTCCAAGGATGGTGCAAGAGGGAGAGAGGGTGGGGAAGGGGAGAGGGAAGCGCAATGAAACGAGAACAAAAAAACAAAAACACAAAAAAAAAAACCGGGCAGCTGCCAGCAAATTGTATACTGATTTCCCATCGACAAAATCATTAAGATTTCAACTCTTTCTTACAAGCAGTAGCTAAAACATATTTTGTATTCAAGTGGCAATCTTCTTTTTCGGTTTTCTTTTTTTTTTTTTTTTTTTTCTAACCGCTTCAGTTGCCAGCCAGCTGAAAGGTTGGCTCTGCTGTAAAATTGTCAGTTTGTTAATTGGTATACAGCACTTGTTTGTTTGTTGTGATATTCCCACTTGGTAAAATCTGTGGTTGAAAGCGTTTGTAGTTCTAGAATATCCTCAAATGGACTGAAAATACGATGACGTAACAATCATTGCGGCAGGTTTGATTGGCCGTCTGTTGTTTGCGGACAGTTTCACGTGTGTCCGAGGAATTCGACGCTGTGGAGGTCAGGGACATCAGTACAGTTTGAAAAGTGAGGTGAGATTAGTTTTTGTTGCAAGGATGATGAAAAACGAGGATTTTGATACCTCTGTTGCAAAAAGTGTTTAGGTTGTCGCACGATTGTGGTTAAAGCAGACACGTGGGTGTGCCAGTGTGGGTGAACGGTTTACTAACTCGACTTAAAAGCAGACGGTGCGTTCGTCACGTGGGTCGAGGATGATAGCAAGCCATAGCCCATTCTGTGAACTGAAAGCTGATAACAACGAAAAGCCGTCTGAAGATTGGTGATCGCATTTAATTTCAAGAGTTTCACAAATGGCTCGTCTAACGGCCCATCCCAAAACTATGGCTGTTTGTATTATAATCACTGGGTGACAGTGTCGGCGCTTTGGACTAGGAGTATGGGATCTTCATCTTGTGATAGAGTGTTTGTTCTTGGGGGTGGTTTACACGCACGCACGCACTGACAAACACCCACCCACACACGTATGTGTGTGTGTGCGTTTTTGTTAAAAAAAAAAAAAAATCAGTTATGATTTGAAATAGATTACTTACTGCTCACAGTCATATGTTTGCATGTGCTGGTGTTTGCGTGCATGCAAGTGTGCATGAATGCACAAGCATGTACATACACATGCACACAGGTACAGACATACACACACATGCAAATGTGCATGCATCCACCTGACGTGATCTTCGAGTTTTTGAGAGAGATTAACATTTTTCATCTGATTTCAGATTTTACGGAAGAAAGATTTTTAACGGCTTTCTGGTGCGTTTGTAGAAGATGTAATTTAAAGAGATGTGTGAAAGTTTTTTTTGTTTTTTTTAAAGATGACTTGTGAGTTGATTTTAACGTGGTGACAGCCCTGATGTGGCCCTCTGCGGTCGGCTGGGCTATAAGCAACATTACCTTACCTATGTGCATGCATGCTCACACTCGCACACACACACACACACACACACGCACATGCACCCCAGATATTTTATGGTTACCTAGGCCTTAACCTGGCCATTGCTTTTAACTTTTTAAATATGTTGCCAAATTTTGCTCCAGGGGCCAACAGGCTGAGTCGCACTTTCTTTTTTTTTGTAACATGCGCGCAGGTGACCTCCTCATTTTTGAGTGAACCAGTTTTTTAGGAAGAAGAAGGACACTGAGTTCTATAGTAGTGATGCTTACCATGTTAGCTAGTCATCCAGTCCCGACCATTGTGCTGTGTTAATGCATAGGTCAGGCATCTGCGAAGTCATGTCCATTGGATCCTCCACCCCGTTTTTTTTTTGGTTTTTTTTTTAATGTTTTCTTTTGTATTTATTCACTTATGTTTTCAGGGCTACCCATACACTCAACAAAATTTTTAAATATGCGTTTTGACATTTCAGACTGTGGGAGCATCAGTTTGACCACCTGATATTAGACCTAAAATTCAGTCGAAAGAGGCAACAAAGTTTGAAATGCACCCTTTTTGGAAAAAATACAGTTGACTGCATTTTGCCAAAAGTTTTCCATTCTGTGCGTCATCTGTTTCGATTTTTTTTTTTTCCAAGGGAAGTAACTTTCACTCTCTCGCACACGCACACACACACACAGAGGAAAAAAATATGGAGAAGCAAGTAAATATTTCCATGTAACAACCAGCTTCATCATCAGGCAATGATGATATCACCTAATCACCATCTATTGCAACAACCCAACCCCCCGCTGTTTCTCCAAAAACATGATGAATTCTTTAAAGTATCCAAGTTGAAGGAATTGCTTGGCTGGAAGAACGAGGTTGTTGGTCAATTCATCAAGAACATGTGGAAGATGACCCCGAAAACCAAGATCTCCATTGACTCCGAAAGGCAAGATCATGGAGATCATGAGGTATCCCAGATTTCCAGGTGGTATCGTAGGCCTTCTCCAAGTCAAAGAAAATAGCCACTACATGTTGTTTGTATAGAAAAGCGTTCTGAAGCGTAGATTCCAGATGGATCAAAATGGTCCACTGTAGTTCGATGTTTGCAGAAACCACACTGTTCTTTCCTCAGAAGGCCGTCGGTTTCAAGTTTCCACATGAGTCTAGCATTGACCATTTTTTCCATAAGTTTGCAGACACAGCTGGTCAAAGCTATCACACGGTAATTGGATGGGTTCGAAAGATCTTTTCCAGGTTTGGGTGTAGGTATGATGAGGGCTTTCCGCCAGGATGGTGGAAAATGCCCTGTGGTCCAGATATGGTTGAAGACTTTCAGAAGGGTCTGGAGACAGCTTTCTGGGAGATGTTTTAAGAGCTGATAGTGGATCTCATCCAGGCCAGGTGCAGAATCGTTGGAGGTTTGCAGAGCTGATTTTAGTTCAAGAAGTCTTGAAAAACTTTTTTGTTGTTGTTGTTAATGTTGCAATTTATAATCTTTTACTATTTCTATTCTAGCAATACTATCATAGCCTGGTGATTATTTTGTAACATTGTAGGTAATGTCATAATTACATAGTATCCACTCATAGTACAATTTGCTTATAAGGTCTTGTATTGATTTGTGTTTGAGTCATGTTTAAATCAATTTTCTTCTATAAAACTGTGTATAAAACAAACAAACAAGCAGAATGGCTAGCACACTCACCACTGATTATTCTTTTTCAGGATTCGATTACTTAAGGTATGGTTTTATTACATGTATATTTTGTAAATGATATATGTACATGTGTTTCTATATTTTCTCTGACATAACTCTGTGATTCGTTTTATTTTATTTTTAATGACACCTAGCTCCTTGCTTTTGTTGAACTAAGCAATAAATGAGAAAGTGTTGTTTTCTGTGCACTATTTAATGAGTTTGATAATCTATTCATATTTGATATCTTGTCACAGTTCTGTAAATAATCTCAGTTTCTTACTCTCTTTCTCATTTGTAATCTAGAAAGCATAGCACTGGTGAAATCATGCCTGAGCTGATACGTATCTACCGCCAGCCTGGACTGACAGGCAGCAGTTTGGAGAATGCCATGACCAAAGTCACTGCTGTGTTGGGTGATGCTGTTTTGGAGGGAGTGACAACAGAACTCTGCTTCTACGTTGAAGTGCTCGGCAAAGGTGGGTCACAGGAGAGAGCGAGAGAGAGAGAGAGAGAGAATGTTTGAGTGTGAATGAGTGAGTGAGTGTTAGAGTCTGAAAATGAGCAAATGGTATATGGATGGTGGGTGCAGACTTTGATTATTAACTTTTTTTTTTTTTTTATTGAGTCTATGATATCTTTGTACTGAGCTTTCTAAAGCTGGTCTGTGTGTGTGTGTGTTACTGTAACTGGAGCAGGTCTGATGTGCGAGGAAGTGGAGAGGCTGAAGTGGGTTCTTGCTGTGCCATTCCAAGAGCAGTTTCTTAGAGACAAATCATGTCTGCAGCCCTCGTCTGAACATCTCTTGATAGAAATCGGACCCAGGTTAGTTATCATTGTGCAAAATGAAAAAAACACCACCAATCACCTGAACAGTGTTAAGTTATCAAACATTGGTCATTAATAACATTGTGGACGTACATTTGCATAAATGAAATATATGAATGTTGAGGAATGATTTGAAAATTAATGACTTGTTGTAAAATACATACAAATGTTTTGTTTACATATCTTGACCTGTAAACACCAGGCGCTCGCAGCAAAATGGGTTTGGTCAGTCAGCCGGTCATTTCTCCCATACAAATATGATTTTTTGTACTGTATGCTATTGCCTAAACTGGGTATGATGACCAGAAATGGCAAAATGAAAATTAAGCAATCAAGGCTGTCCTTGAGAACCATAAGGGAATGATATACCGGCATTAGAAGGGGTTCACAGAAGTCACTGCATTATATTTGTTAACAAGAATTAAGGTTTTGGGGAGTGAAGTGTTGGCATTAGAATGGGTTTATAGCAGTCAGACTGTCATGTTTGTACACAAGAAATAAGTTTTTGGGAAGTGAAGTATTGTCATTATTGTCATGTTTGTAAACAAGAAAAAAGTTTTTTGGAAGTGGGTATTGGCATTAAAATGGGCTCATACATTGAGTCATAGTGGTCAGCCCATCATGTTTGTAAACAAGAAATGTTTTTTGTATAATGTTTCTCTGCTTGACATCTAACTGTACCATCATAACGTCCTTGCTAGTGAGGTGGAGGGGAATTAAGAAGATAGGAATTTTAGCTGGTCCGAGCTTCTGAAAAATCAGGAAATGAGGCAGGCACTTTGCTGCTACTAAGTAGGGTCAGTCAAATTTGTATGGATCAGTGACTGATACCAGACTTCACCCTTATGTTTGTATCTTTTTTTCCAGTTTTCCTGTGCAGAGTAGGCACATATGAATGTACAGTAGTCATCTTTGTTTGATAAGTCTGACCATGTGCTACTTGAGAGTTACGCTACCATCCGAGGTGCCAGATGTTCCATGATGTATGCTTTTGTGGTTAATAGTCATTGATTGTATTGTTTGATTGTTATGGATGATGTTGATTCAGAATGAAACTTGATACAGTGATGTTGTAGCTTGCTGTAGCAGTGCTGACAGAACATTGCTCCTGTCTTGCATGACCTGGAAAGTGGGACAAAATTAAAATAAAGCTGCATTATTCACAACTTCACTCCTACCGAGGCTTCAGTAACTCATAAATAAGGGAATTGGCATATAGATTGATTTGTACTTCTGGTTAATTTTTGTCGTAGTTTTAGTCCTGGGATAGTTAGCACACTTACAGAAAAGAATGATTAATGTCAGTCTGTAAAGCCTGTTTCGAAAAGAATTTTTCAGCAAGAATTTCTGAAGTAGAAATGTGTGATGAGATTCACTTTACATAATAAAATCCTTTGACCCTGTTCAAGGTCACGCTGTTTCAGGTTGAACGTGTTCAAGGTCACACTGTGTTTCAGGTTGAACTTTTCCACGGCCTTCTCCACAAACTGCGTGTCAATCTGTCAGTCCATTGGCCTCAACAACGTGACAAGAGTGGAGTGCTCAGTCCGCTTTCTCATCACTCTGAAAGATGGGAGACAGATATCTGCTGAGGAGGAAGAGAGAGTGGTGCTCTCCCTGCATGATCGTATGACGCAGTGTCGTTATACCGAACCCTTGCAGACCTTTGAACAGAAGGTGGTGACGGACAAGGTGTTTGAGGTAGATGTCATGGGTCAAGGAAGGAAGGCTCTTGAGCAGGCCAACAAAGAACTTGGTGAGTGGGCAAGTGGACAGTGGGAATGACCTTCATGGCCAGCCTGTGCAAGGAGTCTGTGTTCTGTCTTATTACAGACAGAAAATCTGTTTAGTTTCATTACGTTTGTGTGTGCCTGTGCTTGTTACGTATGTTTATGAGTATGTGTGTTGTGTGTGGATAAGGGGTAGAGAGGGGAGAATGTATAGTATAAGCAAATGTGCTTATAATGCAATGGCATCAAATGTGTTAAATTTAGACAACCTTCAGTAACACACACACACGCACATGCACACACACACACACCGCACACACACACAAGCACATACGTGCACCACACACACACATAAATAAATGCCCATACAGTTGCATGCACACGCACACACACACACACACACACACACATGCACACACATGCACACACATGCATGCACACATAGACAAACGCCCATATACTCACACTCACACACACACATACACTGTCTCTCTCTCTCTCTTTCTCTGACATACACACACACACACATACAATTACACTAACTCTGTCTTTCACTCTTTCTCTTGCTGTCTCTCTCTCTCTGTCCTACACACACAACTTACCTGTCAGTCTATCCAGAAAGGTTACAAATTTGCCAAATTTAGAAGTAAATGAATGTGTGCCTCATGTATCAAAAACTTGCGGTTTCAGAAATTGACAAAAATAGTAATTGCCACTGGTCTTGCAGACAAGTAACCATCAGTTACATATTGGTGTATACAACTGTATGTAAATCAGTTGTCTGATGTTGAACTCAGATTTTTTATGTACAAAGAAATGTATGAGTATCATTCATTTATGTTTTAATTTTGTTCAGTGTATTTTTTATTTTTTTGACTATATAGTATTTCATTTGCTTTTTGTATACCATCTTTAATGTTTCGTCTGACAGGATTAGCATTTGATGACTGGGATCTCGACTACTACACGCAAATGTTTGTTCACAAAATAAAACGCAATCCCACCAGTGTTGAGTGCTTTGATCTAGCTCAGTCCAACAGGTAAAAGTTTGTTTTTTTATGGATAACGATATGTTGTGCTTTTTGTTTTTGTAATGACACATTGATACTGGCATAGAATAACAAAGATCAAGACTGCATCTTAGGCATGTTCATGTCTTACTGTGTTTCACATAGTTTCTACTGGTAATGTATTATATGATTGTTAGTATATTGTGTTAATAGTAATGTTTCATTGATTTAATGTTTTGCATGCAAATGTGTGTTACGTAGTTTCTGCTGGTAATGTGTTATATGAGAGACCTGGACGTAGTGTGGCTTGATCTGGCAAACGCATATGGATCTGTGCCCCATGAGATGATACAGTTGGCTCTTGAGATGTACCATGTGCCAAAGAACATCCGCGACATGCTCAAGAAGTACTTCAATGGCTTCTCAATGCGGTTCTCTACCAAGGAGTACACAACAGACTGGATCAACTTGGAAGTGGGTATTGCAATGGGCTGTGCAATTTCCCCAATACTGTTCGTGCTGGCAATGGAACTCATCTTGAAAGCAGCAACAAACAACGCGAGACAAACAGACCTTGGCGATGGATACAAGATGCCTCCTCTCAAGGCCTTCATGGATGACACTACAGTGATTTCATCCAGAGAAGACGAGACACGTCATGTGCTGAAGAGGCTGGACGACATAGTTGCCTCATCCAGAATGAAGTTCAAGCCAAAGAAATCACGGAGTCTCTCACTGAGGAAAGGAAAAGTGGCCGGATCTGTGGTCTTCAGTGTTGCCAACCAGGCCATTCCAACAATCACAGAAGAGCCAGTCAAGAGCCTTGGAAGATGGTATGATGATACGCTGAAAGACACACAAAGAGCAAAAGAAACCAAGCAGATGGCGGAGGAAGGCTTGGAGACCATTGACCAGTGTGGGCTCCCTGGCAAATACAAGGTCTGGTGTCTGCAGTTCATGCTGATACCAAAGCTCCTATGGCCTCTGATGATATATGACATCTGCACCAGCATAGTGGAGGCAATGGAAGCCAAAATCAACAAGTTCACAAGGAAATGGCTTGGTGTCCCACCCTGTCTGACTGACATAGCGCTGTACTGTCGCCAAGCAAAGCTGAAACTTCCACTGAAATCCATCCTGGAGGAATACAAAGCAGGGAAGATCAGACTTCAAAGCATGCTGGAGGACTGAGGAGACAAGGTGGTAGAAGCAATCAAGCCCCAGCTGAAGACAGGCAGAAAATGGAAAGTTCAAGAGGCGATGGATTCTGCAAAAGAAAGTCTCAAGATCAGAGAAATAACAGGACACACACAGACCAACAGACAAGGACTGGGGGTGACCAAAACTGAATGGTGGTCAAAGGCCAAAGGAAAAGCCAAAAGAGACATGATGATTCAGGAGATGAGAAAAGAAGAAGACCAAAAAAGACTCCAAAAAGCAGTCCAGCAGAGCCAGCAAGGGCAATGGACAACGTGGGAGAATGCACTCCAAAGAAGTCTCACTTGGAATGACATTTGGCACATGGCCCCTCTCAGGATCAGCTTCATTCTCAGATCTGCATATGACCTTCTGCCCTCAAATGCAAACCTGGTGAAGTGGGGGAAAACAGACGATCCTGCATGCCCCCTCTGCCATGAAAAACAAACAGTGGAGCATGTCCTAAGCTCATGTAAAGTAGCCCTGGCTCAAGGAAGGTACACATGGAGGCACAACCAAGTGCTCAAAGAGATTGTACAAGTAGTCTGGGCTAGTACCAACACCACAAAAGGGAAAATCAGGACTCCAAAAGCACCCGCAACATTCTTCATGGCAGGAGGCAGCAAATCATGGCCAAGAACAACAGTGCCACTCGAAACATGCAGGCAGAGTCTGCTGGACGGGGCAGATGACTGGGAGTGCACTGCAGACCTCCCAGAATGGAAGAGTCACCCAGAGATCATCAGCAAGAGTGGCATGAGACCAGACATAGTAGTCCACTCTAAGTCAACCAAGCAACTGATCATGATCGAGCTCACGGTGCCATATGAGAACAGAATGGAGGCAGCTCAAATCTACAAGACTGAAAAGTATGCTGATCTGGCAAACAGCCTGAGGAGAGAAGGCTATCAGGTCAAAGTCCTCACTGCAGAAATTGGAGCTAGGGGGTTTGTAGGAACGTCTGCATACAGCCTCATGAAACAGCTCTCAGTTGCAGGGAAGGAAAAAAACCAGAGCCCTGAAAGCAATGGCAGAAGTGGCAGAGAGGTGTTCAAGCTGGATCTGGTCAAGGAGGAACAAAAGTGAACTTCATAAGGCTTAATTTCCCTACAAATATCAGGTGTCCCTGTGGCTCAGTGGTTAAAGCGCGAGTCATTCAGTGGAAAATGAGCATGTCCAGAGGGTCATGGGTTCGAATCCCAGCCATGGCTCGTCCCAAGATGGAAAAAAAAAAGGGGGCAGCAGAGGGACATCCGGAGTCATGAACCGGGTGTGGCCCAACCCCCCTAGAGTGTCAGGAGATAAGGGCCGAAACACTTGCTTGAAGGGGGCTTCTCTTCTGAGGACTCTCTGCTGCCACGCTCTCCACGAGTTTCTTTCTACTAGTCAGTATATCATGGTAATAGTAATATTTCATTGATTTAGTGTTTAGCATGCAAATGTGTGTTACTATGACTATGCATATGTCCATATTTGCATCAAGCATGCATGTTATTTTCCAGTGAACATAGCCGCCATTGGTTTTTTAAGGGCCGCATGATCATAGACGAAAAAGAGGTGCCTGATTCTCTCTTTGCTACCGTTATGTCAACCCAGCAGCATAGCAACGGTAACAACATCATCAAGTTCAGTGATAACAGCAGGTAACTATGTATAGAAGTGTACTTGTATCTTTGCTATTTTCATGTTTAGAATATTAGATGGATGAAAATTGAATTTTTGTTTATTTCTTAACTTAAAAAAATTTTTCTTTTGTTTTAGCCAATTTGGTTTGACTTAAAAAAAAAAAAACAAGAAAAAGAAAGTCTAGACTGAATATTTTTTTGCCTCCAAAGTATGCTTTAGAATATATGGATTGATTACATTCAAAACAGAAAAAAAGAGGAAAAGTATGGTTTCCTTGGTTAATAATGAAACTGTTCATGTTCAGTTTAATCCATGATGTGAAGAGATGTGGATTGCTCTAGATTTCGTTGTTATTTACACACAGATATTTTAGGTTGAAAAAAAAAACTTGTGTCAGCCAGATGTTGAAATGAATCACCATTTTGATGCCAGATGAATGTGATCAAACCCTATATCACAGCTGAACAAGACATCTTAGACCAAAGAAGATGCATTCAGTTTTGCTTGTGCAGATGGCTGTCATTTTTTTTTTCAGTAAAACATTTATCCACACACATGCATGCATTATGCACCAGTTCATTGATTGTTTTCTTCCTACCATTATACATACATTCATTTACACACTTTCAGTCTTGTATGGACATGCGTCTATCTGAAGTCATTGTGCTGTGGGGCCCTGTGCCACACTGATACTTGGTAGATTCCATGCAGGTCCTTGGACATTATGGTTGTTACTTTGCAAGAAAGGCATTTTTGCCTTGGAACAGCCATAGATTATGAGAACTATTAAAATGCTTTTTTTCTTGTCTCATTCCAGTGCCATAAAGGGACATGCAGTCAGTGCCTTAACACCTGTGGACAGTTTGTCACCTGGGCCTCTGGTTGTGAAAGAGAATGTGACACGCCATGTGGTCTTTACTGCCGAGACTCACAATTTTCCAACTGGTCAGCTGGCTTTTTTTTCTTCTACTTTTCAATCTGCAAACTTTATTTGGGTGTTCTAAGGTAAGAAATTGAGTTAGCCCCTTGGTGTCCTAAGGTAAGAAATTGAGTTAGCGCCTTATTTTTTTTCCAAACAAATCAAACAGACAGCAATATATCAAAGAAAAAAAAAAATATATGTAACACATGTAAGAAATGAGCATGAAAACCATATGAAACAAAATGGAACTGAAAGAGAAATAGAAGAATGTAGGTGGTATAGTGAAAAGGAAGGGGTACCTCAATGTTCATCAAGTGAAGTCAGCAGATCACTTGCATCACTCCTCTACTTATATTTTCTTTAATGTTTTAAACAGGTGGTAAATTAGTGGGTGAATCTGGCTCATAAAGATGGAAGAAGAAAGTTCTGTGGCTTTTCTTTGCTTACGTTTTCTTTTATGTTTTAATCGGGTGGTTAGTTCAGAAGTACATCTGGTATAGATAGGTGGAAGAAGAAAGTTCAGTAATTCATCTTTATGGGGCTGACATTGTAATCAGGAGGGTCTTAATGTGGAAGTTTAACAGTGTATTTATTATTTCTTTGCAGGAGTTGCCCCATTCCCAGGAGCAACTACAGGAACTGGGGGCAGGATACGAGATGTGCAGAGTACAGGTCGTGGAGCACATGTTGTGGCTGGAACTGCAGGATATTCCTTTGGTAATCTCTTGATTCCAGGTGCGTTGTTCATAGCCAGATTTACTTCCATGTTATGTGTTGTAGTTACAGTGCAAGCCAGTTTCGTTTCACTGTAGTCAAGGTTTTTGATGGAATCCATGAATGATTCTAGGCTTCAGATGATCCTTCATTTTGGCATGGTTTCAATATTTCATCGACCAGCTGCTTCCAGGCTTGTGTCTACATATATTTCTGCGTCCAAAATTACATACATTTCACATGAGAAGGACATATCAGAGGGATGCTGGCTCATTAAAAAAAAAAAAAAAAAAAAAATTGAAGTAAATTTTTTTGTACCAGGTATGTTCCATTCATTTGGTGTAATATAATTCTGTTCGATTTTCTTATTTCATTGTCCATTCACATTCATTTACCTTTTGACCAAGTACGAAAGTCTAAACAGAGGTATGCAGATTATAAGCGTTAAATCCAGAAACAAAGAGAAACTATTAAATTGCCAAAATAAAAAGAAAATGAAAAACCAGATTTCTTTGTTTCAAAGGAAAGTAACCAGGTGCATAGCATGTTTCTAATAAAAAGTAGGATTAAATCATACTCTAAGAGTATTATTTATTCTAAAAATGTCTTAACTTTTTCCAGGATACCAGCTACCCTGGGAACATGAGGAAAAGTACCCGCCAAATTTTGCCTCACCTGTCGACATAGCTGTTGAGGCCAGTAATGGAGCATCTGACTATGGGAACAAATTCGGTGAACCAGTTTTGACTGGCTTCGCTCGGTCTTTTGGGCTGCGCCTTCCAGATGGAGAACGTCGGGAATACATTAAGCCAATAATGTTTAGCGGAGGAATTGGCACTTTGGATGGAGATCATGTGCAGAAAATGGCACCCGGCACTGGTACGTGATTTAAGTTTATGGTTAAATTTTATTGGCTGTGGTTCCATGGTTGTTGGCTGTTTATTTAATCATTCCCCTAATGCAGAGGTATATTTTATTTTCTTTGTTCCACCTGTTACTTGCAAGGACTGTCTTTCTGACTATTTATTTTGAATTCATTGTTTCTTTGTTTAGTGCATGCACAGACAGAACTTCTTTTTTTTTTTTTAACTTGTCTTCCGTCTTCTGTCAGTGGCATTACACCTGTGATGCCCATTCCAGTTCTTCTGTACTCAACATGGCTTGTCCTTAGCAACAGCAGTCCCAGAGAACACATAGTGCCAGGTTGTTATGAGGCACCCCACCATAGGAAGCTCTCTCTCTCTGCTGCTGAATCACTTTGGCGGTGTTCAGTGATAGCTGTTCTGCTCCAGCATGTACAGAACACTTCCTAATAAGCCCTTTCCTGACAACAAAAATAGCTTGGTGAGCATCCTTCTGCGGAATGTGTTGCCATGTCCTTCCACTGTCCCTGTGAAGTTGTTGATACTGATGACTTTAAAACATACTCACCATGTGCATGGATATGGAAGATACATCACAACACAGGTCACCTCAAGAGCAGTGTATGAAAGGCCACAGAATTTTAGATGTTTTTTTTTTTTTTTTTCTCTCACTGAGGATGATCAAGGTGATGCTGTAGAGTTCCATTCTGGTATCAGACTACTTGACATTGTACTCTGCATTTCTTTTCATTAATGTCCTGGCATCCACCAGGACTGAGGGATACAGACAGCTGCTGCGTTGAAAAAAAAAATGTAACACATTTTCTGGAGACATCCATGAAATGGATGAAATTTGACCGTGTGGCCCAGTCTCTACATTTGACTCCATAAAACAGTCAGATCTTAGTAACAGTCTGTAAAATCTTTCAAATAAATGCTTCTGATAGATCTCCAACCCACGAGTTCTCTAGCCCAACTCACAAGGCTAACCATTATAGCAACTATTACAAGAAGCACGTATATCATTGGAAGCTTTGAAGGATTTGGTAGTAATAATCCTTTAGACATTTAAGATTTTTGTTTTAAAACAAGTTTGAGATAAAAAGCTATAACTGGGTGTGTGTTGGGTGTGTATGTGTGTTTGTGTACATAATCATGTAACTGCCGATGCATGCATGTTGAATTTAGAAACTGTTATGTAAACACACTGATTAATTTGAGTTAGTCTGGCGTTTATTCATGCTTTATCCCTCAGATATAGATCTGGATACGCTTCGAACAGAATTATAGAAAGAAAAAAAGAACACAGTTGTGATATTGTGTTTTATTCTGACAGACATGGACGTGGTTAAGGTCGGAGGTCCCGTGTATCGCATCGGGGTGGGTGGTGGGGCTGCCTCCTCCGTTCAGGTGCAGGGCGACAACAAGGTGGAGCTGGACTTCGGGGCGGTTCAACGTGGAGATGCTGAAATGGAGCAGAAGTTGAACCGGGTCATCCGAGCTTGTGCAGAGCAAGGGGCAGGCAACCCCATTTGCAGCATTCATGATCAAGGGGCTGGTGGAAATGGTAAGACATGAGACGATTGTTGTTTGTTTCTTTGTGTGTGTGTGTGTGTGTGTGTGTGTGCTTTCTCATCTTCCATACCACTTCAGTGGCACTGCACCCTTGCCACTCATTCTAGCTTCTCATCCACAACCACAGCCTGGCCTGTCCTGCCGCAGCCTCAGCACCAGCAATCCACAAGGAGCAATCAAATGTCAAGTCATGATGCAGCTCACCAGAAGAGACACTGCACTGCTGCCGAGTCGCTTTGGTGGTGTTTAGTATTGCCTGTTCTGATGCAACATATGTAGGACATCACCTGCTGACCCCCTACTGACAAAAATGATTGCTTACAACAGCGGCTGGTTATAGGAGAGAGGTTTTTTGGGGGGGGGGGGGGGGGGGGGGGGTGGAATAGTGGTTATTTTTGGGTTTCATGTTTCATATAATCGTTTACTGTTATTGGTGTAATATGGTTTTGTTTGTTTTTTGTTTAGTTTTTTAACATGAGCAAATTAGACTGAAATAAAGCCTATGCTGGTACAAATGTTTCATACTTTGTGTAGGAACATTTCTATTTTCTCCAGATGATTTTGTTTTTTAAAAAATATAGCTGTTGTGAAGTCATTTGCATATTTTCGCTCAAAGGTATATCTTAGGCTTAGTTGGACATAATTCTAAAAGCAGGTAATTTTACTTTTTAGTATTACATCTTGATCTGTTTGATACGAGTATGAATTGAAGCTGGTAGTATCCATCCAATATGTCTCTGAATCAGATTCCAGACCTGCTATTTGTACACACACACACACACACACACACACACACACACACACACACACACACACACACACACACACACACACGCACGCATGCATACACTGGTTAATGTGAAGTGATAGAAATCTAAAAAAAAATATGAACGTCCAATGCAGAAGCTTTTGAAAGCACTCGTGTATGGTTAAGCAGTGGAAATTCATGATAAAAAATGTGTTTGATTTCAGCTGGTGAATTTTATGATTAAAAAACAGCTATTTTATGCATCTGTTAATGAATTGTTTGGGCAGTAGTACTGTTCAGTCAGGTGATTTCCTCTTCACCATGCTTTCGTTGTATGCACTGTCTGATGTCAGGCAACGTGCTGAAGGAGATAGCAGAGCCAGCGGGGCTGTGATCCATGCCGACGCCTTTCAGCTGGGCGACCCCACCATCAGCATCTTGGAGCTGTGGGGTGCGGAGTACCAGGAGAGCAACGCCCTGTTGGTTCATCGTCAGAACAAGGACAGTCTGCAGAGGCTGGGTCGGAGGGAGCGGTGCCCGGTGTCCTTTGTTGGGTCGGTGACAGGGTCTGGGAAGGTAAGTCTGTCGTGGGTACATCTCCTGGTGGATCAGTGAGACTGTATTGACAGGAAATGTGTCGAAATTAGATGGAGTGTAGAAAGTACTGTAAGTTTTTTTTCTGGTTCATCCCTACAGTATTAGCTTTTAATACTCAATACTGATATATCTTTGACAGTGGTCAGTTCTAGATTGAACAGGATCGTACTTAGCTCTAAGAAAATAGGTAGTGCTGTCATGATGATGTGTACAGATGAGTGTGTATGTATTTGTGTGAAAGTACATGAACATACATGTGTATACTTCTGAACAAATTGATTTTTCAAGTATCATTGTTTGTTGTAGGAAGAAGATAGTAAAACAAGAAAGGAAAAGTGTATCAAAAGTGGTAAAGTGAAACACACTGAATGTAGAGGACACGTTTGCATATTCACTTTTCTTTGGATAGGAAATATCTTGGTCTTAAACAGTTTGGTTTTGAAATATTAACAGTGCCCATCCATAAGAGAGCACTGGAGTTTGTTGTATGAAGTATCCATACTTGCGGATTTATTTTTATTTGTCACTGACCTTTAATGTTCTGACTATCTATTTTAAAAGGAAAGTAAAGCTCTAACTCTGGCTATGATATTTTTTTTGTTACATGCAGTTAAAATGACAAGTGCAGAATTAGGCACAGATCACAGATCTGTATTCTTATATTGTCCAGTGTGTAATTCTTTTTAAGATGAAAAGATTATAAATTTGTATCAAATCCTAGATAAAATTGAAAGTGGCGTCTGAAGGATTAATGTCCATCTTGAGAATGTCTCAAGTGCTTTCCCTTAGAGCACTTTTTTTTTAAGGTCCTCCTTCTCTTCCTCTTATTGGTCTGCTAAAACTCTGAGGTTCACCATTGATGAGATTTTTATGTATGTAGCCATTCTTAATCCCACCATTAGATGGTCACATTCCTTCATGACGAATGATGTCTAACAAACCACCACTGTGCATGTGTTTTATTTTCACATGAGCTGATCTACTGGCACATGATGGCCTTCTCCGCTTCAAAAAGTAGAATGGGATGCAGGATTATTTATGCATATATTCACAAAGTGCACCTCAGTGTAAAATCTTATTTGATGGAGTAGCGGGGGGAGGAGGGGTGGGAGGGGGGGAGGAGGGCTAGGCTGGAGTCTGTATAGATGTTAACTCTGAACAAAGAGTCTCTTCCAACCTGGCTATGTTTAATGAGAATTAAATGAGAATGCAGGGATTGCAGCTAGATAATTAAATGAAAGATATGCCAAAGAAGAATAGATTTGTCAAAGTGATGGGAAAATTCTGATCAGTTGGGAACAGGAGCTGGCGATGCATCAGGCATGTCATTCCCAATTCTGCGTTAAGTGGAGAGAAATTTTTTAGCACAGATGATGAGAAACTGCTTTGATTCTCAGTCCAGCCAAGTAATAACATTTCAACTGATCGCAACAAATCATGAACAGTCTTCATCAGTGAGAGGTTTTATGGTGGGTTGTTGAGCACTATGTAAAATAGTGACTTTTCTTTTTCTTTTTTTTTTTTTTTTATTGCAGATATATCTCATCATGACTGGTTATTTACAGTTTCTGTCTACTTTCCTTTTCGCTTGCTTGTTTGTTTCTGTTGCTGAGTCCTACTCCAAGAATTAACATTTTATGTGTCTTTCAGTTGTGAGTGTTCACTGCTGACTTGCTGCTCACTTGTAACTGAGAGAATTCAGAGCAGAAAGTTTGCTTTTCAGATTCAGCTGCAGGATTTCCAGAAGTCACGAGATTCCAAGTCCAGCCATGAACAGAATGGCCGATTTCCTGTTGACCTTGACCTTGAACATGTGCTAGCTTCCATGCCGAGAAAGGTTAGGCATTATTTTCTTTTTGTTCTCATCAGAACAGGTAGCACTATCATTCAGTTTTGCACGGGAAATGGACAAATTTTGTCTGTTGTCTCTAATATACATAGTGCTTTTTAGCTTTTGACTTTAATGCAAAGATATGCATAACAGTCAGTCTGTTGAAAATTAAAAAGCCAGTCAGTGGTAGTTCCGATTAAAAAAAAAAGCCTAAACTTATCTTTCTGAAGGAAAAATGTGGTTGGGTGTGTGGATGGGATGCAGTGTGCTGAAAATTATGTATTTGTAGAAAACTTGTGTTTTTTGTTCATATTCAAATAATACAAAATGTGTTTTTGCCCCAGGTGTTCTGCCTGTCTCGCAGTAAACCAGCATTGCAGTCCCTTGTTCTTCCTGACAATCTTCAAGTCCAAGAGGCATTGGCTCGTGTTTTGCGCCTTCCCTCCGTGGCCAGCAAACGTTATCTTACAAATAAAGTGAGGTTTGCTAAAGTGATGTTTCCAGCATCAGCTGATAATTTTTTGTTGATATGTTTTTGTAGTTTGTCTTTGGATAGATGTTGAATCAGAGCTGTTTTAGTCCAGTCTGAACAGACAGTAATTGCCTGCTACTTTCAAACGGCTTTCACTAATCAGGCATACAGGATGTTGGTAAGATACAGAGCCAAGCAACTACTCTGCCTGCAGAACTTTTTAAAGTAACTAGACATTACATTTACATTAGAATGCATGGCATATTTTGTTGTGACACACTACACTATGTTATTTCATTCCTGTTTAACATTTTCATTACACATAGTGTCATATTTTAGTGTAACTAGATGTTACAGTTACATTATATCGCATAACATACATGTTGTGACACACTGCACCATGTTATTTTTGTTCATATTTGGTATTTTCATTATGTGCAGTTTCATATTTCATTTTGCATCATGAGGCTTCGTATTCTGCCAGCTTAGACTGAATCAGGTGCATTTTGGCACCAGTAATCGACAACACTGCATGGAATCTGACAGGAAACACCATGCTGTGGAGAATCATGTATTTTGTCAGGTTGAATGGTATCATTTTACAGGTCCAAAGACATTATGCATGGTCTACAAACTCATGCTGCATCTCATGCTTTCAAATTAGCCAGTGTGCTGAAATATTATGATTCTAACATTATCAGTGATTTGTTGTGAATACAGCTTCGTTAAACAGTGATTGGATTAATGGCACAATGTCATTTTTCGTGACGATTCTTTTATCATGTTTGACAAAATTGCACAGAACCCAACACAGTTGCAATGCAGTAGAATGTCAGGTGAATGTTGACAGGTGGATCGGTCAGTGACTGGATTAGTTGCCCAGCAGCAGTGTGTGGGACCTCATCACACCCCTCTGGCCGATGTCGCTGTCATTGCCACCTCCTATTTTGATCAGGTTTGTCAATGAGCAGGCACACAGAATTAGATTGTTAGCTTTTATGGTATGTTCTGACATTTTCTGTATGTATTTTAAATATATATTTTTGCATTAAAAGGTTTTTTTTTACTGTTGCGTGTCGTAGATCTTATTTGCCTATATCTGTGTGTTTTGTGTCCAAATTTGTGTGTGTGCGCAATATATTGATCTGGAAGAGTTGTGTTAATGTAGGTGTGCGTGCACACATATGAATGCAAGCGTGCATTCAGTTATGAGCCCCTACAAGTCCACAAGGGCTCTTCTCAGTATAAATTGTATCCCTCAGTTCTGGAAGATCTGTAAAACTAATTATCAGGTTTTGTCCATTTTATGTTGTGTACTGTATTTTCAGGTTTGAACACATAATCTGTGGTCTTTTGGACCATCCATTTCATGAATGATTTTTTGTTGGGGATTTGCATTCATGTTTACCTCTTTGTAACATTTGTATAATATGCATGTAACAGTAGCTGTGCATCTGATGCATTTGATTGAAGTATGCTGCTGAGACAGTGTCAGCAAATTTTAAGTCGGGTAATATTTGGAGTGATTACAAAGTTTGCAAACAGTAATTCAGAATCAAACTGTGCTTCATCACAAAAGCATTGTAGTGAACACTGTGAATATTAAAGATTCATTTGCTTACACACCAGATCCAGGGTTGAAAGTGGACCTCACCATCTGATGTTCATCATCAAGTATTGACAAAAGTGCTAAGCCACCAAGGAGAATGCCATCAGGAGTGCCCTTTGAAAACGCCAACACCAAAGTTGTGGAATCATTACAGGCTTGGATATGGTGATTAATGAAACTGGGATCATCATGAAAACAGGGCATAAAGGCCACTGAATTTGAGATAATTTTTCTTTATTTTGTGATGGTTATTGAGTATGCTGACAGCAACACTCCATTTTTCGACAGAGGCTTCATTAGAGGGCATTCAACACTCATGTTTCCTGCTGTCAGTCAGGCCTTGCTGATGATTGCAGTGTTGGTCAGGAGACTTGAGCAACATCTGCTAGGGTGCATTCATGAAGTTGATAAAACTCATTGGTACTAGTCCTTATTAAATCCATGTTACATTCAAGTGGGCCTCACACCCCCCCCCCCCCAAAATCTGATGGATGATGAACACATGCAAAGTTCTTTACACTCTTTGTATCACACGATTCACCTGCAACCCCAAACTGCTCTACATCTGACTATTTGTTTCGCTCTTGTGCTGTATTTGTGGCCAGTTAACTTTCTGAACCTAAAGTCTTGCACTGCTTTCTCTCTAACACCCACACACTGATCCTGAGTGTGATGGATGTGGTGCTTACAGAAGAGGAAGGACTGTGCTGAACTTCGCTGATCATCTGTTCTCAGGTTGGAGCTGCCACAGCGATAGGAGAGCAGCCAATCAAAGGGCTGGTGGACCCTTGCTGCGGAGCCCGCATGTCGGTGGCTGAATCTCTCACCAACTTGGTCTTCGCCAGAGTGTCGGACCTCAAGGTGAGTGCTTTGAGCAATATGTTGGTTTATGCATATGTTGAATGAGTGTATTTGTTCCATCACCGCGAAGTGAGTCTGAGGTCACCATTTCGACATTTTTAGTTATGTTAACATACCCTTATCAGCTCAGATATGGTCATTTGCGGTTGGCTGGGCTGTGAGCAACATTACCCATAATACACCCTTACGATATCTTTATTCTCTTTTCAACTCTGCAAACCACTTGTCAATCAGATGAAAGCTACAATTTGTTCAAAGAAGACAAACTGTTCGTAGACAACAGTGTCTCAAGTTTTCAAATGACCTCGGGGAGTGTTTCAGAGGTGTAAGTCTCCCAGAATAAACCAAAAAATCCAGAACAGAAAAATTGTGCTTTTGTCATATGTGGATCACCAAGATTATGTTCAGATTTGTCTTCTGGATTGGCAATACGTTGTTGGTGTACGTCCAGTTCTTAGACATTTGGGTAGTCATTGTTCTGTGTATTGTTTGTCTTCCTTTACAACTTTTTTGGAAGAGCATGATAGAAATTGAAATGAATATCCTGAAATGTGTTTGATGGGCATTTACCAATTTTTTACTTAATTTTTAGGTGCAAAATCTTAAAAACACTGTTGAGGTTACTAGAAGTTTTTATAGGGACCTTATATGAAGTTTGAAATAAAAATTATCTATATGAAGTTTGAATTACAAGTTGAAGTGCTGGAAGAGGGGGAATAGGAGTTGTTTTTTGTTTTTTTTTGGGGGGGTGGGGGGGGGGGGGGGATCAGTAGCTTCATATTAATTTACGAAAACTTGGTGTAAAATTGTTGACACCTCTTTTTGGTTTTTGCCAGATTTTTACCGACTTTGAAAAAGTTTTAAAGATTGCTTGTGGCAGATCTGGTTGGAACAATGTTTACTTTCCCCCTCTTTCTCTCTGATTAAATGTATTATTAGACATGCTGTATTGGATTCAGACTTTTTTGTCTTTTTTTTTTAACGTGAAGAATCTTTACTTGTGGAACAAGATTTTTCACCTGTTTTCCGTTGGATGAATGTGTGACAGCAAAAAAGGTACTGGAACAAAATGAGCATCATGTTGTGATTGTGATGCTTCCTTCTCCGCTGACCCCAAACATCTTGCCACTCCACTTACCTAGGATAGAACCAGCGATCATTTTTTCAAATTTCCACAGAGATATTGGATTTTAAAGTCTGGCGTACTTCCTCAGATCCAGGTTTACATTCATTAGATCGGCAAACATGCACAATTATTTAAGAATAACTAGCATGTTTGTGAGACACTTTGGAAAAGATGTGATGGAGATTTGCTCCCAGGTATATTTCTTCAGCAGTTTCATTGAAAATATATTGCTGTTGCTGTTTACTTTTGCATGTAGATGTTTTTAAACTTAAAAACAGGATAGTGTGAACTCAGAACTGTGATCCCTGTTGATCTTGTCCATAGACTGATCCTGCTTTGTTCTGACATTGTGTGTGTTCTGTGTAGGATGTGAAGTGCAGTGGGAACTGGATGTGGGCGGCCAAACTGCCCGGAGAAGGAGCAGCTCTGGTGGACGCCTGTGTGGCCATGTGTGAGGTGATGAAGCAGCTTGGGGTGGCCGTGGATGGTGGGAAGGACTCGCTCAGCATGGCTGCCCGCACGGAGAAGGAGGTGGTCAAAGCGCCAGGTGAGACGGGTTTTGGTTTAGTGGTTCTGAAATTGAAATTAGGAAGTTTTCATAGTGACTGAGGGAGCTCTGTTAACTCTTTGATTGCTGCTGTTGAGAGCAGATCAGTGTGTCATGATTTGAACTCCATGTTGAGTCTCCTAACTGTATGATGGCTTCCTCTGCGTAAACTTATCCTGTGTGAAAGAGGGCGAGACAGACAGTAATATGTGTTAGTCTGATCTGTCTGCCCTTCCGTCATGAGGATGCTACAGTGGCTTACTGTGGATTATACTCGTCAGCTGTAATAAATGGTTTAAAGACCGCAGTAGTAGAGGAAAAGAAGATTACACAGCATGTTTACAAAAACAAGTGGGAGAAGGAGGAGAATACAATGTTTAAAGAAATAAAGGTAATATCATTAAAGATAATATTAAACATTCATTCAGGTCTTAATGTGATTCCATTCTTCTTGGAGAGAACCATTTGTTTTGCCAAGCTTTACCAGAGTTTCAGCTCCTGGATGAGGTTCATCAAAAGCTCTGACAATAGTAAAGATTATCCAACCAGTGACAGTGTTCTGTTTTAGGTTTGAGTTTGGTATAAAATTATTCAGGGTCTAGTGCAAGTCGGAACCAGCACAAAATGCGTGCTGAACCCGAGGCTCGGCAATATGGTGGGGGAACACGACCGGCGAGCGGTGCCGACGATCGCGAGTAACAAAGTCGCGAGAGTGCCGGTAAAAGGGACAATTCTTTTAATAAATACGCTCCCACCAAGAGCCTCACACGGCAAAAAAACTCAGGGTCTAGTGCAAGCCACAACTGAATCAAGTATAGAAACAAAACACAGCAATGTTAACACAAAGGCAAGTATAGGCGAGACAGAGCACAAGACTTATCTTGCTTTGACGGCAGGCCGAAGATGAATGACGTATACGAAGTTGACACTGGCTTCTTCCGGGGCCGGAAGTGGGGTGACATCACGTGACTGCACGTGACTGTCTTATGACTGCATTGGCCACGGAAAAATTCGGCCTGACAGAGCTGGCTAACTGCCGTTGAATGCTATGGTCTGACATGGTATAGTATATGACGCCAAAACAGTATTTTGCCGCTATGGAGAAAAGGGAATACTGACATGTGTTCTGCTAGTCAGCCATTTTGAAGAGTCTCA
Organism: Conus canariensis; assembly: GCA_033310375.1. Taxonomy (NCBI): domain Eukaryota; kingdom Metazoa; phylum Mollusca; class Gastropoda; order Neogastropoda; family Conidae; genus Conus; species Conus canariensis. Next base: position 58,498,119 of record CM065728.1, read on the forward strand.
TTTAGGATTTTAGAGTTTGTTTGGTCTTCTGCTGTTTTCAGATGTGGCGCTGAGTGGAAACCAGTGTCATAAATTTTTCTTGGAAACCAGATATTATTAGTAGTCAGCCTGAAGACATCATTCAAATTTGTCATTAGCGGTTGGAGTAAGTATCTCCAAAAGTGACCAGCAGCACCGTGAGTGCTACAGAAATTCTTTTTCACAGGGTGTGTTCAAACAATGGATAGAGGTGATAAATTTTATTCAAAAGAAAACCAGTCAGTTTTTATTGAAAGAGAAAGAGAGTGAAAAAAAGAGAGAGAGAGGCAGGAAGGAACAGATTATTTGATTCCAACACCACTGTTTTATGATGCCGGCCCTGTGGACAGCTACTGATTTTTTTCCTCCTGTTTTTCCATACAGGAACTTTGGTAGTGTCTACATATGCTACCTGTCCTGATATTACCGCCACTGTGACCCCTGACCTGAAGTGTGAGGAAGGGGAAGGTCATCTGCTGTGGGTGTCACTTGGAGGAGGTCAGTTTCGACTTGGGGGCAGTGCTCTGGCACAGTGTTACAAGCAAGTTGGGAAAAAAGTACCTGATTTGGATCGTCCTGAGCAACTTGTACATGCCTTTAATGTGGTGCAAAAACTTCTAGCAGGTGAGTGCAGAGGTTCATAGTTGTCTGTGCTTGAATAGTGATGTTTTGCTCTATGTGTGTGTTTGTGTATTTCTGTGTGCATGTGTGTGTGTGTGTGTGTGTGTGTGTGTGTGTGTGTGTGCAGGGCATAAAATTCTTTGCTGTTTGGAGAACTGTGTCAGAAGAAATTTTCTTCACTCCCATCTCTGAATTTTCAGTTAAAATAAAAGTTGAATATTGAAAAGATAGTAATGATAATAATTGAAGAGGTATAGCTAAAGCTGACATTTAGAATGCACCAGATTGCATAGATTTCAGACATTCTAAAAGCAAAAATATTCAGGGATGATCTTCCGGAATTGTATCCAAGAAAAGAAGAAGAGTGCTTCAAGAAAATAAGTTACCTCTTCACTTTCCAGGAATAAGCTTGATTCTACAAATCATGTCATGTAAAATGTTCTGCTGAGACTTGTGAGTACATAATAGAGGAGACTTAAAAAAAAAAAAAAAGGAATGAAGTGGACCATGATTAGAAGAAAACAGGATCCTGAATGTAATGTTCTGTGTGTACAGAGCGAAAACTGACGGCCGGCCATGACATCAGTGATGGAGGGCTGGTCACGTGCTTGCTGGAGATGGCGTTTGCTGGGAACTGTGGAATCAGTGTCAGTGTTACAACCAGCAAAGGGGACTCAGGAGATGGCAGCCATTGCGCAGGTCTGTCTTTCAGTTCAGGAAATAATGTTGTAAAATTGTGTTTGTAAGTGGTGTGTGTGTGTGTGTGATCTATAGATATGAATACGTTTATACTGGGATGTCCTTAGCTGTTGGGATGTCGTCTGATCTGCATGTGTGTGTGGGTGGAGTGGGGGTAACGCTTGTGCATAAACATGTATTTTGAGGGATCCAAGGGAAAAAAAACGCTTTTGAATTGCTGTTCCATTTTATTTGAGTCAACAGGTCCCATCGAGATTCTGTTTGCTGAAGAAGTGGGCCTGGTCCTGGAAACAAAAAAACAGGACATACACGCAGTGCTTGAGGATTTCAGAGGTGCAGGGGTGGACTGCTATCACATTGGATCTTCTCTGGCTCCAGATGCTGCCTCAGTATCGCAGGTAGTATGCTACAGTGTCGTAATGATGCAGTGTGTTATCATTGTGTATTCAAGATTTGAAGGGTTTTCTTATGCCTGGAACATGTGATTGAAGGTGCTGTGCATACGCTGCCATGCATCGATAGTGCACCTGTGCATGCATGCACTCACATACTCCATTGCTTTTGGATACAGACACATGCTCAAACATATGCATAGATACACACACATGCAGGACACACACACTGTGTTACAGATATATAAATGAGTACACAGGCACAGGCACAAGGTCTTTCAGACTTGCTTGCAGGTGCTTGTTAGATTTGATTGCACCCTTTATAGAATCATTGGCCATTGTGCGTCGATAGGATGAGTGACAGCCTCCAGCCTTCAAAAAGAACAACAAAGAAACAAAAAACATGCACGCTGGTGTCATGCTTTAATATCATTCTCCAAGAGGATGGAATTAGAAATGGTCTAATATGCAAAAATCTCAGCATGGCTGAAACTTGCAGTTGTAGCTGAAGAACAAAGCAAAAAAAAAGAAAAGGTCTTGCCCTCTAGAAATGGAAATTCTACCTTCTGTGTGGCACAGTTTTTACACATTTGCAAATTTTGTTTTTCCAATTCTTCAGCATTTTGTGTAATTGCATCCAGAAAAATCATGATTTAAGCTTCTTGTAAATATAGGCTTTACATAACAATCCTGTGAAATCTGAACATTTTCCAGTGGTATGTTTTGAGGTGGTATTGCTAACAGATGGACAGACAGAACTGAAACTCTTATCTGCAGGCTATGTTTGCTCGCAGGATTATTTTATACACACAACATAGATGAAACATGCTTAAACATCTCCCCCCCAACCCCCACGCACACACATACTCAAAGGCCTTATTAAATTTACAATCAATAATTAACTCCTGCATTTTGCATTTAATTGAACAATTCAGTAGGCTATGAACGAATGATTGATCAGAATTCAAGGTTAGAATGAAAGAAAATGTTTACATCAGATTCTAAAGTGATTTTTGCTCCTGTAGGTGAAAATATTGGTAAACAACGCCACTGTGCTGGAGGCACCAATGCATGAGCTGCGTGACATCTGGGAAGAAACCAGTTTTGTGCTGGAACGCCGCCAAGCCAACCCCCACTGTGTCCAGGCTGAGCAAGAGGGATTAAAGAATCGACGATCTCCTCCCTACAGGCTGCCGTTTGATCCTAATGTACCTGTCTTTGCCAGGGTGGACAGTGAGTTAGCTTCCTTTTTGTTTCTGATGTGTTTGTTCATTCTTACCAGTTGAAACTGATGTCTTGATCCTGCTCGGCATGAAGGAACATCTTTGCTAACTAAGACTTACTTACTCCTCTTCATCCCGCGTCCCGGAACATAAGGCGCCAACAAGCTCCCTCCAGCCCTCTCTGTCCTGGGCAAGCCAGCTCAGTTCATTCCAGGTCTTGCCTGCCACTCTCATCTCCTCCTCCACTGTCCTCTCCAGGTGCCGAGTGGTCTTTCTCGCTTCCTCTTCCCCGGTGGTGCCCATCTCAGCGCAGTATGAGGGAACCTGGTCTTGCCCATCCAAAGGATGTGTCCCAGCCACCTCCACCGCCGCTGCTTCACCTCGGCCACAATGTTGTTTATGCCGGTGCGCCTTGACACTTTCCTGTTGGTGACACGCTGATGCCAGTGAAGTTTCAGGATTTGACAAAGACACCTTCCTTCGAAGCCTCTGAGCCTACTCTCAATCTTCTTGTTGGTTCTCCATGTCTCTGAGGCATATAGGAGTACTGAGCGTACGTTGGACCTGTAGATCTTCAACTTGGTTTTGGTTTGCAGGACAGTTGACTTCCAGATGTTTTTCAACCCGCTGAAAACCCGGGCTGCGAGTCCTATCCTGGTTAAGATCTCCATCTGGATGTTGCTGTTGGCCGAGATGTAGCTGCCGAGGTACTTGAAGTGTTCCACCTCCTCTAGATCTGAGCCTCACACACTGGTCTTCTCTGCACTGCTAACTAAGAAGGTCAATGAAATATTTTGACTTGCCCTTCATCCTCAGCTCGCTAAACTGGATGAATCGTCTCTGCAGAACTTGGACTTCAGCGTGTGAGGCAATCCTGCCTTCAGAACACTGGCTGAAGAGACATGCTTGTCATGTTCATTGTGCTATGAGTGCTACTTTTCATACTATTACTGTTTTGAATGTGTGAACATTGTTCCATTTCACCATTTGTGGGCATTGATGTACATATGCTGATTGTGGGCTGTAGTGGGAGTTGTGAGTTGTGCTTTGACATGGTAAGATGGTTGGTTTATAAGTATGTATGTGAATAGATTCATATAGTCACTGCAGATTTTTGTGTGTGTGAAGTTTTGCCCTGTTCTTGCCGAGGAGAGGGCATGACCCTAATTCAGCACGACACCTTGCTTTTCTTTTTTCATGTGTGTATGCTTGTTCAACTGTCAGAGATTCTCCTAACAGATTTCCCTATAGAATAGATATGTATGTAAATAATTTCAAAGTCAGTGCAGATCTTTTTGTATAGAATTTGGGCTGCTCATGCTTGGAAAATTACACTGCTTTAATACATCACCACCCGTATTTTTAGTTCATCTCTTGTTTGTGTGTGTGTGTTTATCTTAAAAAAATTCCCTATAGAATTTTACCAGGGTCAACTTTCTAGTTGCAATGGTTTCGTTAATGTACATGCATGCATATTCTCTGTGTATGTGTGTGCGTCTGTTGTGTGTGTATGTGTGTCATTACGTAATATTATTTACCCGGGTGGAAAATAATTTTCCAGGATCTGCTCTGCCAAGCGCCTTCCTAGGTATTGTTTTGTATGTTAAAATAACAAAGACATCATAATCATGACAAGGAACATAATTATAGGAATAAGAAAGAGTATAGGTCATCCAGGCACATTATTCCGTTAATAGAAACTTAACTTGCAAGAACTACTGTTTGTACAAACTATTTTTTGTTTCACTCATTCACAAATACGCACCATCAGAATATGTCATATTATTCCCACACAAAAAAGAGATTGATCCGTGATGTTTTTCAGATAGTTTTCTACCATTTAAAAGAAAACCTCAGAAGGTAAAAAAAAAAAAAAAAAGAAAAAATCTAAAGGGCCTACATAGATACATATCTATCTATGTGTACAAAGGGTGTGAATACAGTGTAAAAAAAGAAAAACGAGAGCAAACACATTTTACAGCAAGATAAATCACAGTCGTTTTTTGTTTTTTAAATCAGTTATTTTGTCCATGAACTAAGACTTCCTGTGCTATGTCAGATGTGGCTCCATGTGTTGCTGTCATTCGAGAAGAGGGCAGCAATGGAGACAGAGAAATGGCAGCTGCCTTCTCCTTGGCCGGGTTTGAACCTTGGGACATCAACATGCAGGACTTGATGGATGGCACTGTGACTCTGGAAAGATTCCGAGGCGTTGCTTTCGTTGGGGGATTTAGCTATGCTGATGTTTGTGGTTCCGCTAAAGGTGAGTGGTGGTGGATTTGTCCCTTTTTGGAGGCCCTGATGTGCCAGCACATATACATGCATGCATAAACTATAAGCACTGATGTATGCATGCACATATGCAAATAGTGTTATTTTGCGAACAAATGTGCATTAATATAGAAACAAATCTTGCTGGTATGCTGTCATTTTGAATTGCACATTGTTTTACGCCAGGCTACATGAACCTGTTCAAAATTTGATAGTCATGCAAACTCTTCCTGTTTCATGGAATGTTCATACATTGAATGAACAAGTTGTAGGTAAAATGTCTGCATTCATTTGTCTTCACTTGTCAGTGTGTGTGTACAAGTGTACAGATGTTATTTTTGTCACCAAGAATTGGTAAATATGAGACATGTGGTATCTGTTCAAATACCTGCATTTTGTGGTGCACCATACATGAAACGGCACTTAAGTACATGTTTAGATCAGTGACATGTCATCTGTGTACATCTGACATTGTGGCAGCATAGCTTCCTGTCAGTTTCTGAGATTATTTTCTTAAGATGTTTTTTCCCTGGTTTACCTGCCTATCATGTGCAGCCACTCATTTTGGGAACAGTTGATGAAAAAGACAAAAAGGATTGTGTCGTCTTGGCATGAATCTCCACTATCCTCAGGGGAATAAAATGTAGTGATCATGTCACTGATCACATCATGATTGCTCTTCAGTGGCAATAACCAGAGGAAGAATATTCATTGGAAGAAAAGAAGTTGTGTCAAACTTCTTTCCATCCGTAGATTATCTTATGTGAACAAAAATGTAGACATTGCCCTTTTTTTCACGCTTGTAGGTTCTTTTTAGGCTGTTAAGAATTTTAAGCTTAATGTTCCCTAATATATATGTAATTTTTTTCTCTTTTTCTTTTTTTTCAGGCTGGGCAGCTACCGCCCAGTTCAACAAAATGGTGGGAGATGAGTTCAAGCATTTCAGGTCACGGTCAGATACCTTCAGCCTGGGTGTGTGTAATGGCTGTCAGCTCATGGCTCTCCTTGGCTGGGTGGTTCCAGCAAATGCAGGTCACTTGCTTTGATTCTCTGAACAGTTCAGACCAGCAAGACAGAGAAAGAGTGAATGTGAGAGAGAGGTAGAAAGAGGAGGTCTTTCCAAGATGATTTCATTTTATTTGAAGTGCGGAGCAGCTGGTAAAGAACTGACCAAAAGAAAAATTTTATCATTTGTTCAGAAAAAAAGTTCTTGGCTGGAAGAAGCATAAACATTCAGCTTCCAGAAATGCTAATTAACACAAAAGTCATAAATTACCATGTCATGTTTTTCTGTTTGTAATGCAGTCACTTGTGAAAGAGAAATGTTTCCTTTATGAATGACAGGAATTATCAATTTTATTTTGCAATGTGATTATAGACAATGGTAAAGTGCTCAAATAAGGTTCCTTTATATTGCCGATAAGTTGTAGCCTAGAGTGTAAAATGTAAACAGAATGAACTCCGAGTGCACTGCAATGATCTGAAGTTGATTAATTATGCATGTGCTACCATAATCTTAGTTTGATGCAGGCATAAGATTGTGTTTGTAATACTGTGATCTCAGTGTAATGTAGAGGGAGGATTTTGTATATCCTACCAACATCTCTGTGTAATGTAGGAAGAAGACTGTGCATGTACTACTGTGATGTCAGTGTAATGTAGGTAGAGGATTGTGTATGTAAAACCATAATCTCAGTGTAGTGCAGGCTGAAGATTGTCCATATACTTCCATGATCTCAGTGTAGTGTAGGTACAGGATTGTGCATGTATTATGATGATGTGAAAGTTGCAACTGTTTTTTGGTTGTTTTTTTTTTCCAGGTGATGGGAAAGCAACGGAACAAGGAGTATTCCTGGACCACAACAATTCCCAGCGCTACGAGTCGCGCTTCGCGACGGTGCGTGTGGGAGCCAGTCCCTCTGTCATGCTGCAGGGCATGGAGGGAACGGTGTTCGGCATGTGGGTCTCTCATGGGGAAGGTGAGTTGTGGAAGTTTACAGCCCAGACTTCGTATAAAGCAGACCTGCAACCGCCCATACCTTCCACAATTTTCCCCCTTCCTCGACTCCCCCCCCCTACCCCCCCACCTCCCGCCTGCTCTGCCTGTGATGTTTGAAGTGTATTTTGTTGTTGTTCAGTGTGCTTTGTTACTTTGAAAGCATTTCATTATGTTGTTACATCTGTATAAAAAGCTCTACATACTGACTAAATGAAGTATAGATCTATTCTGTAACTGAATAGTGCTCTTTGGCACATAAAGCTTTGGATGATTATATTTTCGAGTGATTTGTAAAAATAAAGTTTTTATTTCTTTATGTAGCTCTGTAATCATTAACCATTGTCAGATTTCAGGGGATTATGTTTATTGCCAATAACATGACAATTTTTACAGTGCAGGCAGTCTTCTACAGTGAAGTTACACCTACTTCTCTCTCTCTCTCTCTCTCTCTCTCTCTCTCTCTCTCTCTCTCTCTCTCTCTCTTTTTCCATCTCATCTTTTCTGCCACTTTGGTGGTACTGCACTCCCATGCTGCTCACACATACCCCCCTCCCCCCCCCCCCCACATCCACAGCCACAGCCTGGTCTGTTCTGCCACAGCCCTGACACCAGCAATCCACTGGGAGCAGTTCATGTATAGTCATCATCAGGCAACTTGCCAGAGGAGACGCTGCGCTGTTGCCCAGTCACTTCATTGGTGTACAGGAGTGCTTGTTCTGATCCAGTATATGCAGGATAGCATCTGCTAAGTCCTATACTGACAACAGTGATTGTTTAGTCACAGAGCCAGCATAAGTGAGTTTTCCCTTTGAAGGTACCCCCACGTCCATCTAACGACAGTCCCCATGAATTTGCTGATACCTGTGACCCCAACAGAATCAAAGCAAGGGCATAGATGTGGAGAGGTTATCAAAACTGAGGTCACCATGAGAGCAGGGCATGAAGGGCCACAAAATTTGAGACTTTTTTTTTTAAATGCTGATTAGTGAAGATGATCATAATGATGCTTCGAGTTTCCATTCAGGTCTGAGACTGCAGGACAGGACTGTATTCTTTGCATACTGTCATAACATGTCCTGATGACAACAGTCCTGAGAGAGACAAACGCCTGCAGTGTTGGTCAAGAAGTTTGAGCAACATTCTAAGATGCATCCAGTAAGTGGATGAAACTCAGTTGTGTGGTCCATGTCTTCCCAGCTAAGCCCAAAGTAAACTTAGTTCTGGATAGGAGTTGGTCAAGGCTGAAAAATCCCTCAAATAAATGTCTCTGATGTAAATCAGAACTACAACCTCCCAGTCAGGAGTCCACAACACTAACCACTTTGGCACAGCAGCTGGGTTACTTATCATAGTTATACAGATCTCATCTTCAGTACCATGATTTCAGTATGTTCTAGTGTATGCACACACACACACACAACACACACACACACACACACACACACACACACAAAAGCAACCTTACGCAATAAAGCTGTGTCTTTTCAGGAAAATTTGTCTTCAAGAATCAGACTCTGCAGACCCTTGTCCAAGAGAAGCAACTGGCCACCCTGCACTATGTGGATGATGATGGAAAACCCGCCAACACCTACCCTCTGAACCCCAACGGGTCTCCCGAAGGACTGGCCGGGCTGTGCTCCGAAGATGGCCGCCACCTGGCCATCATGCCTCACCCAGAGCGATGCGTGCTGCCCTGGCAGTGCCCCTGGATGCCCACAGACATGAGGAAGCAGCTTCAGTTTTCACCCTGGATCAGAATGTTCCAGAACGCTTACCGCTGGTGTTCTGCCAATCAGGCATGATGTCATGGAATGGATGTCATAGTGACTGCATTGTCCATGTTTAACATAGGCATCAGGCATGTTCCGTCGTAAGAGTGACTACCATGACTCCACTGGAAAGATGCTCCTAAAGTCCTCACTGCTAGACCTAGCTTGTCAGGATTTCTGTTGATGATTATTGAGAGGGTTCACTCAGTGTGAGAGGCATCAGTTAAATCTCAGCGAATGATATTAGTTGTGATGAGCAGAATTTTGAGAGGAAAAGGATGGATGGATAGAATAGACAGATCAGAAATACTGTGATCTGTGCTGTTTTGTAATGTTGATGAGGGCATCTTTCAAGAAGCCTGAACAACTGGCTATCTTGTCATTGGTCATCATTATGTTGCTCCCACTATGTTTTCAGGATGGCATTGACATCATTTGAAGTTTCGAAGGTCCATGTTGCTGTTAGCTTGCCGGGTTTTTTTTATGATGGAGAACTGACCTGACATTGCATTTGAAGATCTTGAGTTTCATGTTAATGTGGACTATGGATTTCTAATGGTCGGAAAACATGTGGTTATATGTCCTTGAGAACATAGTTTCATAGCTTTAACGAAATATGTATCACAAGTCTGTTGTTCAGACTTTCCAATGTTTGCATATTTAGGTTGCAGCATTTAGTCTGGATTCTAGTGTGTGCATTTTGAATTTTGATGCTGATGATTGTGTTGAATATGTTTTCAGATTATTGACTTTCGTACTTTTTCTCTCCATTTCATCAAAATGTAATGTGTGTTAGCAAGAGATTGTTTTGTTTCTGTTCTTAACACATTTATCCAGCAACTGTGTAATCATTTGGTTCTGTTCTGAAGACATTCAGCAAACTGTGTTTGAGACTGAGATTGACCTTGCTGCTTTGGCCTTCATGTTCTAGATATTTTACATGTTTATTTTCTGCCAGGCTGACAAAGGTAACATCTTTATATAAAGTGTTAGTATGGGCAACATTTGCCTTTGATTAGCATTTGCCATTCTGCTACCCATTGATATTAGCGCTTAAAACCAGTACAGCTGCCATCACGAGGAATAAAACTTGTACAATCAGCTGACTGTAATTAATGCAGTATGTGTAAATTAGTGGCTAGAAAATCACATAACATAGTTGGAAATGCAGAATAAACATAAGAGTGTTCGAGAAGTTGGCTGAAATTTGAGGTGCATGTCAGAAGTGTAACTGTACTGCGATGTTAAACTCAGGCAGATTTTACTTGATGAGATGATTAAGAAGAGAATGCATTCGTAACAGATGAAGATTTGGAGGCTTCCATTGATTTTGATTTTTTTTTACTTTTGTTTGTTTTTAAACTTGATTTGCACATTTTCCTGGTTGTTTTGTGAAGATGACATATCATTTTGTGAGCCCAGTAACTATGAGATGGCAGATATGAATAAAATGTTTAGATTTGGTTAAAAACAACTTTAGAAATTACAGGATGTAAGTTTGATGTGATCACTCGTTTTGGATAAGTACATAAGTTTGTGTATATCCTTGTAGAAAGATATATTCTGCAGCTGGTATCAGATATATCAAAGCATGAGCTGATGCATAGAGAAAGAAATGTTGGCCAGCGGCTTCTGCAGCTGAATATTTCCTCTAACATAATGTATTTGCTTGTAGCAGGGCCAGAAACATGTTTGTCCTGGTGCTCTGTTTTTGTAGTATGTAAGTCTATACTTTGAAGTATTACTTTACATATATAAGGTATTAATACTGTAATTCTGCTACACCATTCCAAACTGGGTAGTTGTTTTTTTTTTTCCTTTTTGTCATTTTGCATATTAGCATGTTTTTGCTTTCTTTGATTCCATCTGTTATATTGATACATCATGATGATTATGATTTTTCCTTTTTTTTGAAAAGATTTTGAAGTTTTATTATAAACTGAAAGTCACCTGAAATGACGACAAGAAGTTGCTACATTTTTGTTCTTGACTTTGTTTTGTTCTTGCATACACCTATTACATATTGTGTTTTCAGAATCAAAGTTTTTAGTACACTTTCTTACTGTATATATTATTCTTACTTATAAATCCATTTCAGATTTGTTTATGTGTATGAGAGGATTTCTGTTTTTACAAACTTTTTTTTATGTTGCTGCAAATGGGGTCCTGGCCAGATATTTTCTATTTTTTTACATCTCGGTGATTGTATTAACTGCTGGCATATACCTTTTCCTGTTTTTTTTTTCCTATTAAAGTTATAGTACGCATATACTCTTAAAAATATTTTGTATAATATGTAACAGAAAATGTATGTATAATGCTTATCTACCCAAAATGTGCTCATTAAATGTTAGTACATTTACAGTTTATGTGGAAGTATTGTTGTCTTTCGGTATTGGTTTATGTGGAAGTATTGTTGTCTTTGGGTATTGGTTTTTAGTATGGGTAGGAGGGATTTGCCACTTGTGTTCATGAGTATCAAAGTCTCAACTCCTGTGGTGCAGATATGTTTAAATTGTTATGTTCTTGCAGCAACAAATTATTGATCATATGTTGATGGAAAGCTCTCAAGTTTCAGCGATAAAGCTGAGAGAACAATCCTGGATGAGACGTCCTCTCACTGCAAAGTTCATAAGCGTGTACCACAGGCCAGGCTGCTGTCAGCATCTTGATCACTTGGTCTGTGATAACATGGTGCTTGCCCTGAGCTGCTTGATACACTTGCTTGCCCCTCACAGAGCCTGCTAACTCGCAAAGCAAAATAGTGATGACTGAAGCAGTTGAGCTCAAGACCATTTGGCTTCTGGAACCAGATTGACTGATCAGGGTTTTGACAGCACTGTGCGGCGCGCAAAGCAAGCTTAGCGACGGTGGGAAGATTATGTGAAACAGAAAGTGTAAACTTAGCAAGCCTCACAAATGCTGGGCCTGCGGTACTCGGGGACAGTTTGTATGTATGTGGTGCTTTTGTAAGAGGTGTTCACAGGTCTGCAATCCTTTTATAATTGAAGTGCCATGTAATCAGTGCAAAGATAATGTATGTAATCAGTGCAAAGATAATGTATATCTGTTGCCTTTTGATTGCAAAGAAATACCATGGCCCACTATTATTCAAATCATGATATCTTACAGATTTTTCTGGATATTAGTTTCAAATGAATTAAAGAAACAAAAGTTGTTTTTTTTTAATGTTCTTTATTTTTCCTATTTTTTTTTGTCCACCAATCATTGTAGCATATTGTATCCATTGTTGACATTCAGCGTTCTTGTACGTTCTAGTTAAAGACTGGTTCCTTGTTAAGTGCCCACTTTATTTTCCCTTTATTCACAGATGAAACAAAAATTGATGAGTTGATTGAAAATTGATTGATAACTTTATATGATAAACAGACACATTTTCATTTACTGTTTTTCTTCAGTGGAATATGTTCCTGTATTTCATTCTACATATTTCTTTATGGACAAAATTATATATGCAGTAATGATAAGTATAATGATTATGCTTTTAGAACTTTATCTCAGGTAAAGAGATGTGGACTGAAAGGTAAAAGACACAAGCTCATACTGGCCAGACTCCTGTCTCCTTTCAAAAGTATGATCATGATAATCTTATGGATGCATTTATGTTATCAAGATCTTGATCCAATAAAGTTTGAATTGCCATAAGCTATTTTTAGTGTGGATGTTTGCTTGTGTGTGTGCAAACACAGACAGAACTGTCTACAAGCCATAAACTACCCAATAATGTTGGTGTTGAACATATCTTGACTGACTACAATGCACACATTTTATCCTCAATCACCATTTGGGAACTGTTGCCATCAGTTGCTGACGTTTAGCATGTGTTTGTGCATGCGCCACCGATCACCAACAAAGTAACCGAGCTGCAGGGCAGTGTCATCTTTGATGGGTTACCTCATGGTGACCTGATACTAGTAGCTCGTCATCGACTGCTGACACTTGAATTGTGATGAATATGGGGAAGCCACAATGAACTGTGTGGATGGAGTGCCACTTAGAGGTCTAGGAAAAGGAAGCGGAAAAATGATGAAAGAAAAAGAACTGCCAAGTTTGGAGTGTCTGTGTTGAGAAGTATTGTAAATAAAGGGAAAGCTTACCATTACCACTTGCATAACACGCATACCAGACACTGGATTGGTACTTCCGTAGACACAACATAAAAAGAAGGGCTTTAGCATACCTATCCCTCCTCACCCACCTCCTCCCCTACCCACCAAAAAAAAGGAGTTGTATATGCATATTCAACTTGGGTCCTCCGTAATGTTGGGAATCGTGACTGAAAGCATTCAAACATCCCTTTTTTCATTTGTCTCATCTCACATGTTTTCTCTGTGGTATTACTCCCTTGTTGCTCACCCATACACAACCAGTTCTAACTTTGTACGGTCACACTGGAAACCAGTAACAGTATGATGTCATTATGAGGTAACCTACCAAAGAAGACACTGGACCACTTCATAGTTACTTTTGTCGCTAATACCAGCGTCTGTTGTGATTGACCACATGCAGGATACCACCTATTAAAGACCCCCATCTGATACAAATCAGTCATAGAGCCAGCATGAGTGTGCCTGTTTATCACCTGTAAACTGTTACCACAGACCTTTTTGCTATTTACATATTTTTAATTGTTCAGATGTCTGTGACTGCTTTCAAGCTCTTATGCTTTGCATTTACTTGTTGAGCCATAGGCTATTGGTTTTAGGAACTGACTGCCGGAGAAAATTGATACAACAGAATCTGCTAAAGAGTTTTTATCTTCTCCATGTGTTTAAAGAAATATTATGCTCCGAGCAGTAGAAAAATGACAGGGCATCAAAAGCATTTCTGGACTTTTTCATTACTCTCTCTCTCTTTGTCTCACTCTCTCTTAATACTAAGTATGGGTTTGTTTAGGTGCTGCTGATGACTTCAAGATAATGTCCCTCTATCTGTTACGATTCTCTGTGGCTATCTAGGTCCGTCCACTGCCTACCATTTTAGTGATTTGTCCTACCATTTTAGTGATTTGTCTTTTCTTCGTCTGCAGACCACTGCGTCTTGCGGGGATGGTTTTTGTCACAACGGCTGATCTTGAGACTGCCTACGCTATTTCATCAATTTCCTTTGCACAAAAGCTATCAGCGAGTCTCATATGGTCGTCTGGCTTATCTGACTCTGTTGTAGACTTCCCCATTTGTCATGTGATCTTTTACGATATGTTTCAGACATCGCGATAATATCTCGCCTCCAGGATTTCAATGCATCTTCAGAGATCTAGAGGAGTCTTGGATGTTCTTTTTGGACTGCTTCCAAACTGGAGCACTCTTTTGATTGTACCGCCTTGATGGGCATCAAGCATTTTCTCTTTGTTGTAACTGAAATGGCTACATGTAAAAGTAGCCTACATCGTTTATATTTTGGATGAAAATTGGATTATTGTCATCAGTATTGATTGAGTTGTTCTTATATTATTTCAGGTTTTCATTGAACTTCAAAATTCTCTTCTCTCTCTCTCTCTCTCTCTCTCTCTCTCTCTCTCTCACACACACACACACACACACACACACACACACACACGCACGCACGCACGCACGCGCGCGCGCACACACACACACACACGCGCGCGCGCGCGCGCACTGAAATATGAAAACGACAGCGTTATACAAAACAGAGAAAATGTAGTCAGTTGACTTGGCAAAGAATTAGGCCACTTCAAAACTGTACTCCGACCCAAAGATCCACCAGCAGATACAGCATGACACGGGAATCAACAAGAGACATTGTAACATCTCTTAATTGAACGTTCCTTCCCCACTGTAGAGTCCAAATTAGAATGTTGCTACAAGCTCAGATGGCGCTGTGACAGGCCGTTCTCGCCTCTACCAGGTGATCATGTGTTAATCGTAGCCTTTGAACTTGTCCGAATTCTATCCTTGGGCCAGAACGACAACCTGTTCTTATTGTTTCTTTCCTCGTTGCTCTGTTTTCGTGTCCGCTGCGAGTACTCTGAACCAGTCCGCCCCCTCTCCGTGTTACATGACATGCTTTAATTTTATCTGATCTAAAAACGTTCATTGGCTGCGCAAAGTTGGAGTTTTTATCGATTCTATTTTATTTATTAGTTTTCGTTTAGCTTTTAAACACGTTCGAATTTTAATGGTAAATAACAAACAAAACTGAATCTGCATGTTCAAGAATTTCACACACACACACACACACACACACACACACACACACACACACACACACACACACACACACACACAGAGCACGTCTGTATATACACGCTAGCGAGTATACGTATTAGCATGCACGTACACGCTTGAGTACACACTTGGGTTTACATAAATGCCCCCCCCCCCCCCCCCCCCCCCCACACACACACACAGAGCACGTCTGTATATACGCACTAGCGAGTATACATATAAGCATGCACGCACACGCATGTGTGTGTGCGTCTGCGTGTACGTGCGCGCGCACGCGTGTGCGTGTGTGTGTGCAGAAGTTTAACTTCTTTGTAGAGTTTGCGAGTTTGCTGTGGAAACACTTGTAGAGCGAACAATTTTGATCTTCAAATCACCGTCGCCTCTCTCATTCGTGTCTTGATGCGATCAAGAGAAGAAGAAGAAAAAAAAAGTACAGAGCAAAGGAGAAATGAAGAAAAAACACACCTCACCTCTACCCACTCTCCTCTCCCCCTCTCCTGCTAACCACCCCCGTTCCCTCCCACACCATGATTTATCAATTCCATGTCAGAAATGAAATGAGGCAGGGAACGGCAAACGAAAAGGATCCATATATCAAACTGCCGCATCTCGCCACACCCTGCCTCCACCCTCCCCCTTCCCTAACCCCTCAACGTCATCCCGTTTTACGCCCTCACGTACCCTTCTCTCTACCCTCTCCTCCGTTTTCCCCTCGACCCGTTTTTCCTCCATTCATCTCCCCCTCCCCACACCCCGAAACTCACACAGTGATAGTAGATGCCCTAATTCCTCCCCACACCCGAAACCCACACAGTGATAGTAGATGCTCTAATTCCTCCCCACACCCCGAAACCCACACAGTGATAGTAGATGCCCTAATTCCTCCCCACACCCCGAAACTCACACAGTGATAGTAGATGCCCTAATTCCTCCCCACACCCCGAAACTCACACAGTGATAGTAGATGCCCTAATTCCTCCCCACACCCCGAAACTCACACAGTGATAGTAGATGCCCTAATTATGAACGTTGAGGTAGAAAGAAACTCGTGGAGAGCGTGGCAGCAGAGAGTCCTCAGAAGAGAAGCCCCCTTCAAGCAAGTGTTTCGGCCCTTATCTCCTGACACTCTAGGGGGGTTGGGCCACACCCGGTTCATGACTCCGGATGTCTCTCTGCTGCCCCTTTTTTTTTTTTCCCCATCTTGGGACGAGCCATGGCTGGGATTCGAACCCATGACCTTCTGGACATGCTCATTTTCCACTTAATGACTCGCGCTTTAACCACTGAGCCACAGGGACACCTGATATTTGTAGGGAAATTTAAGCCTTATCAAGTTCACTTTTGTTCCTCCTTGACCAGATCCAGCTTGAACACCTCTCTGCCGCTTCTGCCATTGCTTTCAGGGCTCTGGTTTTTTCCTTCCCTGCAACTGAGAGCTGTTTCATGAGGCTGTATGCAGGCGTTCCTACAAACCCCCTAGCTCCAATTTCTGCAGTGAGGACTTTGACCTGATAGCCTTCTCTCCTCAGGCTGTTTGCCAGATCAGCATACTTTTCAGTCTTGTAGATTTGAGCTGCCTCCATTCTGTTCTCATATGGCACCGTGAGCTCGATCATGATCAGCTGCTTGGTTGACTTAGAGTGGACTACTATGTCTGGTCTCATGCCACTCTTGCTGATGATCTCTGGGTGACTCTTCCATTCTGGGAGGTCTGCAGTGCACTCCCAGTCATCTGCCCCGTCCAGCAGACTCTGCCTGCATGTTTCGAGTGGCACTGTTGTTCTTGGCCATGATTTGCTGCCTCCTGCCGTGAAGAATGTTGCGGGTGCTTTTGGAGTCCTGATTTTCCCTTTTGTGGTGTTGGTACTAGCCCAGACTACTTGTACAATCTCTTTGAGCACTTGGTTGTGCCTCCATGTGTACCTTCCTTGAGCCAGGGCTACTTTACATGAGCTTAGGACATGCTCCACTGTTTGTTTTTCATGGCAGAGGGGGCATGCAGGATCGTCTGTTTCCCCCCACTTCACCAGGTTTGCATTTGAGGGCAGAAGGTCATATGCAGATCTGAGAATGAAGCTGATCCTGAGAGGGGCCATGTGCCAAATGTCATTCCAAGTGAGACTTCTTTGGAGTGCATTCTCCCACGTTGTCCATTGCCCTTGCTGGCTCTGCTGGACTGCTTTTTGGAGTCTTTTTTGGTCTTCTTCTTTTCTCATCTCCTGAATCATCATGTCTCTTTTGGCTTTTCCTTTGGCCTTTGACCACCATTCAGTTTTGGTCACCCCCAGTCCTTGTCTGTTGGTCTGTGTGTGTCCTGTTATTTCTCTGATCTTGAGACTTTCTTTTGCAGAATCCATCGCCTCTTGAACTTTCCATTTTCTGCCTGTCTTCAGCTGGGGCTTGATTGCTTCTACCACCTTGTCTCCTCAGTCCTCCAGCATGCTTTGAAGTCTGATCTTCCCTGCTTTGTATTCCTCCAGGATGGATTTCAGTGGTAGTTTCAGCTTTGCTTGGCGACAGTACAGCGCTATGTCAGTCAGACAGGGTGGGACACCAAGCCATTTCCTTGTGAACTTGTTGATTTTGGCTTCCATTGCCTCCACTATGCTGGTGCAGATGTCGTATATCATCAGAGGCCATAGGAGCTTTGGTATCAGCATGAACTGCAGACACCAGACCTTGTATTTGCCAGGGAGCCCACACTGGTCAATGGTCTCCAAGCCTTCCTCCGCCATCTGCTTTGTTTCTTTTGCTCTTTGTGTGTCTTTCAGCGTATCATCATACCATCTTCCAAGGCTCTTGACTGGTTCTTCTGTGACTGTTGGAATGGCCTGGTTGGCAACACTGAAGACCACAGATCCGGCCACTTTTCCTTTCCTCAGTGAGAGACTCCGTGATTTCTTTGGCTTGAACTTCATTCTGGATGAGGCAACTATGTCGTCCAGCCTCTCCAGCACATGACGTGTCTCGTCTTCTCTGGATGAAATCACTGTAGTGTCATCCATGAAGGCCTTGAGAGGAGGCATCTTGTATCCATCGCCAAGGTCTGTTTGTCTCGCGTTGTTTGTTGCTGCTTTCAAGATGAGTTCCATTGCCAGCACGAACAGTATTGGGGAAATTGCACAGCCCATTGCAATACCCACTTCCAAGTTGATCCAGTCTGTTGTGTACTCCTTGGTAGAGAACCGCATTGAGAAGCCATTGAAGTACTTCTTGAGCATGTCGCGGATGTTCTTTGGCACATGGTACATATCAAGAGCCAACTGTATCATCTCATGGGGCACAGATCCATATGCGTTTGCCAGATCAAGCCACACTACGTCCAGGTCTCTCTGTTTTGTTTTTGCTTTTTGGATTGCGTCCCAGATCATTGTGGCGTGTTCTACACAGCCAGCCACGCCTGGGATGCCACCTTTCTGGACTGACACATCCAAGTACTTGTTTTCCATCAGGTACTTGGTCAACCTTGCTGCCATGACAGAGAAGAAGATTTTCCCTTCGACGTTCAGTAGTGATATTGGCCTGAACTGGCTGATGTCACTTGAGTTTTGCTCTTTGGGGATGTACACACCATCTGCCGTCATCCACTGGCCGCTGATCTTCTGGTTTCTCCAAGCCGATCGCAGCAGCCTGTGGAGCCACTCCAGCACCTTGGGACATTTCTTGTAAAGCTGGTAAGGTATTCCGTTTGGCCCTGGTGATGATTTGGCTCTGGCTTTGTCGACCACCTTCTTAATTTCCGCCAACGTTGGAGGCTTGCCATTGAACTGTTCTTCAGGGTTGGTTGGCCACACCAGACCTTGAATGTCGAGTGGTGCTTTGCTCTGTGGGTCAGAGTATGTTTTCCTCAGATGCTGCTCAAGAACTCCTTTGTCCACACTTAGGGTCCCAGATTTTGGCTGCTCAAACAGTGTTCTGGCAAACTGGAAGGGGTCTCTGAAGAAGCGCTCTTGTGTCTTCTTCTTTTTGCTCTTCCTCTTTCTCGCAGATTCCGCTTTGCTGAGGGCGCTGTGTTTTTCTTTCAGGTCTTTCCAGAGTTTTTCTAAGCCTTGTTTTTCAGCTGGCAGTGCGGTCTTCATTTGCTTCTTGAGGTTTTTCTTTTGGACCCTGATCTTGTCCATCTTTTTTTGGCGTCTGGATTTCTTTGGAGGTGTTTTCTCTTTGGGTAGTTTTGCTCCATAGGCGTCTCTACATGTGGCATACACAATGTCCCCATATGTGGCTAGTTTGTGTTCCAGGGTGCTTTTCCCTATCAGTGCATCGAGTCTTTGGACGATTTTTGCATCCAGTTTCTCCCAATCTTCAGTTTCGTTTGCTCGTGGCAGGTTGAGTTTCAGGCGCCTGGCATCGAGGGCCTGTGCAAATTCCTCATCCGAACCAACAGCGTGGATGTCCTTGGCACTGTGGTTTAAATCCTGGCCTTGGTCTTCCGACGTCTTATCTGCTGATGCAGTGCGCTGCTGCTCATTCAGATGAGTCTTCACACATCCCATCTTTGTTCTGTGGATCTTCATGCCACGGGTGGTAGCGAAACGCTTTCCACAGACACATGGATATTCCATTTGGTCCATGTTCATAGTCCGTTTGGGATTTGCAGTCATGATTGGTTGAGCACCGATGGATTCATCATTCTCTCCCCCTTTCGGTGAATCCTGGGAGCATCTTTTCCTTTTATTCTTGGTAGCCACATGTTTAAGGCAAAGTGGGGAGCCAGCCCACAGAGCCCTTGGTTCTGGTCTTTCCCAGTGTCCTCCGGTCTTTCCCGGACGTCCTCCGGCCTATTCCCGGAAGTCAATGGTTTACCCATGCATCAGTAGAAAGAAACTCGTGGAGAGCGTGGCAGCAGAGAGTCCTCAGAAGAGAAGCCCCTTCAAGCAAGTGTTTCGGCCCTTATCTCCTGACACTCTAGGGGGGTTGGGCCACACCCGGTTCATGACTCCGGATGTCTCTCTGCTGCCCCTTTTTTTTTTTTTTTTTTTTTTGAGAAAGATGGTTGACCCTTGTCTAACAAACTGACAACGCTACGTCCAAGAGAACTCCCTGGTACGTACCCATACGCGTCCTGCTGTGCGGGTCGCTGGAAGACATCGACCACAGAGACAGACGTGGTCATTAGATCGAATCCAATCACCCCTCATTACCGCTCTTCGAGACCAGTGGCTCCGTGTACCAGCATGTCTGTGCCAAAACCGACGCTGGTCGAGACGTGCAATTAAGGATGTCAGCTGTAATTTCTCGTGTCGTACTGTGGGAGTCTTTTCTTTAAAAAAAAAAAAAAAAAAAAAAAGATTATTGTCGTCCCAAGCTGTGTTAGGCTGTACAGGTCTCCTCACTCTCTGTCTGTGTCTCTCTGTCTCCATTTCCTGAAACCCCTTCTCTCCCATTTTTGTCTCATCCTCCATCTTGCCCCCCGCCCCTCTGTCTGTCTGTCTGTCTGTCTGTCTGTCTGTCTCTCTCTCTCTCTCTCTCTCCTCTCTCTCTCTCTCTCTCTCTCTCTGCCTCCTCGCTGTCTTTCTCTCATTTCCATGATTTCTAACGCAAATCTGTTTCTTTTCTTTTCTCATCCTCCATCTTGCCCACCTCGCCCTCTCCCTCTCTCTCTCTCTCTCTCTCTCTCTCTCTCTCTCTCTCTCTCTGTCTCCCTCTCTCTCTGTCCTTTCAGCCTTCTCGCTGTCTTTCTCATTTTCACGTTTTCTAATGCAGACCTGTGTTTTCTTGTCAACATAGACCAGTTTAGTCAGACTAGACTGTCCCCAAGCCATTCATGCGAGACATCTTCCATTTTGTCTTATTTCATTCAGCATTGTTTCCCGTTTCACACCTCAAAAGAGCTAATTAACTCTAAAACTAAAATCGATTTTGCACGCTTTCGTGAAATTGTTTTAAGATCGAGTCAAACTCTGAACACAAACATAGAATCATCTGTTATATGTAATCAACTGAACGCAAACATAGAATCATCTATTATATGTAATTAAACTGAACGCAAACATAGAATCATCTGTTACATGTAATTGAACTCTGAACACAAACATAGAATCATCTGTTACATATAATCAAACTCTGAACACAAACATAGAATCATCTGTTATATATAATCAAACTCTGAACACAAACATAGAATCATCTGTTATATATAATCAAACTCTGAACACATAGAATCATCTGTTACATGTAATCAAACTCTGAACACAAACATAGAATCATCTGTTATATGTTATGTGCAGGGTTGTCTAGAACGTGAATGTAAACAAGCGAACACTTTCTCACCTTATTCAGATAGGTAGTTAATTAGTTAGTTAGTTACTTTATGCGCTGAGACAATGGCAAAAATGATTCGTGAAAATAAAGACATCAACTTCATATTTTTTTTAATCAATGAAGCGGACCATGAAATTCTCAGTCGGGTCGTATCATACACAGCCAACATACATTAGAGACCATAAATCCCTTGAGCAGTGTATGCACACTGAAGACATGTTTGGAAGAAGGGCTGGGTGGTCTTCCCTTATATGAGAAATAAACAGGGAATCCAGAAGAAGTTCAAGGCATCATGGATGGACTTTAGTGAGTCAGTGATTAAGAGTTTAGGCACCACCGATTTCTTCCGATCTGCTCTTGCTAAGCTAAAGTATGGAAATGAGATGGGAAACTTGAAGGGAAAACAGTAAGGAGCATGCATGCAATGAGATGGGAAACTTGAAGGGAAAACAGTAAGGAGCATGCATGCAATGAGATGGGAAACTTGAAGGGAAAACAGTAAGGAGCATGCATGCAATGAGATGGGAAACTTGAAGGGAAAACAGTAAGGAGCATGCATGCAATGAGATGGGAAACTTGAAGGGAAAACAGTAAGGAGCATGCATGCAATGAGATGGGAAACTTGAAGGGAAAACAGTAAGGAGCATGCATGCAATGAGATGGGAAACTTGAAGGGAAAACAGTAAGGAGCATGCATGCAATGAGATGGGAAACTTGAAGGGAAAACAGTAAGGAGCTTGCATGCAATGAGATGGGAAACTTGAAGGGAAAACAGTAAGGAGCATGCATGCAATGAGATGGGAAACTTGAAGGAAAACAGCAAGGAGCATGCATGCAATGAGATGGGAAACTTGAAGGGAAAACAGTAAGGAGCATGCATGCAATGAGATGGGAAACTTGAAGGGAAAACAGTAAGGAGCATGCATGCAATGAGATGGGAAACTTGAAGGGAAAACAGTAAGGAGCATGCATGCAATGAGATGGGAAACTTGAAGGGAAAACAGTAAGGAGCTTGCATGCAATGAGATGGGAAACTTGAAGGGAAAACAGTAAGGAGCATGCATGCAATGAGATGGGAAACTTGAAGGGAAAACAGCAAGGAGCATGCATGCAATGAGATGGGAAACTTGAAGGGAAAACAGCAAGGAGCATGCATGCAATGAGATGGGAAACTTGAAGGGAAAACAGCAAGGAGCATGCATGCAATGAGATGGGAAACTTGAAGGGAAAACAGCAAGGAGCATGCATGCAATGAGATGGGAAACTTGAAGGGAAAACAGTAAGGAGCATGCATGCAATGAGATGGGAAACTTGAAGGGAAAACAGTAAGGAGCATGCATGCAATGAGATGGGAAACTTGAAGGGAAAACAGTAAGGAGCATGCATGCAATGAGATGGGAAACTTGAAGGGAAAACAGTAAGGAGCATGCATGCAATGAGATGGGAAACTTGAAGGGAAAACAGTAAGGAGCATGCATGCATACGTCACAAGGCTAGCACCAACACAGACAAACAAAGAGAGAAAGAAAAGTCGAGGGAGGGAGGAGGGCAGGGGCACAGGTGGGTGGGAATGGGCGAGGCGGAGGGAGGGGAGTGGAAATGTTGGATTGTCTGACACGGAAAAAAAACACACCACTCTTCGCAACACACACACACACCCACCCACCCACCCACAGAGAGAGAGAGAGAGAGAGAGAGAGAGAGAGAGAGAGAGAGAGAGAGAGAGAGAGAGAGAGAAGGGGTAAAGGTATGGATGGATGGTGGAGAGGGAAGCACTGCATTCTATCAAATCGGACTACCCACAATGCCACACAATTTCGAGACAGGGGAGACTATAAAAATCACCAGACTGCAGACGACAGTAGCTCGTCTCACCGGCTGTTGATCCAGCCAGCTTTGCGAGGGAGCTCCTCCAACGGCCTGATTTTTCTCACCGACAGATTTTTGTCCTCGCGACTTGCTGCAGCCTCCGACTTCACGTCGGTCTCTGAGAGCATCCTCGGACTGCCATTTGTGAAAGGTAAACATGAATGACTTCTTCTGTTGTTTGCAATGCTAATCACCAAAGATCCTGTATCAGTGCATACTCACATTGCTTTTGTTGTCATCGAGGGCCGTCCCCATTCAAGTACCCCCAAATTAATTTCCCTTCGAAAGAAATCGTCTTTCCGTTCACACGAAGGCCTAATTTGTTGAAATATGATAACCGGTGTGCTTCTTTGGTAGCTGCAGAACATTTCCGTTGTTTGGTAATTAAATTTTCTTTGAGTTTTGACGGATTGAAATTACAACTGAGAGGAATCTTGTTTCAAAACGAATGTTCAAAAATAAGGGCCAGTTTTGCTTACGAACGTGTAATACGGCTAGACTTGTGCTTGGACCCACCGTTTTGTCGTAAAAAGAAATCAGACATAGGCTTAAAGGTTTGTCTTACAAAATACTGAAATTGTGTAACATTCGTCAAGTGATTTGATTTTGCTGACTTAAAAAAATTGTATGCTTTTGTTTTGTTCTCACGGTAAAAATCCTCGTAGTCTGTGCATTAGAATAATTTACAGTATGTTGCATCTGTACTTAGTCATTATAACTTAATGATTGTTCATTAATTCATTGATTAGTACTGACACCACAATTGATTTCATTAATTAGTACTGAGATCACAATTGATACATCGTGTACAGAGGTACTAGTGCAAAACTGTTACTGTCAAACGTTGAGAATGAAAAATAAAAACAAAAACAATAGTAATATAACATGATAGCAAGGGGGAGGGGGGGGGTATGTAGTGTGCATTCGACGGAAACAATCATTAGTTGATACATTTTAAAGGGAACGTTTTAGCGTTTTGCAAAGATTTGTTTGTCAAATGTAAGACAAAGTCAGTAGATGTTCTCTGTTGCCAAAATCTTTTCGTCAACTAAAAAGAAAAAAACAAACAACAAACAAACAAAAACAAAACCCAAAAAGCCGATGTTCAATTGCGAAAATCTGTCTATCAAACGTAGATAAAGTCAGCTAATGTTTACATTGGGTAGGATACCCTAACTGGTGCCCCCCCCCCCCCCTCCCCTCCGGCTGTGAAGCCAGAGGACAGGGGTGTGAGCCTCAGAGTTTCAACCCAAAGCTGGACTTTGGGGATCCTCTTTGTCTCTTTTGACACTCTTAAGCATCTGCACCTCTTTCCTGCACAGTGGTTAAAACCAACTGTCTGTACCGGAAGAGAGGAGGAGGGAGTCACACAGGAGCTTCATGGGTTGTATCCCTAGGGCGGGAGGATGTGGTTGGAGGAAGTCCTGGACTCTGAGGTCATGGGTTGTCCTGAACACCCATAGTGGTGCCAGGGTGGCCGCTAGGGCAGTGCATCCACTGAAGGCATGTTGGAGCGATACATCACTCCTGCATGCACAGGTGGGGCCTTTGAGGAAACCCCTGCGGCACCCTGTGCGTTGTCTCCTCACCTGTTAGAGGTGTTTTCTGGGGAGTTTCTGGCTTAGTTATTCTGACTGTTCCGGGTCCACGATTCTTTGTACATAGACTGCACCAGTTTAATGTGACTATAGTGTATTCTTTTCAGTCCTGTCTCCCGCATTCCTTTCTTTTCTGATCGGCATACGTCTTCAGTATTTTTATCTTGTGATAAGAAAGTGGACAGGGGAGGGTTGGGGGGTGGGATGGGGTGAGGGGAGACAGGGGGATAAACCCCAGGCAGCGGCAAGTTCGGTTTATTATTTTTTTCTTCAAATTTTGTTCTCTTGACAATATGGTTATTAGTATGAATCGTAACACGTGGTCCCTGGTTGTTGTCGAATCAAAACTAAGTTCAGATGCAAATGACTTGCGCACACCGCATTCCTTTGTATTTTGGACGGCTAATGGACGCTCACACACGCTAACAAAGAAACAAAAACATAAACATAACATATATAGAAAAAGCTAACACGACCAAGAACAATGACATCCAGCACTTGAGGAGTAAGTTCCACTCCTGGGCCTCTCCCCAGACCTCCCCCCCCCCCTCCCAGTTACCCCGCGCCTCTGAAAAAAAAATATATAGTTTACACAAATACATCTCAAACACGCATTGAAGCATGGGATCTCTCGCTCTTTCCCCTCTTTGCCATCACGCCACCGCCCACAACCACCCTTTCTATTTTCACCCGCCGTTCTTTGTTCCCTCTCCCGCGCCCAACCTCTCTCGCTTTCAGGCATTCCCCCCCCCCCCACCCCCCACCCCCGAGAACCTCGCGAGAGTTGAGTGAGAGCACAAGCGCAGGGAGGAACGGAGG
The DNA here is from genome assembly GCA_033310375.1 of Conus canariensis. Taxonomy (NCBI): domain Eukaryota; kingdom Metazoa; phylum Mollusca; class Gastropoda; order Neogastropoda; family Conidae; genus Conus; species Conus canariensis. The sequence continues at coordinate 58,523,867 of CM065728.1, forward strand.
CTGGGTTGGGGATGGTGTGGGCTGTTAGTGAAGAGGAAGCCAAGGCAAGAGAGAGTTGAGGGGCAACATTCACAAGCTGTCGTTAGTCTCTGTAATGAGGCATTACTTCCCTCTCTGTCCGCCTGCAAGCCAACTGAGGGGGAAAATTGCGTATTCAGGCGGACAGACACCCGCATATACTCAGAAGCGCGCGCGCGCGCGCACACACACACACACACACACCACACACACCACTGCGCGGCGCACACACACACACACACACACACACACACCACCACCACACACACACACCACACACGACACACACACACACACACACACACACACACTACACACACACACACACACTCACACACGCACACACACACACACGCACGCACGTACACATGCACGCACGCACGCACGCACAGCACACACACACACACACACACACACACACGCACACACACGCGCACACACACACCACACACACACACACACACACACACACACACACGTATGCGCTGTCCGGCTGCAGGTTAGCAGAGGCGGAAATGGCGTATGCAGACCAATATATATAAATATATATGTATATGTATGTGTGCACACACACACACACACACAGATAGACCCCACACACGCGCGCGCGCGCGCGCGCAGGCACACACGCACGTAGGCCTATGTGCGCGCGCACACAACACAAACACACCAACACACACACCAACACACACAGACAAACCACGCACGCATGCACATAAACGCACGGTGTGCATGTGCATGCATGCCTTATATACTTTGGGATTTAGACATTTTTAAACATTTTTTCCAAGAACGGTCTATTTTGCGACAAGTATGCAAATTGCAAATGCCATTTCCGCTCAGAGTGGCTCCTTAATGAATAAGCAAAAACACATTTTTAACCTGCTTCACCGCATAAACAAGTTGTCAGATTAAGTATGTCATAACACACAGAGGCACGCACGCACGCGCGCGCGACACACACACACACACACACACACACACACACACACACACACACACACGGGAAAAAGAGGGTGAAAGCAATTGCCTAAACTGGCAGCATATGCAAGTCCTGCACAATTCTTAGCTGCTGCCAGCACTCGCGTAACTAACACTTGGGTAATGAAACCACTCGAGCTGTTGAGACCTTTTGACC
>CM065728.1:58530022-58537522 GCA_033310375.1 Conus canariensis
TGTTTTAAATCTGTTCATCATCGATGATATTAGACAATATTAAAAGACAGCACAGATCACTGAGAACGTCAGTCCTACTGTCTCTGGTCATTTTCTCTCACCTCTGTCCTTCACATGCTAGAATCTAGACACCCCGCTCAGAATTCTTCCGAAAATACTTGAAAGGAAAACAAACTTTGTTGTTTATTTTGCATGGTGGTTCATTTCTGTGTTTGTCTTTGATTGTCTTGTGTCTTGTTGTGTACACCATTGCATGGTACTTTTCACCCCAACAATGTATCATTGTCTCTGTTGTTTTAGCCTGCCGGCCACATACTGGGTGACCTTTTCCACCCAAATGCTACCCGGAGCTCCGTTTACCCGTGACGGTGAGACTGGTCAAGCCTGACGTCACGTCCACTGTGTCTGTCAGTTTGAGAAACGGCTCTGACGAATCGATTGTCTTCGCTGAAGCTGCCTCCGTCACTGTCTCATCTAATGGTGTGTCCCTCCCTGTGTGTGTGTGTGTGTGTGTGTGCGTGTGCGTGCGTGTGTGGTGTGTGTGTGTGCGTGTGTGCGTGTGTGTGTGTGTGTGTGTGTGTGTGTGTGTGTGTGTGTGTGCGCGCGTGTGTGTGTTGTGTGTGTGTGTGTGTGTGGTGTGTGTGTTTGATTCAAGATGTAACTTGATACGAAAACAGTATCGAACTAGGCATTTTTGCAGTAAGAGATCAGTATGTCACTTCTGTATACTGATATCAGGAGAAGAAAAATGCGGTTGAACCTGGTAAAATATATTGCGAAAGAAAAGAAAGAAAGGCGCATATCCTTCTCCTTAATTGGTATTCTGACATGCAAATTAGTTTATTAGAGTGTAGCCTATGTATTGCATTTAGAACATTTCGGTTGTTATTATCTGGTTTACTTGTTTACCCTTCCTCCCCGCAAAGGATGAAAGGATCGCGTACATGTGTGCAAGCGTGCATGAGTGTGTGTGTGTGTGTGTGTGTGTGTGTGTGTGTGTGTGTGTGTGTGTGTGTGTGTGTGTGTGTGTGCGCGCGTGGTTGCGTATGTGCACGCGCGCCTCTGTGTGTGTGTGGTGTGTGTGTGTGTGTGTGTGTGTGTGTGTGAAATGAAATGAAATATTGAAGCCAGCTGAAAGAACTGTTAAATGCCGCCATTTGATTTCTTAAATTTTACTTTGCAGCGGGATCCAAGGTTATTAATCTTGAGGTGAGTACAAAGCGGAGCAATACATCGAAAACAATCCCAGCAAGCACGCAAGGAAATTAATGTATATGTGAGCACAAATAGAGATAAAAGTTAAATACCCACATAGCATCGCTAAGTGATTTATTCAAAACCCTCACAGTTATTCCACCACAAATTGGAATCAGAGACACATTCCAGAACAAGCTTAGTAACCAGGGGCTGCCTACTTTGGCCGGGAGGGAAGGGGACCCCGGTGAATACAATACAACTCTACAGTGTACTGCGGCACAATGGGAAATAAGAGAAAACAACAGGAGGTGCCAAGCATTACGAAACGGCACACAATGCAATGCGACACAACAAGACACGAAAGGCTCTACAAACCAATTCAAAACAACACAGTTCAGTACAACACAAAATACAGTAAGTACAGCACAGTGCAAACAATAGTGTACAATGCAGTGCAACAAAAAATTCAGTACAGCGCGATGCAAAACAACACAATACAGTAATGCAACTTCACTAGAACACGGTGCAATGGACACAATGCAGGACAGTTGCAGCGCAGTGCAGTGTAACTCAAATCAATGCAGTGTAATACAATGCAATCTACTGCATTTTAATTCAATGGAATGCAATGCCACTCAGTATAATGCCGTGGAATTCAATGAAATACAGAGGAATTCAATACAGTGAAGCGCAGTACAGAAAAACGTACACACACACACACACACACACACACACACACACACACACACACACACACACACACACACACACACACACACGCACATACACACACACACACACACACACACACACACACACACACACACACACACGCACGCACATACACACACATACACACACACACACACGCACGCACGCACGCACGCACGCACGCACCACCACCACACACACACAACACACACACACACACACACACACACACACAACACACACACAAATACGGTGTGATGCCATAGATACAGAGCAGTCGCATACAATATAATGCGGTTCACACCAGGCGGTGGTGCATACATTACAAGACAATGTAGTGCATCGCATTGCGATACCATGCAATGCAAGAAAAGGCAACGGAATGCAGTATATTAACAAAGAGATAACGCAGTGGAGATAATGCAGTATAACAAATAGACTGCGATTCAATATAGTAAAAGAACCCAGTTCACTTGGTACCCTACAAGCAGGCCAAGGCAATGTTATTCAATACATTAAAGTGCAATGGAGAAGCAGAACAACACAATGGACCTCAACACATCTATTGCCACAACACAACACAACGCAACGCAGCGAAACGCAACCCTACGGTGCACAGCGCAGCACCGCACAGCTTACCACAGCACAGTAGGCCTACAGTACAGAACAATACAGCAGAGCGCAGCACAACAATAACACAACACAGCACAGCACAGCATCGCACAACACTGCGCAAAACAACACAGCACAGCACAGCATGCACCGCACAGCACAAAACAACACAACACAGCACAGTACAGCTTACCACAGCGCAGTACAGCATAACACAGCACAGCACAGCACAACCCAACACAGGACAGCACAGCACAAAACAACAAACACAGCACAACACAGCACAGCACAACCCAACACAGGACAGCACAGCATAGCATAACACAACACACAGCACAGCATAACATAACACCGCACAACCCAACACAGGACAGCACAGCACAACACAGCACAGCATAACACAACACAGCACAACCCAACACAGGACAACACAGCACAGCACAGCACAGCGTAACACAACACAACACAGCACAGCACAACCCAACACAGAACAGCACAGCACAAAACAACACACAGCACAGCACAATACAAAACAGCATAACACAGCACAACACAACATGGCACAACACAACACAACACGACTCGACACAGCACAGCACCACACCACACCACACTACACCACACCACACCCGCACCGCACCGCACCACACCACACCACACCACAGCCGCACACGCGCCGCGCTGCACCGCACCGCACCGCACCACACCACACCACACCACACCACACCGCACCACACCGCACCACACTACACCACACCACACCACACCACACCATCTATTTGACATCTCCACAGATTCCCAAGCATCTCAAGAATCCTCACTGGAGAGAGCGCTTCGATTACACCCTGCGAGTGACTGCTGAGGGAGATGTCAGTTTCAACGAATCCAAAGTCGTGAGTCTGCGGAGCAAGTTCTTCTCTGTCTTCATGCAGACGGACAAGGCCAAGTACAAGCCTGGACAAACAGGTCAGAGAAAGACCATCAAGAAAAAAGAACTCTGTCTGTCTGTTATTCTGTCTGTCTGTCTTACTGTCTGTCTGTCTCTCCGTCATTATATTGTGTGTGCATGCGTGTGTGTGTGTGTGTGTGTGTGTGTGTGTGCGTGGTGGTGTGTGTTGTATGTGTGTGTGTGTGTGTGTGTGTGTGTGTGTGTGTGTGTGTGTGTGTGAGTGACAAAGAGAGAGAGAGAGAGATGAAATATGTATTCAAGAAAGAGAGATATATATAAAGATGGCAGATGTATGTAAAAGAGAGAGGGAGCAAAAAAGTATTAAAGGTAAAATGACAAATTTGTTTTTACCAGGTAGTTTGACGAATACTCATGTCCCCTTTTTTAATAACATCAAGATCTCGCCATGGCTACGACACATGAAAATAACACATTTTTTCCCCAGTATGGTGCGTGCACCCATGTATGCGCGCGCGCGCGCGCGTGTGTGTTAGTGTGTGTGTGTGTGTGTGTGTGTGTGTGTGTGTGTGTGTGTGTGAGAGAGAGAGAGAGAGAGAGAGAGAGAGATGACTCTTAGAAAGTAGAAGATGTTACTATACATCAGCCGTGGATCACCATTCACAAAGGAATGAAATGCTTATCAAATTTTGTGTAAGGGATGTGGCAGTTGACATCATTTTGCCACGCAAGAAGTGGAAATGATCAACTGCAATGCATAATCAAAGGTAAATGAGTCACAGGTAATTATGCATCACATGCAATCAAACAGCATTCGAAAATTATCAAATCTTATTTATGATAATGGCATTTATCAAAGAGAGAAAACTATTCCAAACAACCTCCCTCTTCTTTTAGTCATAAGAAAAACGCTTTAGGATACTTTGCGTCCTAGTGCTCTAAGAAGAGCATGAATGGACAATCAAGCGGAATCTTTGAGAAATTTACTTAGATCGTAAAAAGAAATACTTCAGAAATGCTGCCCTTTTCAATCTGATTCTTTGCAAAATTGTGAACACTTTGGCGTTTTATTATAACAATGTTCCTATGTCGTAAGTGACTTGTTGGGTGGGGAATGGGGCGTGGATCTCAGATCGTGTATGTGTAATGGTAACTTGGAAACAGTATGGATTATTACTCCGTATATGTGGTTGTTGAAAATAAAACGTTAGAGAGAGGGGGAGAGAGAGAGAGAGAGAGAGAGAGCGAGAGAGAGGAGAGAGAGAGAGAGAGAGAGTGTGTGTGTGTGTGTGTGTGTGTGTGTGTGTGTGTGTGGTGTAAAGGACGAGAAAGTGGTTGAAGCAAGGGACAACGGAGGTAACACATGTAAAGCAAACATGTACACTTCGCTCGAAGTCTGCTCGTCGAAGTAACCATCTATCTGCGCGAAGGAATGTATCATTTGTGATTAAGATCTTACCTTCACTTTATTTTGCTTTTTTGTCGTTCCACAGTCAGATTTCGAATTCTGACCATGAATCCCGATCTGACCATTCGCCAAGAGCCCATGGATATTTTAGTGCGGGTATGTACATTGATGTTTTCGTGTCTACCCTTCCCACTCTTCTGTCATCTGCCCCTGCTGTTGCTGCGAGTCTCACACATTTGTTCGTCTGTCTTTCTTCTATTTCTTAATGTGTGTAAATGACATACATGTTTATTTGTGACTAGGATCATTCATTTACATTTGACACATCTACGTTTGGTGATTATTCAGTCATTTTCGTATTTGTCGATCCATTTGTTAAAAATGAGAACATTTGCGTGGGTGAAGTACTGCATCATTGTGTCAGTTTTGTCGTCCGCAGAGGCATCTCGAATGTTTGCTTGGTTGTTACTCTCTTTGTTGTTTAAAATATTAACGTACGTGATTTTACAACTTTTTATTTATAAGTCTTATTTCTGCTTTTTTTGTGTATGTTACTGTTTAAAAAGAAGAAAGAAACGCAATAATTTCCTTGAATTGATACCCCCCTACTGACGTTCCTGTAAGCTCAGTGACAACGTGCTGAAATGAAAGCATTTTATTCCTTGATTGGCTTTCTTTCCGCTTTCTGTCTTTGTTGTCAATGCGAAAAGAAAACCACAGCAACTCCCATTAAAGCTGTTACAAAGACGCTTACATTTTCAAACACAGTTACGTGCGTACAAAATGTAACAAAAAAAAAACACCCAACAAACAAATAAACAAAAAACCCTCTAAGGCAGGTAAAGGGTAGAAATTATTTGTAACCTATTTTCTATTCGTTTTTTTTTTTTTCCAGAAACATGACCTAGATCCAAACCAACACAAAACTTGCCTTTTTTTTAACGATAATGAATTGCAAAATGTTTTTTTTGTTTGTTTGTTGTTTTTTTTTTTGCCTACCTTAAATAAATTCGCTACCAATTGTTTTACTCACGAAAACAAGATGAACGTCGCGAGAAACTGTACAGAATTCGGCGAATCGATCAGCCCGGCATATACGTTAATGAATAAAATAAACAGATGAGAAAACAAACACAAACGTTATACACAACCTAGTCTTTGATAAAGCAGTTGAGACAGCCTCTTCCCAGCAGTGTTTTCCGTTAAGAGTATTCCTTATCTTAATTAGAAGCAAGGTCAGTGTTGACTTTGATCTTCGCCGTACGTGGTGGGTTTGAATGATCCCCTATCGTGATTTTCATTTAGTAACTTTTTCATTTTTAAATCACTTCACCAAATTTCATACCTTTGTCCAAAAAAAGATGCCCCGCACCTGTACCATTTTTTCCAGTCAACAAACAAAAGATTAACAACAACAACAACAACAGCAACAGCAACAACAACAACAACAACACAACAACAACACACACACACACACACACACACACACACACACACACACACACACACACACACACACACACGGCAAGGCTTACTCTTCTTCGTCATCATCTTTAGCATCACCATCGCCATCATCTTTTGTGCCTGAAGATGACATGTCCGCTTTTCTTTTATCTAATGGGCATGGTGGCCAGAAGATCCCAGATGGCCTCAAAGCTAGCCCTTCAGCTCTCACCTCCTCCACCCTCTCCCCCCCCTTTTTTTTTTTTTTTTTGCCTCGTAGGACAGTACCCTAATGCGCCTTGAGTTAACTTGTTATTATTTTTTGAGTAACATGTCTTTTTATAAACTTTGCGCCTTACAGAACTTGAGGACGTGTTAACCTTTTTTTTTTTTAATTGTTGTTAGCGGCTTATTAAATTAAGGTAATCCGTTGCCCAGTAGTCCTGAAGATAATCAGCTTGCCATTTTTAACGTGCTGATTGGACCTGAAAGTAGAGTAATACAATTTTTGTGCCCGCAAGAAATACATTAGCTATCATTGTTTTGTTTAACGGGCCAGTAGTTTAGTAATTTTTTTTACCCATTGGACCAAAGGTAATCCATTTCGCCTAAAATAGCATATCTACCATCTTGCCTGACAAGTCTAAACTCATCAGTCATTCCTTTATATTTGACTTAACGGACCTATTCGTTTGTCGTGTGTTCGTCTGATGGGCTTGTAAGAAACGCCAGAAATTATTTGATAACCCATTGGGTGAAAAGGTAATCCATTACCCTTTTATATTTTGTTCAGTAGGCCAAAAAACGGTAACAAACGAATCACAAGTCAAAACACGACGCGCCGAATTGGATGAAGATAAGTGATTGCTCGTTCATTTTCGTTGCCCTTAGTGTTGTGTATCTTGCCAGAAGAAGACGTACCAGATCGAAACGCGTCGTGTTTTTGTCTTGTGATTCGTTTGTCAAGGGTTTTTTTGGGGGGCGGAGCTTTATCAATAATTTATCAAGTTAGTTAGCCCGAAGCTCGTGAACGTTTCAGGATCCCAATGGTAACACCATGAAGATGTGGAGGCAGGCGACGGGCTACATGAACACGGGAGTTGTGGAGAAGAAGATCCCCACATCCAGCGAAGCTCCGGTTGGGGACTGGAATATTGATGTCACAGTCTTGGTGAGTGTCTTGACCTCCACGTCCTTGTGAGCAAGAACGTCGTGTACCGTC
>CM065728.1:58542522-58560022 GCA_033310375.1 Conus canariensis
CCAGAAATGGCATACTGGTCCCAGCTGGTCTCACTGACATTGCGCTTAATTTCCGCCGAGCAAAGTTGAATCTTCCCCTGAAATCAATCTGGAGGGGATACAAAGTGGGCGAACAAGACGATTCACCATACTTCAGGATACCGGAGACAAGGTTGTGAGCTCAATATAACCTGAGCTAATTGCTGGCAGAACATGGACAGTTCAGGAGGCAGTACGCGTGGCAAATGAAAACCCTCACATCAGGGAAATACTAAGACACACGCAAACCAACAGACAGGGGATGGGGTCAACGCAGATTGAATGGTGGTTAAAGGCGAAAGGAAAAGCAAAGCGAGGCATGGTAATACACGAGCTGAAGAAAGAAGAGGATGCCAAAGAACCCAATGTAACGTGCCACTCGTTATAAAGCATGTTCTTACAGTATGTTGAGGCTTACATGATGCCAAACATGAACACTTCACAACAGACTTCGTGAAAACCCTGTGCGTAGAAGTTCCACCAGATGTAATTTTTTAGTTCCTGAAAGAAATGAATGTTTCTTATATGATTTAAGATTTTACGGAAGGAAGACTTTAAAAAATCTCGCTAGTTCGAAAAAAAATCTGGTTCAAGAATTTTCCACCTCAATCAATCAATCAATCTATCAATAACCAGCCGCTATGGCGAAGTGGTTAGCGTTGCGGACTCCCGGCTGGAGGTCGTGGGTTCGATTCCCATCAGAGTCATGTGGGATTTTTCTGCCCCGACCGGTTCCTTCCCAGAGTTGAGTTTGCTGTAAGCTCAGCTGAGAAGACTGGGACCACACAGTCGAATTTCATCCACTTAATGGATGGGTCTCTGAGAGCGTTCATTTACTGACCAACACTGCAGTATCTGTATCTCTCGGGCCTGGTTGACGCCGGGATATATTATAAAAGGAAGCGTAGAGTACAGCCCTGTCATGCAGTCTTATTCAGTCTCAGACCGGAATGAAAATCCGTAGCATCATCTTCATCATCTTCATTCTCATCGATCAGCATAAAAAGTCTCAAATTCTGTGGCCCTTAAGTCGTTCATTCATTCGCTCATTCATTCGTTCATTCATTCATTCATTCAGTCGGGTCGGTCGGTCGGTTCGGTCGGTCAGTCAGTCAATTATCTGCGTTTACGGCGAGTGAGGTGGTTGCAGTGTTCAGGAAGGGTGTTTCTATGTTCGCAGTGCTTCCCAAGTTTGAGGCCATCCTGGACGTGCCTGAGGTGGTCCTTCTCCAGAACCCGTCTGTGAAGGGGAAAGCAACCGCGAAGTAAGTTTAGTTGTTCACACACACACACGCACACACACACACACACACACACACACACACACACACACACACACACACACACACACACACACACACACCACACACACACTCAAACAAGCAAGTGAACACAAAATGTAGGTTCAAAGAGGCCAGTTTCAGCTCGTCAGTCCCTTTCTTCGTCGGAAAGAGAGTCTTCTTCTCACCCTTGCTCTTGCTTTAGGGTGACCAGACATGGAGGTCAAACTCTCCTCACGTGTCATATTGGTCATGGATGTTTTTTTTTTCAGCTGGATTCTGCTGATGACATTTGTTTTTGCTGTCTGATCCTTCACCTTTGATGAAAACATAGAATTAGTATTTTGAATCATGACTATGCTGAAAGAAAGTAAAACGACTCAAGTGTTTTTTGTGGTGCTTATCTGGGCGTTTTGTTATATTTTTTTAGGTACACTTTCGGCAAGCCTGTGACGAAAGCTGTTGTATCCCTGAGCATCAAAATGCCCTACTTTCATGACAAAGACAGAGAACAACCCGTCATTACAAGGTCCGGAAAGGTATGGGACAAGGAAATGCTGAATCTCTCCCCTCCCCACCCCCTCTCCCCTCTGTTCTCCGCCCTCCATCTTCCCACCACTAGAAAGCCTTGTTTTCTTTATATGCGGAGGTGGGATGGTGATGGTGGTGGTATTGTGCCTGGCTGTGTGTTTGGGTCAGAGTAGATCGTGGCCCATAAACGCTCAGGATGCCAGTGTGTGTGTGCGTGCGTGCGTGCGTGCGTGCGTGTGTGTGTGTGTGTGTGTGTGTGTGTGTGTGTGTGTGTGTGTGTGTGTGTGTGTGTGTTAGAGAAAGAGCGGGAGTTAGGCATGGAAAATGGCTGTGCATTTCAGTTATCAGTTATGTGTTTGTGTACGTTGTACCACTCTGTTATGCTCTTGAATATGTTGTGTGCAGGTTTGACCAAAAAATGGGTGAAAACATTGGTTCATTATTTGGTGCTTATGTACCCAACTTTCCTTCAAGGTCAATGAATGTTTAAGCCAGATTATGCTTATGCTGGAAATGCACGGAACAAAATGAACGCTTCGTAAATAGTCATGTGAATGGGTGTCTGCTCAGTAGTTTACAACTTTGTACCTTAATGCAGTGTGTTCCTTCGTACTGGCTTGTATTTGTGTCATGTTTTTACCGCAGCAGATTTCTTATTGTGGAATGATGATTACTGTCCCTCTGACAAGGGTGTGGTCATGTTTTGTTTTTGCCATCGTGTGTTTAGGAAAAAGAAGAATGGCCGCTTCATGTCACCTTACGAATGCAAACGTTAACATTAAAACATTGATGTATGAAAATGTAAAAGAGTAGGGAATTGGAAGAGGGAGTTGAATGAACTAAACACTACCACCCCCAACCCACTCAAAAAGAAAAAGACTGAACATCTTGGTGATGGGAGGTGGGAGCTATGCAGGATTTTATCAGTGTAGCAATGAAAACACTGTAGACAAATCAAAACATTTTGATAGTTACAGTGGTGCGAAATGATTGCCTTCTTTCAGTCTTTTAGGAGTGGTCTTACAAATCAGTCATTCGAAATGCATTGAACTAAAACATCACACATACGACCAGCCGCCGTGGCGAAGTGGTTAGCGTCGCGGACTCCTGGCTGGGAGGTCGTGGTTTCGATTCCCATCAGAGTCGTGGGATTTTTCTGCCACGACCGGCTCCTACCCAGAGTTGAGTTTGCTGCGGGCTCAGTTGGGAAGACTGAGATCACACAGTCGAGTTTCATCCACATAATGGATGCGTCTCTGAGAGCGTTGCTCAAATTTCCTGACTGACACTGCAGGTGTCTGTATCTCTTGGGTCTGTCTGTATCTCTTGGGTCTGTTTGACGCCGGGATATATTATAAAAGGAAGCGTAGAGTACAGCTCTGTCATGCAGTCTCAGACCAGAATGGAAATCCGTAGCATCATCTTCAGCATCCGTATTCTCATTGATCAGCATTAAAAGAAAGTCTCAAATTCTGTGGTCCTTCATGCCCTGCTCTCATGGTGACCTCTGTTTCGATGTCCTCTCCACGTCTGTGGCCTTGGTTTGATTCCGTCAGGGTCACTGGTATCGTTGAGTCCATGGGGGGCTGTCGTTGGACAGGCGTGGTGACGCCCTCCGGAGGGAGAGCTCACTCAACGCCGGTTCCGCGACTAAGCAATTATTGTCGTCAGTAGGGTGCTTAGTAGGTGGTGACCTGCGTATGTTGGATCAGAACAGGCGCCGCTGAACACCACCGAAGTGACTCGGCAGCAGTGCAGTGTCTCCTCTGGTGGGTTGCCTCTAGACGACTTGACACTGAGTGGCCCCTGTGGATTCCGGTGCCGGGGCTATGGCGGGAATGACCGGGCCTGTGGCTGTGGACGGGCTGTGGGAATGAGCGGCTTGGGTGCACTGCTACTAAGGTGGCACAGAAGATGGGACAGCAAAAAATAAAAGCACACACACGCATGCACGCACGCACGCACGCACACACACACACACACACACACACACACACACACACACACACACACACACGCACGCACGCACATCTGTCTCTGTCTCTCACTCTGTCTCTGTCTCTCTCTTGTCTGTAGTAGACATTTTAAATCCATAAGGCCTCGTTTTGAATTATCAGTTAATCGCTGGCGCTGTCCACCACTCTCATTAGTCAAAGTGCGAATCAGTGACACATGGCTGATGCAAAGTACTTATTTATATACTTTTTGAGATGGGATGCTGACATCGTTTTTATTTTATTTTCCTACAGTCAGTCAATTTGACAGTTGAATTTACCTCCCCCCCCCTTTTTTTTTTAAATTGGTTTTTCCCTTTGAATTCAATATTTGTACCTACCACACATACTGCTGTTCCTTCTTGACAAAATACTATTTCTTTGAAACTTTTGTATTGATCTGATTGATTGTTTTTCATTATTCTTTCGTCTCAAGAGATTTATGTAAATACATATGACAAATGGTTTACACGTATTTGCAAATTCCACACTTTTGATGCAATCGAAGCATCAGAATGTACCAGGTTTAATGGGGAAGTCTTACAGGTGCTCCTGATATGTTCACACAGGTAAACGATGAGGGAGAATTCGACTTCGACGTGACCAGAATGGAGTTTCTGAGCATCGTAAAACGTCATAGCCAGTATAACATGAAACGAAACCTGACATTAAAAGATCTGAACCACAAGAAGTTTGATATTTTTCTGAACGTGACTGATCAACAGTCCAATAAAACCATGGAAACAAAAGGAAAGGTCAAGTTCACAGATCAGAAAGCTGAAATCAAATATCTTTCGATCTCACCGACCACCTTCAAACCAGGCCTCAAGTTCACCGCGCTGGTAAGTCAAGACATGCAGAATGTGAACACTTTTTTTTACCTTTACCTTTACCTATCCCTTGACATCGTTGTTGTTGTTAGGGCACCCCTGATGATCTGGCCACCACTCTTCTCCATCCGTCCCAGTCCTCCACCGCTCGCTGAGATTCTGCCAGGCTCATTCCAGTCCACTCTCGGGTATTGTCTTCCCACCTCTTCCTTTGTCTCCCTCTATTACAGCTTCCTCTGACTGTTCCTTGCAGGACTATCTTTGCAAGGCCTGCTGAACGGGACACATGTCCGTACCACTTCATTTTCACTGGGCGACAGGAAAAGAGCGAATTCAAGAGAATTAAGGTGAAAAGGAGTGTATGATAAGAGGGAAGGAGTAAAGACGTAGCGATCCCAAATGGCAAGAGATGCTTTAGTTAGATGAACGGCCACCCCCACCCCCACCCCCACCCCCTCCTCGACAAGAAGCAGCATTAAAGAAAACAAACAAACAAAATTATACGCTTTCTGAGAGAATAAGGTAGAAGACGAGATTTATGTGATAGGAAGACAGACGACACGATTTATGAGATAGAATATAGAATACACGATTAATTAGATAGGATCATAGAACACACTATTTATGATAAGACAGGAGACGTATTATAGGATTTATGACGAAAGCATCTGGGATATAAGAAGACAGGACATTGGGGTAGAAGGCTTTATTTTGCATATAGGAAGAAAAAACATTAGACTTGTATGGGATCGGGACAAAAAAACGGGAATTGTGAAATAAGAAAATTTCTTTTGAAACCAAAACGAAACGGGCAAGATCGAGGATCTGAAAGTACTTGTGTTTCTTTTTCTTGGCCAAGCGCTAGTACTGAGACTGCTAGATAAGGTAATGTTGCTTAAAACCAGCCGAACGAAAAGGGCCATATCAGGGCTGTCACCGCGTTGAAGTCAAATTACAAGTCAGAATTGGGAAAAAAAAACCCAGCTCATTCACACAACCTGTAAAACACACCTAAAACACTGGAAATTTTGTTAAAAATCTTTCCTCCGTAAAATCTTGGATCAGGTGAAAAATTTTAATCTCTTTCAGAAATTCAAAGATCACATCAGGTGGGACATATCTGAACAAGGTTTTCATGGAGTCTGCTGTAAAGTGTTTATGCTGTAAGTCGAGCTGGGTCATCCGTGTGTACCGGGTTGTGGGTGGATGGGCAGCTTGTGCCAACTATCTCTGAAGGGGTACGGAAGTACGCCACTGACAAGGCTCAAAAGAGGTGGCAGGGAACTTTCCGACACATTTCAGGTTTTATCCAATACTCGGAATCGATCCGTTGCTCTTGAAAGACCATAGACAGAGACTGGGAAATAGATTTAAGATCGTAAATCAGTAAGGAGCGAAAATGAAAGGGGTGGGCTGAAAATCAATCACCAGTTTTCCTGACCAAGGCAGCTCACTTTAAGTGTTTGTATTGTATCTTGTAGCAGCGTATGCAAGCCAAGATGCAGTATCAGCAGGTGAACAGAGAAGTCAGGAAGAAGATGCAGACAGCGAGGAAAATTGGATAGAGGAGCAGTGCGAAGCAATCAAGAAAGGCATGGAAGCAGGGAACAGCAAAGAAGCCTACAACACACTCAAGACCCTCAATAAGACCAACCAGACAAAATCAGCGGTCATCGAAGATAAGGATGGCAAGCTGCTGACAGAGAATGAAGAAATCCTGAAGAGATTGACAGAATACTGTGAGGGCCTCTACAATTACCAGCTCAACCCGGACACATCCATTTTGCACGACAACCAACGACCCGCAGACAGCGAGAACAGTCTCCAAGTACTGACGGAGGAGGTTGAGGCCGCGATACAGAGTCTGAAACCAGGGAAATCCCCAGGAGTGGACAATGTCCCAGCTGAACTTTTGAAATACGGAGGGAAAGAGACCACAGAGGCACTAACAATACTATGTCAGAAGATCTTGACAGAAGAGAAGTGGCCAACAGAGTGGACCCAGTCATTGGTGATTCCCTTACCCAAGAAGGGCAACCTCAAACAATGCCCAAACTACAGGACTATAAGTCTGATCAGCCACCCCAGCTTCGCATCATCCTCAACCAACTGAAATCCAAGGCTGAGGAACTGCTATCAGAAGAACAAGCAGGTTTTAGAAGAGGGCGGAGCACTGTGGAACAAATTTTCAACTGCCGAGTCCTGATTGAAAAGCATCTACAACACCAAAAGGACATCTTCCACAACTTCATCGACTTTAAGAAGGCATTTGACCGGGTGTGGCACAACGGCGTATGGCAGGTTCTCAGAGACTTCAACATTGATGAGAGGCTCGTCCAAGTCATCCAGGCCCTCTACGAACACTCCAGCAGCACAGTACTCCTCAACAGCCAGCAGGGCCAGTTCTTCCCGACCACAGTCGGAGTCAGGCAAGGGTGCCTACTATCTGCAGTACTTTTTAACATCTTTCTGGAGAGAATCATGCGAGAGACCCTCGAAGAACGTCACACGTCCATCAGCATAGGCGATAGGCTGGTCTGCAACCTTCGTTTTGCAGACTGGCCTCATGGGGTGTGCGGGGGGGAGGGGGGGGGCAGCAGTACCGAGCTCCAGGATCTCACAAACAGACTTGTCACAAGAGCAAGTGCCTAGGGCATGGAGGTCAGCACAGAGAAGTCAAAGGTCATGGTCGACATAGCACGACACGATTCAGCCCAAACAAACTGACCCGGTCTAATCCAGAACAGCCCCCAAACAGCACACCACACCACAGCACAGCACAGCACAGCACAGCACAGCACAGCACAGCACGGCACAATAAAATAACGCAGACGTTTGCAACACAACGTAATAGCACAGCACAGTACAGCACAGCACAATAAGATAACACAGAAGTTCGCAACACAACGCAATAGCACAACGCAACACAACATAACAAAACACAGCACAGCCCAATACGGCACAATTAAAGTAACACATAAGAACGCGACAAACGCAGCAACGCAGCGCAAGACAAGAAAGCACAGCACAGCACAGCACGGCACAATAAAATGACATATAGCGCAACACCACGTAGCAACGTAGTGCAAGACAACACAACACAGCTCAGGACAGTCCAGCCCAACACAGCACAACACTGCACAGCAGAATAAGATGACACATAACGCAACACAACGCAATACACCACGCAGCACAACACAGCACTGCACAGCACATTAAAATAACACAGAAGAACGAAACACAGCACAGCACAGCACAGTGAAACAACACATAAGAGCGCAACACTGCACAACACAACACAGCACACCACAGCACAGCACAACATAGGTCAGTGAAATAACGCATCAGAGCGCAACGCAACGCAAAAAAAACCGCAGTACAGCACAGCAAATAAACTAATACACAATAGCGCAACACAACGAAACAGAAAACACTACAGCACAGCACAGCACAATAAAATGATACATAAGAACGGAACGCAACGCAACGCAACGCAACGCAACACAACGCAACAGAAAACACTACAGCACAGCACAGCACAATAAAATGATACATAAGAACGGAACACAACGCAGCGCAACACAACACAACGCAACACAGTGCAACGCAACGCAACAGTGTAGCGCAACACAAAATAAACAACAATGCACACAACACAACATTATACATTACAATGACGCTAGTGTAAGACATTTCTATGCAACACAATACAGCACAACACAATGCAATAACAAAAAAACAAAAAAAAAAAAGTTTAAATCGGGACACGCATGTATGTCTGCATAGTCGGCTAGTACGTTCCAAATTTAGCATGTAGACTTTAAAACAATTCACTGCGGACAAAGTGCTGTTTCGTTGTGAAATCTCTTTGTTTAAGTAGTATCTCTATTGTGCATGTTCTCGTTTGAATGTGAAATAATGAAGTCCGTCATTCCAAAAACGTACGTGTAGGCTGAAGACGTTTGTTTTTCAATGTTGTTTCTGGTTGTCTCGGTGGCTAAATCAACTACCAGTCTTCAACAGAGTCTATCAGGACATATCAATGTTTGATTGATTATCCCCCAAATCATCATATCAGATTGTTTGTTTCTCTCTGTCTCTGCGTCTTTCTCTCTGTTTGTTTCTCCCTGTCTGTCAGTGTCTCCCTGTCTCTGTCTCTGCCACTGTTTCTATGTCTGTGTCTGCCTGTCTCTGTTTCTCTCTGTCTTTTGTCTGTCTATCTCTGTGTCTGTCTGCTGTCTGCCTGTCTGTCTGTCTGTCTCTCTCCATATTCTGTCATATAGCCCACTAATACTTGTCTTTGGTAGAACATGACCCTCTACCCTGCTATATTTTTTCCTTTCGAAAACGACAGCATATAAATGGTAAAACGATTCTGTTTTAATGCCTCCAATCACGTACATTTGACAGGACATTGAACTGAATTGCAAACAACACAATTCAGTATTGTTCGAAACATATACATACGATCGGAATTCTTTCTCGACCAGGTCAAAGTTAACAAATACGACGGCTCCCTCTTTGAGAACTACAAGGACATCAACGTCACCTTCAACGCCACCATCACGTGGAAGACTCTCATCAACGACACGACCACCCCCGCCACGGCCACCCGCAGCCCACTGTCGTTAGCGAACGGAACCATGGATGAGGAGGAGCTGAAAAAGATAGACGAGAAGAAGAAACCGCCGCCTCGGCATGACTTTCCACGTTACGAGCACCACAAAGAAGTGCTGATGGTGGTGAACAAAACGTTAACTGCCAACGGTTATCTGTCGGTGGAGGTTGACGACGTGCCCGACAAAGTCGACAGTTTGGACATCAGGGTGAGTGTATGGACTAGTTTGGTCTGTTCGTTTGGGGTTCTAATCAGTCACGAAAAATGTTCTTTTTTCTTCAAACTTTTATTTTGAAATGTGTTTATAATACGGTTAAATTGCTTGAAGTGAATGGGGGATCCAACGTACATGTAATCCAGCGTCCACCACACCTCCAAAGTAGATTGAAAGGAATAAAGATCTCAGTTGAACCTTGAGTATTGTTGTTCTGCAGGCAGCTGTCCTGAACGTGGACATGTATCACAACGCAGTGAGGGCGACATCCCCCAGTGACAATTTCATTCAGATCCAGGCTCAGGTGGATAGCCCAAAGGTATGCAATGTTTGGCCCACCGACCTGGGTGAGCCACCGGATGGCGTTGTCTCTTTGTTTCTGCCCTCGCTCTTTCTCTCTCTCTCTCTCTCTCTCTCTCTCTCTCTCTCTCTCTCTCTCTCTCTCTGTGCGTGTGATTTCTCCTCTCTCTCTCTCTCTCTCTCTCTCTCTCTCTCTCTCTCTCCTCTCTCTTTTATTCATGATTTGACGATTTTCTCTTTACTTTTCAGAAGCGTAGTCATTGTAAAGGCCAAGGATCAGATGAAAAAAAGCCTCTGTACCTTTAACTACTGTCATGGAAAGCTACGATTTTTGTTCTTCGCTGACTCGTCTTCCGTCCCACTTTCAGCGGCCTTACTCCCAAGCCGCTCATTCTGGCCACACTCTGGATTGACCAGTCGCTGTCCGGAGGGGGCACCGGCAGTCAGTATGAAGGCGCGGTGAGGCAATCCTCCAGAGGAGGCGCTGCACTGCTGCCGAGTCACCTCGGTGGAATTCAGTGATGCCAGCTCTGATCCTACACACGCAAGACACCACCTGCAATGCCTTGTACTGGCGACAATGTTTGACCAGTCGCGGAGCCACCGTGAACGTGGGACTCTTTCCAGAAGGCGCCACCACGACCGCTCAACGACGGTCCTCATGAGCTTGCAACATCCTCGACTCGAACTCGCGAAGTGCACAGACGCGGACAGAAAATAGAAACCGCAGTCACTTTGAGTGCGGGGCCTGAAGTGCCACAGAAACTTTTTTCTTTCACGCTGGTCGGTGAGGATGAGGACGATGAAGATAATGCTTGTAGAGCTCTGTTCTGTACAGAGGGTATACGACAGGGCTCTTCGCTTCCTTTCGTGACACACCCCGGCGTCAGCCATGCCCGGGAGATACAGACACCTGCAGGGTTGGTCAGGAAATTTGAGCAATACTGTCAGAGAGGCATGCATTCAGTGGAAGAAACCCGACTGTGCGGTGCTAGTCTTCCCATTGAAGCCTGTAGCTAACTCAGCTTTGGGTAGGAAAAAGTTGGGGCCGAAAAATCCGCCGAATTAATGGCTTTGATGGGAATCGAACTCGCGACCTCCTAGGCCGCAATCTGCCCCACTAACCACAGCGCAACGGCTTGTCTTTGCCATGTCTCCTCTCTCTGTCTCTGTCTCTGTCTGTCTGTCTGTCTGTCTTCTCTCTCTCTTCTCTCTCTCTCTCTCTCTCTCTCTCTCTCTCTCTCTCTCTCTCTCTCCTGCATCTATTGAAATCAAGTCCTAGTGTATTTACAATGTGTGAAAATGCACCTCGTTTATATCCTCTATCGGGAACACCACACCCCCTCTGTCCTCCACTGCCCCACAAGTCAGTCGGTTTCTTTCATTGCTTTTATCTCTCTCTCTCTCTCTCTCTCTCTCTCTCTCTCTCTCTCTCTCTCTCTCTCTCTCTCTCTCTGTCGGTCTCTCTGTCTGTTTGTCTGTCTGTCTGCCTGTCTGTCTGTCTGTTTGTCGGCTTGTCTTGCCCATTCTCTTTGAAATTACCTGTTTCTTTGTCAGTCTCAGGATCGTAAGTAAGTGTAATGGTAATGAAAACAAAATAGCATTAAAAACATCAGCATGCCTCTGGTACTTAAGAGGGTGAGTAAAGTGGAATAAATCGCTGGCATCTGGCTTAGGATCCTCAATTTTTGCACACTTATAAAAACATGAGATATATTATTTAATGTTTTGTACTCAGAGTATCATTCTTTTGCACAACATAAACACATCACTGTTTCGCTGGAAACTGCACGAGCGATAACTTTGAAAATGTATCTCTAGAGATTGAAATCAGAACTTTATGGATTGAAAACTTTCGTCTTGCCTTTTAAGCTTTCTGAATCACCATTTGGATGTGGTTTGTATTGTTTCGACACTTGAACAGTTTGTGGGTAGAATGCACGAGCTGCAGACTGCTCAGTTACAGCTTTTCTTTCCTTTTTACACCACAGCCAAGGACTTCACTTTCTCATCCGCTTCCGTCGAATTGTCTGTCTGTCTGCAAGATCACACTGAAACCAATGAACCAGTTGAAGTGAAACGTATTGGAAAGTGGCATAGGAACAAACCTGTAGAACTGTGTTCAAGAAGACCGTCCCGGAATTTCCGAATCAGTTTTAACCACACTTGGTGGAAAAATGGAGTCTCGCCCAAGGACAGGAGCCATTAATGTTTAGCGCGGATACACTGGGGCAGATCTGGATCAAGCGGCGAATCAGGATCAGTTCGAACTTTGCAGGGGTCTGCGCTGTCTCGCCGGTCCTAATCTACTCATTTTGTCTCTCTCCCAGAACAACCCTAGTTCTTTATGTTTGTCAAGATAATTCATTGCCTTGGATAATTACCATACAACATTGTCATAGTGCTCGTCAGCGTGTCATTGTCATTCCTTTTGAACAGATTGTGTACAAGCGCTTTGATAAATGTAAGCATGATTAAAACAGTTACTCACGACGAGTCTGCTTAAAAGCGGAAGAATGTTTTTGACCTTTTTGTGAGGAGTACTGTTATGGCGTATTTTGTTTCAGGCGGGAGGCGAAGCGTCTTTGCTGGTGAAGACAACAGAATCCGTGGAGAAGGTCATTTATCAGGTAAGACTTTACAGCATTTCCAGGTATTAAAGAGCTTATACCCTCGAGTTATTTAATCTTTTGCCAATGTATTAAGCAAAGTTTAAAGTTTTAGTAATCTTTATTTCAAGGAAATTACTAACGGTACAAAGAAAACATGTCTGGTGGCAGAGTGAAGGTGGACGTTTTAACGAAAAAACAAACCTGTTCCCAAGAATAGCTGTTACCCAGACATGACCATTGTCATATTGAATGCAAAATAAAGGCATGATCATTGTCATAATGAATGCAAAACAAAGACATGATTACTGTTATAGTGAATGCAAAATAAAGAATGATCATTGTCATAATGAATGCAAAACTAAGATACGATCATTGTTATAGTGAATGCAAAACAAAGACCTGATCATTGTCATGATGAATGCAAAACTAAGACTTGATTACTGTTATAATGAATGCAAAACTAAGATATGATTACTGTCATAATAAATGCAAAACAAAGGCATGATCCCTGTCATAATGAAAGCAAAACTAAGACACGATCATTGTCATAGCGAATGCAAAACTAAGACATGATTACTGTTGTAATGAATGCAAAACAAAGGCATGGTCACTGTCATGATGAATGCAAAACAAAGACACGATCATTGTAATGACGAATGCAAAACTAAGACATGATTACTGTTATAATGAATGCAAAACTAAGACATGATTACTGTTATAATGAATGCAAAACTAAGACATGATTACTGTTATAATGAAGGCAAAACAAAGACACGACCACAGTCCTGTCATAATTTATGCAGAACTAAGTCTTGAACACTCATAATGAATGCAAAACTAAGACATAAACACTGTCATAATGAATACAAATTAAGTCTTATCATCGAACAAAGAGACTTGAACTGTCATTTTAGCTGAAATACATGTCTTAAGTTCAGATATACAGCGGCTGTATCGAGGGACATTCATCGAGGATATGGGCAGAGCTAAAGAAACGTTTATTCGCAAACTCAACTCCAGTCAGATTCCAAAACTGGAACCGAAACCGAACCCTCAGTCTTTAGTCCAAACTAACCATAAATGCCTCTGAGATCCTAATCCGTGAATAAATAATGCGTCTTCATGTAAAACGAGAGATTAACACCAGAACTCTGATTAAACAAACGACGAATCGGTACCGTGCGAGGTCACAAAGTTTGTCACTCAGCTTGGTCATTCTGAGCACCAACTAATCATTCAGCGCCGCCTGACTGACCACCATCTTATGGCAGGTGAAATGCAGGATTTAATGAGATAGTTCCCCAACATTGAAGTGGAAGAAATGATTACCGCTAGCCCTAATCCATGTCCCTTACTCAAACAGCAGACTAAACGATACACTATAACATTTTCAAGTGAAGGTTTGTAAGGAACATACATTGAGACTTGTCAGTTTACGTCAAAGATGATGATGAGAAAGAATTATTTTCCAGCTTTATGACTTGAAAGGACTCCTGAGTGGGAGAGAGAGAGAGAGAGAGAGAGAGAGAGAGAGAGAGACAGACAGACAGACAGACAGACAGACAGACAGACAGACAGACAGACAGACAGAGCAACGGACTGGGGATGGGAGAAGTCAGTTGGGCATAGAGACATCAACATGATCCCACATTCCCTAAACATCGTGTTGAACTCGCAGCTATAATTGTTGTCAGTGTGGAGAAATCATGATGCATCAAAAATCCAACTTATCGGGCACACTGTCCCATTATATATCTTTTGTGTGAAAGGTAAAAGTACAAATAATTCTGACAACACGCAAAGTTTTAAGATGATGATATTGTCTTTGTTTATGTACATCGTTGAACTGTTACCTCAGCTGGTTTGCCGTATCTTACTCTCATCTGGCAAGGACGCAAATAGTTTCTAACAGGACAACAACTGATTTTGAGGTCCGAGTTCGTATTCATGTTTTGCTCTTAATAACACTTCACGGTAATAAACGTCCATAAACAACATTGTATCGCATAAATCACTTTCGCATTCACCCATGGAAGCTTCAGCTAACCCAAACCTTCAACTGTAGCTACATTATGATCGGTGGTGGATTTAGTTTGTTAAAGATCCCACAAATACTAAAATGTCTGTCCTTCGATTTTTGTTTTCAAGCACTATATAGCTGGTATTTTCCTCACTATGGTCAGCTTGGTGCTTATGCGGCCTGCGTTGAGCTTTGTTTCTGGTTTAAAAATGCAAAAGTCTGACTTTTCTTTTTGTTCGTTTTGGCAGGTGTATGCCAAAGGAATACTGATGGAAGAATCGGAGGCGACCGCTGTGGACGAAGATGGACGTAACTTTAGCGTGAGCTTCAACGTGACAGCCAATATGGCGCCGACCTGTCGAGTTCTGGCCTTCTACTTCCGGGACGACGGGGAAATTGTGGTAGACAGTTTGTCGATGAAGATCGACACATCTGCTGATGTTGGTGTAATGTGTGTGTGTGTGTGTCTGTGTGTCTGTGTGTGTTGTGTTGTGTTGTGTTGTGTTGTGTGTTGTGTGTGTGTGTGTGTGTGTGTGTGTGTGTGTGTGTGTGTGTGTGTGTGTGTGTGCGAGAGAGACAGAGCTAACAATGAACAATGAACAATCTTTATTTCTCCATGCCCCCAGCCCCTAGAAATGAGGTCAAGTTAACACAAAAGTAAGAGACACATGCATTACAACCAATCAGCTTTCTAGCGTGAAACTGTCAACAAAGGTTTGCCTTAACTTCATGGCATTAAAGAGAAATATACCAAGGTTCCTAATATTGAAAATAGACACATTTCTCAACAAGATTGCATATGGATTGACACCACAGTTAAGATATTTTCCCTTATGTCATTGTACAGAACACAGTTATACAACTGTTAGTCCTTATCTTCTAAGACCTTACACATTTTGCACATAGAAAGAGAGAGAGAGAGAGAGAGAGAGAGAGAGAGCGCAATTGGTATTAAAACGTGTGTGCGTGTCTGTGTGTGTGTGCGCGTCCGAGTGTGTGTGTGTGGTGTGTGTGTGTGTGTGTGTGTGTGTGTGTGTGTGTGTGTGTGTGTGTGTGTGTAACAGTAGTTGTAGAAGTACCTAGCAGTCGTAGTTAAAATTCTTCTGTTATTTGTGTTGCCTTTCACCTTTTATTTAAGAACAAAGGAAGCACGTCACTTAGCGCCTGCCTCCCCCATCCTTTGTGCCTTAAAAAAAAAAAGCACGAACTGGATAGAATCTGACAGTTTCCTCCAAACTCGTCACAGGTGAACGTCAGCTACAGTAAGCAGAAGGTGAAGCCGGGCCAGAACGTGGACTTTGTGATCACCTCTCGTCCCAACTCCACAGTCTTTCTGCTGTCCGTGGACAAGAGCGTCAAGCTCCTCAAGTCCGGCAATGACATCACCCAGGACATGGTGAGCCCCTTCATGACGTTGCTTGATGTGGTGTCCCCTTCGTGACGTCGCTTTATGTGGTGTTTGTCATTGACTCCTCGCGTGACGTCGTTTTGGTGTGGTATCTGTCAGCGAGTCTTCATGGCGTTGCTTCATGTGTGTATCTTGCTTGCGAGTCTCTTCGCATCGTTTGCGCTGTTCGTCAGTGAGTCCCTTCATGATGCTGCCGAATGTGCTGTCTTTCAATGAGTCTCTTCATGACGTTGCTTGTTGTGTTGTCTATGAACGACTGCCTTTATGACGTCACTTACCGTGTTGTGTATCAGTGAGTCTCTTCATAACGTTGCTTGTTTTGTGTTGTCTGTCTGTGAGTCATCCACGACGTCGCCCGACGCACTGTCTATCAGTGAGTCCCTTTATGACGTCGTTTGGTGTGTTGTCTATCAGTGAGTTCCTTTATGACGTCATTTGGTGTGTTGTCTATCAGTGAGTCCATTTATGACGTCGTTTGGTGTGTTGTCTATCAGTGAGTCCATTTATGACGTCATTTGGTGTGTTGTCTATCAGTGAGTCCATTTATGACGTCGTTTGGTGTGTTGTCTATCAGTGAGTCCCTTTATGACGTCATTTGGTGTGTTGTCTATCAGTGAGTCCCTTTATAACGTCGTTTGGTGTGTTGTCTATCAGTGAGTCCCTTTATGACGTCATTTGGTGTGTTGTCTATCAGTGAGTCTTTTTATGACGTCGTTTGGTGTGCTGTCATCAGTGAGTCTTTTGATGACTTCGGTTGTTGCGTTGCCTTTCAGCGCGTTCCTCAATGACGTCGCTGGACGTATTGTCTGTCAGTGAGTTATTTCATGATGTAATGTGTTCTCTCTCCGCCACCTGTCTGTCTGTTGGACTGATTGGTTGCTATATGTGTTACCTGGATTAGGTTGACCAAGAACTAATGCAATATGGCTACGGGTCTGGGTTCCACGATTTCTGGAGGATTATGTTGCTTTGCTGGTGGCCGTTTCCTACCCGCAAGACGGACGCCTCTGGGGTATTCAAGGTAAGAATCCTCCTTCGCTTAAGGTAACGGGCACAAGTACAACTCATACATTGTTTTCTTACCCTTGAAATTTTACTACAGAATACAATTATGTAACACATACACAAAGAAATGGTTATTGGTGCATAAAATATGAAATTGAAGAAAAAACGTTAAACAGGTTAGGCTGAAGATCTGTAATGTTAACGAACGAGTGGAAAAGAATAGGCGAGAAGGGGAAGAAAGAAAGCAAGACAGTCACTTACTGCAAACACACACACACACACACACACACACACCGAGCGAGCGAGAGAGAGAGAGGGAGAATAACAATATTTGATGATGATAATGATGATGCAGGTTGCGCACAAATTTCAAAACTCACATTGCTCAAAACGTCTTACAAATCCTAATGGCAGCATAAGATAGAAATTCAAAATAAAATAGTTTACAAATACAGCTTCAAAACATATGACTTACAAATATAACTTAAAACACAATGTGAAATGCAACATTAAAACTACAACCCTAGAAACAACTTAATAAAATGCAGCTGACATCCATCTGAAATTGCCACTTAAGAAAATACAACCTAAAAAAATACAACTTAAACGCAACACAGACATATACAGCTGAAAACAGCATAGAAATACAAAGCTTGAAACATGACTTTAT
>CM065728.1:58565022-58570022 GCA_033310375.1 Conus canariensis
TTACTTTCTTTGAAATCTTTGCGATAGTAAGCGGATTTAGGACATGTAGACTGCATGTCGAAGCAGATTTGGCTATCGACTTTACTTAAGTGTGGTACTTTGCAGCAGGTATTGGCGACGAATCGTACAGCTTCTCCAAAATTCGAATAGACTAAGTGCGGTAGCGTAAACTGTCAATTTTTCGTGCTCCAGATTTTCTTGTCTTTCTTTCGGTATTTGTTTTTTTTTTCACTTTCTTCTTTTATCTTTTATTTCGTTTTAAATCATTGAGTCTTCCCCTCCCCATTCGACAACAAAAGCCTGTTTTAGAAAAAAAAACGTAGTCGCTTACGAGCAAATAAGCATTGTAGCAACAAGCATATACAGAGCCAGACTAGAGCAAACCAAACCAAACTAGACTAGTTAGGACACGAACAACGAAACAAATGACACGAACCACAACCACAACAGCAAAATCAACGGTGTCCAACTAAATAAGATCAAACCAAACCAGTACCCTGCTTTTAGTCGCGTTAGCTGGCTTTGAATCCTTTTTTTTTTTTTTTTTTTTTGCTGTCCCAACCTCTGCGCCACCTCAGAGGCAGCGCACACACGCCGCTCATTCCGACACCCGTCCACAGCCACAGCCCGGTAGGCCCCGCCGCAGCCCCGGCACCGACAATCCACAGGGAGCAGTCAGTGTCAAGTCGTCAAGAGGCAACCCACCGGAGAAGACACTGCACTGCTGCCGAGTCACTTCGGTGGTGTTCAGTGGCGCCTGTCTGATCTAACATACGCAGGACACCACCTACTAAGCCCCCTACTGACGACAATAATTGCTTAGTCGCGGAGCCGGCGTGAGTGAGCTCTCCCTCCGGAGGGCGCCACCACGTCCGTCCAACGACAGCCCCCATGGACTCGCCGATAGCGGTGACCCCGACGGAACCAAACCAAGGCCACAGACGTGGAGAGGACATCGAAACTGAGGTCACCATGAGAGCAGGGCATGAAGGCCACAGAATTTGAGACTTTTTTTAAATGCTGATCGATGAGAATGAGGATGATTAAGATGATGCTACGGATTTCCATTTCGGTCTGAGACTACATGACAGGGCTGTACTGTACGCTTCCTTTCATAATATATCCCGGCGTCAACCAGGCCCGAGCGATACAGACACCTGCAGTGTTGGTCAGGAAATTTGAGCAAAAACACTCTCAGAAACGCATCCATTAAGTGGATGAAACTCGACTGTGTGGTCCCAGTCTTCCCAACTGAGTCCGCAGCAAACTCAACTCTGGGTAGGAGCCAGTCGGGGCAGAAAAACCCACATGACTCTGATGGGATTCGAACCCACGACCTCCCAGCCGTGAGTCCGCGACGTTAACCACTTCACCACGGCGGCTGGTGGCTTTGAATCCTTAACCTGGAATTGTTTTTAGCTAGCAAACACGTAACCTGCCTAACGCAGTAATAATAATAATAATGATAAGGATAATAACAACACCAAAAAGACCACCACCATCACCACCACCACAACCACCATCAATAATAACAATGATAATTATGATAATAATAATGTGCGTTCTATCAGCAGGCTCTCTGCGTTTTACAATAGACATGTAAAAGTTGAAACCAAATGAACGAGATCAGGAGTACGTAACATGTAAATGGTAACGTAACTATGGAAAGGAAATTCAAATCAACATTGTGACTGATTAAAAGTAGACTAAGCAAGAAAGTCTACTTATCATTGTGACTGATCAAAAGTACTTACCAAGAAAGTCTACTCATCATGTGACTAATTAAAAGTAGACTAGCCAAGAAAGTCTACTTATCATTGTGACTGATTAAAAGTAGACTAACCAAGAAAGTCTACTCAACATTGTGACTGATTAAAAGTAGACTAACCAAGAAAATCTAACTATGTAAAACATCGAACATCACATACACCCAACAGTAAGAGGCTGAGATAAAGAAATGACACATTACTATATAAAGTAACAAGTTCAAAATGCACTAAAATGACGACCTTAAGCACACACTTACAACGGTGTAAACGAGTAATTATTTACACACATGTTTTCGTGAATGCAGTGTCACAGTGGGGCCGGGACGTCTACTGAGTTGTACTGAAATAGATATCTTTTCAATGCTTTTTTCAAATGCAGCTTTTGATTGGATCGGGCGACTAAACTCAGTTTTTAGGTTCCTGAATTCTGTGGTACGATTTGATTTCTGCGCTTCTTAAACGAACCGGTAATGAAATTAATTATGTGGGACTGCATGTGGGAAAACAAATGCGGTGGCGTAGGAACAGGTCAGAGAAGGGGATGGTAAGGGACAGCAGGGGTGGGGGGGAAGGCAGTTGCCTTCCCTGACTATGATAACGCAGACATGTCAAAACCGCCTGACTACCGGTGTAATGTTTTAGTTCATGCTGAGACCATACAGTGAAGGAGAATCGAGCTGGAACAGTTAAGACACTAAAACTCGGAAGAAAAGGCAATGTGTATTCGTTTTAACAAGCGTCTTGCATTCACATATGGGTAATATGACATGTATAAATTTAAGTCCACGTTATTCATCTATGCAGTGCTGCACAGTTTTTTCCCCTCATATTTACAATGTAAAGATAGTTTACCTGTCACACGTGTTCATGCAGACTATAAACAGTAAAATCTGCCCCCCCCCCCCCCCACTCTGTGTTTCTATGTCATTTTCTCTCTGCCCCTCTCAGGATGTGTGTGTGTGTGTGTTTGTGTGTGTGTGTGTGTGTGTGTGTGTGTGTGTGTGTGTTGTTTCCCTCACTATCTCTCCCTCCTCCCACACATACAGCAGTATTAAAGCATGTGTGGGCATGTGATATGTAAATGTAAGCCTGACGTATATGTATGTTAATATATATGCATGTGTGTGTACATACAAGCACATACATACATATGTATATACATTCATATGTCACACTTACTGTTGACAATTGCTTAATGTTGACAGTAGATATGGTTTCGCCTAATGTTAATATTAGGCAGTTGGCTTGCGTGCTGTTGACATTCACACTGAAATTGTCAATAAGAATGCACAGTTTGGCTAGTGTGTAACATTAGATGACTACCTTTCGACTAATGTGGATAATTCTGTCTAATGGTGACAGTGAAATCTCCCTTATTATGGGCAGAGTGAAACATGACGACAGTCAGTCGCATTCTTGTTGTGTGTGTGTGTGTGTGTGTGTGTGTGTGTGAGAGAGAGAGAGAGAGAGAGAGAGAGAGAGAAACTGACCATGTACCATTAACTCGAAAGGAACACTTTCTGTGGTAAATCAGTTAAATGCAACAATCTCAAACTTAGACAAACTAAGCAACCACCCAAAAGAAAACAAAGCACAAAAAATACCCAAAGCAAGCCACATTTCAATGTTTGGATACATTTTGACCTCTGAAAATACCATTAGCATCTTTTGAGCCTAATCCAAGAAAAATGTAGCAGTCCTTACGATTCGTGCTTTATGTACAGCATAGCAAATTCTCATGTTTTTTTTTTTAAACGTGGAGAATGCTGCAAGGTGTCCTCTATTCAAGCGGACAGCAAAAGATAACAGCAGAATCATTAAGTGTGTATTTGAGCACTGCTGAAGAGCTCAGATAGTTTCAGTTCAATTCAGTGCATGTTGTTTATGGTCCACATTTGGGCTGTCACATTGTATATATATATATATATATTCCAAGGATAATTACCGAGCACCATTCCAGCAACTTACAGAGCAGCTTGGTGTTGCAATGACTGCAAGAAATATTCAATTATAAACAAAGCTTGCTCTTATGTCTCAGATTGAAGAAATAAGGGGAGATAAGCATTCATATTTGTAGTGGTAGATAATTCTGCCCAACTAACAGTATGTGCTTGAGTGGGTGAATGGGGAATAATAACTGCTGCTCAAAATGAGCCTTCAGCAAGCTTATAGTCTCCAAGGGGGGGAGACAATCTCCAATGGGGAGGAAACTCACTAACATATAACACCTGGTCAGATACCGGTATTTCGAAACCTGATTGTTTCTCCTCAGTGACCGCGGAAAGTGGTAACTTGACTCCTCTGCCTTTTCGGTTTCAAGAAGAATGCTATCCCAGAAAAAAGGCTGGTGTGCAATACCGTAGTATGTTTGTTGAGTTTTCAAAAAACCAACCAAAGGTGCCACCTAAGAAGCAAAAGAAAATCATGAAAGAGCAAAACAAGCTACATTTTCTTGTGAAAAGTAGAAAATACAAAAAGATAACCTCTTAAGACACAAGTGCTGAGGGCCAGTTCTTATCTCCCCCTATTTCTTCAATCTAAGATATAAGAGCAAGCTTTGTTTATAATTGAACACACACACACACACACACACACACACACACACATATATATATATATATATATATATCTATATATATATCTGTGTGTGTGTGTGTGTGTGTGTGTGTGTGTGTGTGTGTGTGTGTGTGTGATATTTAAAAGAAGTATTCATTTCTTTCAAACATATTCAGATCGCCTGAAAGCTGGGTGTGTTACGCTCCTCCCCTCGCCCTCTCCTCTCACGAAGATGGAAGTATCAATTACCATCCATTAACGGAAATAGTTATTTTATCAGTATCGTATCTGATTTTGTAGTGATCGATTGATTAAATCAGAATAAAGCAGTAGTATCGATTAAAAAAATCTGTTCATTTGCTCGTAGGCTTCTGTTCCGCATGATGCACGGAAATTGGATTAATTGCCAAATGTTTTGACCACAACTTCGTTAAAATTTGCCAAGAAATTTTTGCATTGTTACATTTTTACGCCGTATCAAACCTTTCTTGCTACAGTGTTGAGACTGCTTGCCGGCGCTTCACTTAGTCGTTTCCTGTGACATTCAGGCTGTTAGACACTCAGGTTTTCACTCTTTGTTTCATTCTTTCGTGCATGCTATGTAAATACATGTCATCTATAATAATAATAATAATAATGAATACTTATATAGCGCCTATTCTCGGCTAGAGACCA
>CM065728.1:58572522-58582522 GCA_033310375.1 Conus canariensis
ACTCCCCAGAAAGCAGACATACGTGCTCAAAAAAGAAGAAAATCAATGTTACAGAATTGAACGAGCATGCGTCATTTAACGTGTGCACCCGTATGCAGGTTAAACAAAACAAGATTTAAAAAAAGAATTGCGCTTGTTCGACTTCTATGGAGGAACGGTGGCACAGTTTGACTTGACTGCCAAACATCACTGGGCTTGTAATGGAGCAGTTTGCAGCTGGGAGGGTCCCTGTCGCAAATCACTATCGCAGCAATGATAGACCCAGCTAATCATGAAACAGCTGAGCACAGTCTGAACCGCTAGGTCAGCATAAGAATTTGTTTACGGTGTTTTTCGTATTTTTGTTCTCTTGATCTTCTGAAGGAGTGCGGTCTTTGGGTTTCATATGAAGGTTTAATCGAAATCAAGATCAAATTATCGTAAGACCTGAAATGGCTTGCATGATCACGTGGATTATAAACATGTTCCAAGATCGGTCACCGTCTCTGATATAAAAAAAACCCTCCCGTTTTAAAGTACAAAAGTATTACATATTTTAGGCGCAATATCTCCTTATATATACAACAACCGAAAGTAAATAGTTTGTACATTTCCGAGGTAAAATATACATTCTTAACTAAGAAGAAATTGAAAGTTTGTGCATACAAAACATTTCAGTTGTTCCGGAGTAAACTCAGTAATTTTCCTAGATGTACTGCGTAAAGCATTTGGCATTTATAGCACAAACAAAAACGCTGGTTTTGGCCATGTTGGACACATAAACACACACACACACACACACACACACACACACACACACACACACACACACAGCGGCGGAAGGAGAGAAATGGGCTCTGCCATCTATAGTACTGTGTCCCCGACACGATGAACTCTCACTGCCCCTATAGGACCTTGACCCTTAACCCTTTTTTATAGTTCGCTAGAGATACGGTCACTGACTTTCGTTGGCAAACAAATGCACCGCCAGATCACGGTTTGAGAACACTGACACACGATCGGATTTGAGTTGTTTGAGTGCTTCTCTGAGCTTCTGTGTTGGTGTTAATGTTCTTCCTTCACATGGGGACAAGTGTCAGATTCAACGTCAGTGAGGTCAGAATGACAGGTCAGCAGAAGGAAGAGATTTGCTGCGAGAAAATTACAAAGAAACAAACAACGGCTGTTTCTGGTCATGATACATGGGATCTTCTTGCAGTTACCAAGACACCCTTGTGAAAGAACAGGATTCACAGTGTTCTTTCAGCAGAAGTTTGTCACCAGTCAGGGTTCTCCTTGGTCAGACGTAAGAGTTGATGCCACCATACTATCTTCCGTTCTTTTCGGGTTGAGCATCACGGAATGTCGTCTTTTCACTAAGAGATTGTTTCATTTGGATTTGAGTTAGTCTCGTCGCGGGGTTGTTGCGAAGAATGCTTTGTTCGGTTAAAATCTGTTAAAAGATTAAGGAGCGGGACATATTTGTTCGCCTCTTGTTTCCAGTTTCTGAGTTGTGCAGTGACACCTTTGATAGATTTCTCGATGGCTGTTGGAAATCCATTTGTGTTGGCATTTCCACGAGGCCGTAATGGGCTATCTTTTTTTGTTGTCAGCATTGAAAATAGGAAGCAAACACGATGGCAATCATGAAAATATTCAACTTGAATACGAGTAATGTACTACGTCACGTAGCACGAGAGATGACGACAGAATAAAATGGTGAATAAGCCCGGCGTTATAACGCCAGGGCAGCCCATGGTCGGGAAGATTTTTCATGTGTGTACCGCTATCATTATTATCATTTTTTGTTTGGCCAAGAACCTTAAATAGTAAGGTCTAGTGGACGGAACGACCGCAGTTGGTTGTTAGGGTTATGCACATACTTGATATTCTGCTCACTATGTTCGTTTGCACGAAGTGGTGTTTTACAGACAAAGCTTCGTCGAAAAACTTTGGAAGGAGGAAGAAAATCGGAGTGAAAAAAAAGGGTATTGGGAGAGTGGGGGGCAGCGGATTAACACCGATTTTGATTTGACTCGTGATCGACAAGCTGAGAGAGAGAGAGAGAGAGAGAGAGAGAGAGAGAGAGAGAGAGAGAGAGAGAGAGAGAGAGAGTATCAATGCAGCGCAAACATACATCACCATGCACGTACAGAACCCCTTATAGCCGCTTGCATACACACACACACGCACGCACACACACACACACACACACACACACACACACACACACACACACACACACACACACACACACACACACAGATAGAGAGAGAGGCAAAGAGAGAGACAGAGAATGACAAATGATACGTAACAGCACGCCCGCGAGCGCGCGCGCGCGCGCGCGCACGCACACACACACACACACACACACACCACACACACACACACACACACCTCTCTCTCTCTCTCTCTCTCTCTCTTTCGCGCGCGCGCGCACGCGCACACACCACACCGCGCCATACCACACCATACACAGTTTTCTGTTCGCAATGTGTTTACATATACATGAATCTCTCTCTCTCTCTCTCTCTCTCTCTCTCTCTCTCTCTCTCTCTCTCTCTCTCTCTCTCTCTCTTTCGCTGTTTGTATGTGTCCCGGCGCGCGCGTGTGTGGCTGTGTGTGTGTGTGTGTGTGTTGCGCGTGTGTGGTTGTGCGTGTGTGCGTGCGTGTGCGTGTGTGTGTGTGTGTGAGTGTGTGGTGTGTGTGTGTGTGTGTGTGTGTGTGTGTGAGTGTGTGCGAGCGCAACACCACTTGACAAAGCGAAGTGAGTTGAGAAAAATGAAACTTGAAAATGATAGGGAGAGTATATTGTTCACCATACCTGAAGATACTATTTTAAGTATAGCCCACCACCACCACCACCACTACCATTTACCATCGTCATCATCATCATCATCATCATCATCATCAACATAATTACAATCACATTATTAGGAGCATCATATGGACAAATTTCTGTTCTTCCTCCTCATTTTCTTCTCGTTTTGACTTCTCTTTGTGGGGACCCCCACCCCCATCTCCTCCCCACTCCCACCCTATCTCTGTCTACCCCTCAAACCGTCTGTCTCATCTTCACTGCCCCAGTTCCCGTCTCTGTCCCTGTGTGTGTGTGTGTGTGTGTGTGTGTGTGTGTGTGTGTGTGTGTGTGTGTGAGAGAGAGAGAGAGAGAGAGAGAGAGAGAGAGGAGAGAGAGCATATGTTTCCTCCTGTGACGAAACGTTACTGGGAAGCTGCGAGCAGAAAGGTTGTAGCCGCGAGCTTTCTTTATGCAAAGGATGGCGTGAGTGTTTGTTTGGCTTGGCCAGCAGGGCAAATGCCAACAGGGTGGAAGAAATATTGACAGATATTCATGTGCGCGCTCACGCATGCATACCCACACATACACAAATTGCGCTGGTGGTTGCTTGGCTTTGGTATCAGGATTGGCGCATGATAAAATTTGATTACATTAATGTGTAAGCTCACATGTACGCACACACACACACACACACACACACACACACACACACACACACACACACACACACACACACACACACACACACAACACACACACACACAACACCACACACACAACACACACACACACACACACACACACACACACACACACACACACACACAATCCACACACACTCAACACACACACACACACAACACACACACACACACACACCACACAAACCCCACACACACACACATTGAGAGAGAGGGAGGCAGAAGAAGAGATGGCAGCGCATTTGGACATCGTATTGAATTTGTTCATATCTTTATTTGTTTCTGTGTACAGAGTCTTTTTTTTTTCACCCCGCTGCTGTGAATTATGCATTTTGGCGTCAGTTGGACAGTTCGTTTATGGCTTTTATTGTGGACAGAATGATCATGCACTGGAAATGGAGAAATACCCACTCTTGGCTGACAAATGTCATTGTCCCTTTTCTGTGCGACAAAAAACGATTTCAGACGATCGTCTTTATATGATCCACACGGATGGCGCTCCCGAAATGACAGTGTTCGATCGCCCACCACCAGCGTCCAACACTGGTCAGGGTGATGAGAAGGACGTGGAAAGAGTGCGCAAGTTCTTTCCCGAGACTTGGCTCTTCGATGCCGTCTTTGTTGGGTAAGCGAAAAAAAAATCGCAATCAACGTTGCAGACAACTCGAATCGGTATGAGGACTGATCGATTTACTTCTCTCTCTCTCTCTCTCTCTCTCTCTCTCTCTCTCTCAATGTTCTTTTTTCGTATTTCATACAGAAGAGCGCATTATTTGGTCTGAAGAACACGCCGAAACTTACAAGGGTGAACTTGATTCAGTTGAGTTCAATCAGTGCTGTAACGAAACAACAGAGTATCTTGATGTGAATATCCACACTGGTTTAGAATATTTTGTGAAAGCTTTGTATAGTGCAGCTGCGTGTATGGTAAGGACCAAGGGGAAAACAAGAAAGAAGCGAGCGATTGGTTTGATGGTGAGTGCGAGAATAATAAAAGTTGTGAACAGGTGTTTGAAACGACATCAAAGAACCAAATCTATAACACTGAAAAAAAGAACACAAAGCATCTTACGTTAAGGAAAGGAAAGACTATAATTTACAGAAAAAAGAGAAAAGAAAAGAATCTGATGAAAAACGAATTAGTAAATTGAAAGCATCTGTTAACGACCCTAAATTATTCTGGTCTACCATTCGATCGATCAGTAGAAAACCAGTTATTTACAATGAAATCAGCTCTCGGCAATGGTATGAGCATTTCTACGGTATTGAATGGATGTAATAACTATTGTGAAGATTTGAGTGTAGATATAGATGATGACGAACAAATTAGTGATGAACCACTGTTTAACGACCAAATAACAAGAAATGAAGTTTTAAACAGTATGAAACACATCGAATGTGGAAAAAGTGCTGGACCAGACAAAGTAGTGGGAGAAATGTAATGTGATAACTCTGTTGTAGTTGATTTCTTGGTTAATCTTTTTAACTTGGTGTTTGATATGGGAATCTTTCCAGAATCTTGGTCTAAATAAGTTCCTCTTCACAAGAAAGGTGATAGTAACAATCCTGATAACTACCGAGGTGTTGCACTGACGAGTATTATTAGTAAAATATATACACATATACTCAACAAAAGATTAAAAGCATGGGCAGAGAGAGATGAGAAAATAATGGAAGAGCAGGCCGGATTTCGATCCAAATATAGTACAATAGATCATATATTTACTCTTTATGCTTTAGTACAAAAATACTTATTAACAAAATCCAAATTGTATGTTGCATTTATTGATTTCCAGAAAGCTTTCGATTCAATGAACAAAAATGTTCTATGGTGTATTCTGAGGAATAATGGCGTAAATGGGAAGTTGTATGCAGCTGTTCATGGAATGTATGAGTCTGTTCTTGCATGTGTTCGAGAGAAACGTACATATACCGATTATTTCAGCTGTCCCCGGGGAGTGAAACAAGGATGTCTGCTTAGCCCACTGTTGTTCACATTCTTCATCAATGAATTAGCGATTGAGGGGGGGGGGGGGGGGGGGGGGGGGCATGGAATACAAATGTTACCTGGTGCTGCTGACTTATTTCTAATGTTTTTCGCTGATGATGTTATCCTCCTAGCAGATACCCCTATTGGTTTGCAGAATCAGTTAGACACATTGAAAAGGGAATAAGGTACGTTAGAATTAACAGTGAACTTAAAACAAAACTAATGTGATAGTTTTCAGAAATGGTGGTTACTTAACAAATATGAAAGATGGTTTTATGGTGGGGTAGAAGTTAGAGTGACAAGTAGCTATAGATATCTTGGGATGTTTTTCACAACAAAATCAAGCTGGAGTAAGTGATGGCTTGAGACGTGCAGAAAGGGAAAGAGGGGAGTCCTGGATATTCTGAGGATTATGAAAAAACTGAACTCAGTGATGTAAATTTATTTTGGAAATTATTCGATTCACAGATACAGCCTATTTTGATTTATGCATCAGAAGTCTGGGGTATGTTGAATAATAGCCAAATGGCAAAAGTCCATACCTATGCGATAAAGCCTATTATCCACGTACCCTTGCATGCATCAAATAAAATGGTTTAAGGCGAAAGTGGACGATACCCTCCGTTTATTATCACGTATGTAAGTTGTATTAAATATTGGCTGAAATTAGTAAACCTACCAATAACCAGACTCTGTGGTCAGGCGTATGAAATGCTCATGCTGCAACATGAAAGTGGAAAATTTAACTTGGTCTCCTAGGCCTGTATTAAGAAAATATTGACAGAGAATGGTTTTGGCATAGTTTGGTTGTCACAAGGAGTCGGTAATGAAGCAAAATTTATTTCTCAATTCAAGGAGCGTTTAATTTGTACTTATAAACAAAACTGACATGCTGGCATGGACGGAAATGATGAATACGACTGGTTTCTCTCATTCAAAATAATCTCGAAGCAGAGAAATATCTTAAAATCATAACGCATAAATGGCATAAATATGGTTTAGCAAATTTCGAACCAGAACACTTGGTCTTAACACAAACCAAACATGGTTCGAGAAATCGAATAATACATCCTGTCAAATGTGTAGAAAGAGACAGTGTTGAGACTGAAATACATTTTGTGTTTGATCGTCCTGCATATGCAATATCCGCAGTGGTTGTAAAATTTTCAATGAATCAGTTGCTCAAAGAGGAGATTTAATAGCGATCTTATCAAGTGGAAACGAAAACATTATAATAGAATTTGCGAATATTTATCGCCGAAGCTAGCACTTTTCGTAAAAAGAATATAAAGAATGAAAAGAATAATCACTTGCTTAAAGGTGCCTTGGCTCAGTAGTAATCACTTAATGTAACCTGATAGTCTGTCAATGGTATATTATGTGTGCGCGCGAGCGAGCGAGCGAGAGAGAGAGAGTAGGGGGGGGGGGGGCGTCGTGTGAATGGATGGGTGCTTGTTTTGTTGATCCTTTTTTGTAAGTTATATGTATGGAGAGTTTGTAACATCACAAGGGAAGTCTTACATTTGTTTCCATTCTAGTCGCTGTTGGTAGATATTACTCATGATACCCCCTTACCAACAAGGCCTTTTGCTAATGGCAATAAATTTTGTGTCAGTGTCAGTGTGTGTGTGTGTGTGTGTGTGTGTGTGTGTGTGTGTGTGTGTGTGTGTGTGTGTGTGTGTAAATAGGACTTAGAATGAAGCCAAAATTGGAACTATTCCAATTTCAGTCTCATCAAGGTGCCAGTGCGTGCGAACTAGTCCATAAACGCAACAACCTATGTGCTGATCTATGAGCTCATAGCTCGGAAAGTTTTCGTGCAGAGAAATTAATGATTAAATAGACGATAAAGAAAAGATTTAGCCTTATGCACGCGGCTGTCAAGAATCCTGACCGACACATAATCAAACACACCGGCCAGGCTGTGAACATTAGGCTAAACCAGGCTGCGACACTGCTATAGATGCGTGTGTGTGTGTGTGTGTGTGTGTGTGTGTGTGTGTGTGTGTGTGTGTGTGCGTGTGTGTGTGTATGTGTGTGTGTGTGTGTGTGTGTGTGTAGGCACGTACATGCATGCATGCGTATGCGCATATGTGCTTGAGTACATAAGCGCATAAGCTTACAAATTGCTATCGGACCGTATATAGGCCCTAATTCTTTTCACGTGCGATACTGTCAACTTCGAAATCTAGCATCCTGTTATTGTTGAATACGATGACTGACATGATTATGCTTCGTTTTGTGATTTTAGAGAAGAAAAGGGGAAGACATACCCAGATGGAGGATATATTATGTGTACAAAAATGTTGCAAAACCTGCATTTGCCTGTGCAGTGGATCATATAGGACTGCTCGCATTTGATTTCCGGCGGGAATATGTTGCTCTGGCGTTTTGAAAATACAGCAAGTTTTTTTGCGTCAGAACCAAACACAGAATGGTACTCCTCTCTCTCCCTCTGTCGGTCTGACTGTCTGTCTGTCTGTCTCTCTCTCTCTCTCTCTCTCTCTCTCGTCTCTCTCTCTCTCTCTCTCTCTCTCTCTCTCTCTCTAAGAAATGTGCCTCTTATGTATACACAGCTGAAATTGTAAAATGTCAGTAAAAGAATTTCGGTTGTGACATCAGAATCCAGGCAGAAGCCTGAGGATCTCTGAACAAAGTCCAACAGTCGTCGCTTGCCGATTCTTCTGATGTCATTGCCGCTGAACCTCAACGGATACGGAACGCTCATGGGATAACAAGTTCCGATCGGGCCAAAGTCTGCCGTTAAAGTCTTCATTTTAGTGGGACGGATTTTGATGCTTGCTCCGCCCCCTGGCATGGAGATGAAAGGTATTAGGGGAAGATTTTACCATTTTGTCACGGTTTTCTCTGAGGTGGATGTGGAGAGGGGACGGGGTGTACTGAATGTACATAACTCTCCTCGAAAAAAAAAGAAGTCCCAAACGTAATGATAATAGATACGTAACGATGTAGTCTAGTTATGATGGTTTCATACTGTTCAATGTGGCACGTCGTTATCACAGAATTGCACAGATTTGGGCGATTAAAGATTCCAGGGAGGGAGGAAGGGGTGAAGGAATACGCCTCTGGACCTTCGTAGCAGGCTCAAGCTCTTCGCGCCGTCGGTTCATACTTTGACTTCCTCTACGGACTGACCGATTCGTCATGCGTCATTCTCTCTCTCTCTCTCTCTCTCTCTCTCTCTCTCTCTCTCTCTCTCTCTCCTCTCTCTCTCTGTCTGTCTGTCTGTCTCTCTCTCTCTCTCTCTCTCTCTCTCTCTCTCTCTCTCTCTCTCTGAGCCTGACTGTCTGTCGATCAGTCTGCCTGTGTGTCTGTCAGTCTGTATTTCTGTCTGTGTGTAGTCTGTCTGTCTGTCTGTCTCTCTAACCGTCCGTGTCTCAGTCTGCCCGTCCGTCCGTCTGTCTGTCTCTCGCTCTTATTATCTGTCTCCTTCTCTCTCTCTCACTCTCACAGTCTGTGTCTCTGTTTGTGCCTCTGACTGTCTGTCAGTCAGTCTGCCTGTCTACATGCCTGCCCGCCTGTCTGTCAGTCTGTCTGTCTGTCTTTCACTTTTTTGTGTCTGTATGTCTGTCTCTCTCTCTGTCTTGTCTCTCTCTCTGTCTTGTCTGTCTCTGTCTGTCTGTCTGTCTCTCTCTCTGTCTCTCTCTCTGTCTCTCTTTTTTAACATTGTGCTTTGATCTTTTAGCAGCACGAATCTAGAATCGATCCGCACATTCGCATAAACACATTAGTAAACGTATAGCTACTAAAATAATATGGGTTGAGGAGGAGAAGCTCCAGGGTTAATACTTCATAAGCAGACTGAAACTTGCTCCATTGCCAAGAAAGATATTGACGATTTTGCTTTACTTCAAATCTGCCTTGTGTTAATGTCGTCTTTTCCCGTAATTTTGAATCGATTTTATGTTCAGTTTAGTGTTAACGACAAACTTACTGCACATTCAGATAATTTTGCGTAGGTTTATTGTGGGGAAGAATTTTTGCGCAGGATTATCTAACTAGATTTCACCGATATATCCTAGTCTTATCCGTGATGTTTATTCTGTGTGGATCTACTTTTTCTTCCAGTTTTCGTTCTGACCATGGTACATGCAAGTGCATTTGGTGATAAAGAGTAATGTTACTGTTATGGGTCGTTTTTACTGCCTGTGTCCCATTGAATGACAAATTTTGTTCTATATTTTTCTTTTTTTTTCTTTTCAAATCTTAATTCTGCTTGCACTATTTAGCAAACCAAATTAACATGATGTGATCTTATTGAAGATGTACTTAATACTTGCTAAAACATCTGCAGACAAAATTCGGAAACACTCCCTTTATTGATAATGCAATGATTGTAACTGATGATTGTGAGAAATGTTTATTTTAAAGTTATCAAAATATCACCGCGGAAGTTTATCGAGAGTCTGTGGCTTTTACTTATGTGAATTTGTTGCAGGTGAAGTGGCTGAAATATTTGATAAACATTACTTTGCCAAGTTTAGTCTCATTTATCCCTCTAAGTGCTGA
>CM065728.1:58585022-58605022 GCA_033310375.1 Conus canariensis
CTGACACTTTTACACCCATGCGACTTAATTTTGCACCGCGTTGTTCCTGGTAGTGAAATTCCGGTGATGTTTATTTTAACAACAACCACAAATAAATGTGTATAGGTAATTCGACTTTTACGCTTGCTCCAAATTTTCACATTCCTCAGTTCCTTTTCATTTCACAATCGTTCCAGAGACTCGCATTCCTTTGCATCTACGCATCATTACTCCATGCGCAGTTACAGAGATAATTTCTTTTCTGACTGCACGCTACATAGGATTTTGTATCAATTAGGCTGTTCGTTCATTGCCTTTAAAATGATGGTTGGAACAATGGCTTTGCTGGAAGTCGGGAAACACGGTCGTTTGCTGATCTTTGTGATTTCAAAGGTACCATGGGAAAGTACTATATGAGGCGCATCCCGGAGTCGGGCGTCACGAGCTTCGGAGAAGGCACAGGAGTGGATAAGGATGAGAAGACAGACGAGTCGGAGGTGGAAAGAGTGCGTCATTTTTTCCCGGAGACTTGGCTCTTCGATGCCGTCTTCGTTGGGTAAGACTCAGAATGGTCGTGGTCTAAAACACCTCGTGGCTGAAAGCAGTCCTGGTTAGAACTCGTCGCACTTACTATTTGCCACTGTTCGATGCATCAGCTGCCCCATACGCTAACTGCCTCTGCACGAACCAGTATGTAAACTAGCGCATGAAACAGACGGCAGAGTAACGCTTATCTAGTACGCAATAACAGTCAAGTGGATGTCGACAGGTTTAACAAGCAGCAGACATCAGAGAAGCACAGCACAAAACTGCAACATTCCTAGGTGGATGGCATGAGGAGGACTGCAGACCTGAAGGAGAAGAGACAACGGTTCAGAGAGAGAGAGAGAGAGAGAGAGAGAGAGAGAGAGAGAGAGCGGGCGGGGGGAATCAGAATAAAGGCCGAAGGAAAAGAAGATGGTCAATAAAATGAAACATGTTTCCCTTTTGATATACATAGTGACGTAAAACTAACATTTGGCGTCATATACTTTACCATGTCAGACCATAGCATTCAACGGCAGTTAGCCAGCTCTGTCAGGCCGAATTTTTTCCGTGGCCAATGCAGTCATAAGACAGTCACGTGATGTCACCCCACTTCCGGCCCCGGAAGAAGCCAGTGTCAACTTCCTATAAGTCATTCATCTTCGGCCTGCCGTCAAAGCAAGATAAGTCTTGTGCTCTGTCTCGCCTATACTTGCCTTTGTGTTAACTTTGCTGTGTTTTGTTCTATACTTGATTCAGTTGTGGCTTGCAAATGTGAGGCTCTTGGTGGGAGCGTATTTATCAAAAGATTTGTCTCTTTTACCGGCACTCTCGGGAGCGTATTTATTAAAAGATTTGTCTCTTTTACCGGCACTCCCGCGACTTTGTTACTCGCGATCGTCGGCACCGCTCGCCGGTCGTGTTCCCCCACCATATTGCCGAGCCTCGGGTTCAGCACGCATTTTGTGCTGGTTCCGGCTTGCACTAGACCCTGAGTATTTTTGCCGTGTGAGGCTCTTGGTGGGAGCGTATTTATTAAAAGATTTGTCTCTTTTACCGGCACTCTCGGGAGCGTATTTATTAAAGATTTGTCTCTTTTACCGGCACTCTCGCGACTTTGTTACTCGCGATCGTCGGCACCGCTCGCCGGTCGTGTTCCCCCACCATATTGCCGAGCCTCGGGTTCAGCACGCATTTTGTGCTGGTTCCGCTTATTAAGGTTTAGGGCTCAATAACTATCACACCTGTACTCTTTACCCTTCACAGGTAGAACGTGTTCGAGTAAGGGTGTGTGACACTGATCTGCTTATTAAGATTTAGTGCCCAAGAACTATCACACCTATACACAGTGATACTCCACGTGTAGAGATTGCTATTAATAGCCAT
This sequence comes from Conus canariensis, assembly GCA_033310375.1. Lineage (NCBI taxonomy): Eukaryota > Metazoa > Mollusca > Gastropoda > Neogastropoda > Conidae > Conus > Conus canariensis. The sequence goes on from CM065728.1 coordinate 58,586,913, forward strand.
ACCAGTCACACGACCGGTGGCGTGTACGGGTAGTTCGAGTTTTCAGTCGATCTCTCGAGCACTTTGCACGACACCACACGGACGATCGAGATTAATTGATTTTCTCGATCGGCCACCTTGTCTCCTCTTTGCGGTCGTGTGTTCCGGGTTTGCTCTATCCACCTGTGCCCAACATGGTGAAGGACACCGCCGGGTCGAGCCACTCCACTGCTCGGAGTTCGCTCAATTTCCCGGAGAACCCGCGGGTCGATTCCATCTCGGAGCAATCCGTTCGCACTGATGAACGTACGGTTCGGGTAGACAGAGACGACTTCTCCGCGGAAGGGACGCGTGATCTTCCTCGTCTACCAAACCGACGGACGCACGACCGCGGCGTCCCAAGGCTGATAGGCAAGCGGCCACCATTTCAAAATGCCTTTCATTTGATCTGCCTGCTAGTCTAAGGGCAAAGCTCCCCTCAAGGTGCTGCCCAGAAAGTCTAATGGCAAGGCTCCCCTCAAGGGGCCCGGCCGAGCAAAGACTAGCCAACGGAATTCGCCCTCCCCCACCCCTTCTCCATCGGCCAGCTTGCCCTCTAGCCTACGGACTCGCTCGGAGACTTCTAACTATCATGCTGAGTCACGCGAATCTCGGCCCCCGGGGCACCTTGCCGAGCCGCGGACCAGCACGGGTGACGGATCTGGGATGGAATCACCATCCGTCACTCGCCTTGATGAGTCACGTATCTCTTTTTCCCCCCAAATTGATACGTGCACTCATAGCGCTCGGCCCCACCGGGCACAGGTGCAGCCAACACCTGAGCTCGAGGAGCGCTTCGACTCCGGAAGCAGCCTTATGGTCACCCCGACGCACGACCTCGGTGGTGTCCATAATCCTGGGCGTGCGGGCACGCCGCGCCATGGGCCCGGCCGTGCCCATGCACAAGGACGGTCGACCTACCCCGATCGAACGTCACCTTCTTCCCTAGGGGTATTGGACGTTGGGGAACCGACCTTTCGGATCCCCATTTGGGCAACGTCCGCGGTCCCGCTCCTCCGGGGGGAGGATCTACCAGCGGGACCAAGGGTAACCTGACATATTCCTCCAGGGGGAGGAACACGGGACCGCATCCTGACCAATCCGCACTTTCGCGGGTTGGGGGCTCGACTTCCGCATCCTCCTCCATACCATTATGGCCCTCCCAGGCCCATTCCAAGGACGTGTATGGTGCAGTGCACGGACCTGGACGGGGACGACAGGCCACGGCCTCTCAAGCCCCCCCCCAACAGTGATTCAGGTTACCCGGGTCCCCGGGGACTTTCTGCCTACAAGAAGAAGAGGGTCTCGTGGCTACGACTCGGCGGATGTCTGACCTACGCATTCGCCCAACGCGCTGGTCAGACCTTGAGTGCGGCCTACCTACCATGGTTTTTCCCCAGGGCCGCCACAGCCCGTTTACCTCCCCGGGGACCGGTGGCTCTATGCCCCCGAGAGAGACCAGTGGCTTAACGCCAACACCCAGCACGACCAGCTACATGGTCGAATGTGGCACCCGGCCTCACTTACCTGGGTCGACCTTGGTCTCCCTCCTCGGGCGCTGTCCTATCGGCAGGACGATGTCCCGGCCGCCGATTATAGGGCCACCGGGGACACACTACAGGCACCCCTCGACTTACCTCCTGAAGACGGGTGCTATGAACCCTCTCAGGACCAGTACCTCCCTGAGGCGGACGATGACGAGGAGCTAGCCCCCACCTCATTGTACGATGTCCGCACGATAGAACGGTGGCGACCAGACCTCGTTAGGAGGGAGGCCGCACCCGCTGACGAATTTCTCTCCCTCTCCCCCGGCCCAGAGATCTAGACCAATCTACCCAAGAACCCCTCAGTCGCCTCCTTGTTTACGGACAATCCCGTGACCAGGGAGATGGGCATTTCCCAGTCGGACCGTCGGTTGATCCCCCACCTGCCCCCCCCTACTTCCGGCGCCATCTCCTTTAAGAACCTAAAGGAATGGGTCCGAGTAGCCAGGATGGGCATCCTCCACACCACGGCGGGACACACCTACTTGGACATGCCCCTTCAGCGAGCAGAGGCTCTATGGCCGGAGGACGATGGTGCCATCCCAGTACCGGGGGACCCGGGCTCTGAGGCGCACCAAGAGCCTGACCCTCGCTTGTTCAGCGATCCTTTCATGCGACACCTAGTTAACAGGATTTCGCATCACCTTTCGGCTGCGGCGGACAGCGCAGCCAGAAGCCACTTCAACTGCTTGTTGGTCGCGAAGAGGCCGTGCTGGCGCGGACCTCTCTCTCCCCGACGCTTAAGGCAGCCCTGCGATGCATCCCGGGCCAGGTCCAGTCGCTCTTTGGCGACTACTCGGCTGACGTCATAGCACAAGCAGTTGAGGAACGCAAGCAGGCTGTGTCCTTTGCGCCCAGGCCACCGCCACGCCCTGCTAGACCCCCACTTCGTTCCTTCCCCAGGCACAGACCCTATCCCAGACAATCGCCTTCCCGCACCGCACGGCCCGCCAAGCGACCTAATCTTCTCCCAAGGCCTAAGCCAAAACCCCATCAGCAAAATTTTCGGTTAGGCCAACAGTCACGCTCCCGGAGCTGACTAGGGAGACAGCCCGAGGGGGACTTAGATCAGGTAGCACCCCCCCTCGCCCTATCCCCCACCCACCAGCCCAGACCCTCGCCCCCCCTGGCGGGCAGCCTCTCCCGGCATGCCCACCAGTGGAGACGCATACGCCTCACCCCTGGATAGTGGCGGTGCTACAGGAAGGGTTTCGCCTTCCTTGGGCCCACGAGCGTCCCCCCCCTCATGCTATCTCCCCCTCCCTCCCCCAACGAACCCTCCCCCGCCAAAGCAGAAGCTCTTCGCACGGAAGTCCAAGACCTCCTCAAAAGAGGGGCCATCTCGGAGATTTCCCACCCAAACCCCGGCTTCTACTCTTTGTGATCCCAAAAGCCTCGGGAGGATGGAGGCCCATTCTAGATCTTTCGCCCCTCAACAAGTTCCTCAGGCCCACCAAGTTCAAGATGGAGACCCCCACCCAGATCCGAGACTCCATCCATCATCGCGACTGGGCCACATCCGTAGACCTGAAGGACGCCTATTTTTCAGATCCTGATTCACCCGGCCCACAGACGATTCCTACGGTTCGTCTGGCAGACCCCGGAGAGGCCTGCACGCATAGTGGACCTCATCTCCTGCCTGTCACAGGCACCCCACACCTCGGCCAGAACCCTGTCCTCCCTCCTAGGAATGATGGAGTCCCTGTCTCCCCTCATTCCCCTGCGGCGGGTCCCCAAACGCCAACTTCAGAGGGAGTTCCGCCGACGTTTGTCACAGACCTCCGACCGCTGGGACCAGGTCATTCCCCTCGGACACTGGTTCATTTCGGCGACGGAGGAGCGGCTCACTCCAGCCACTCTCTCCACCGGGGTCCCCATCTCCCTCCCAACCCAACCCAACCACTGGAACTTTATACAGACGCCTCCAACTTGGGCTGGGGGGCCCACGTGGAGGACAGTCACGCCTCGGGGAGTGGGAGCTGGAAGCGGTCAGGCTAGCCCTTCTCCAACTCCAGCACAAGGTCGCGCACCGACTTGTTCTCCTCCTCACGGACAATACGTCGGTAGCTTGCTATGTCAACAAAGGGGGAAGGCCCGCTCCATAGGCCTCTCCCTCAGAACAGAGGCCCTCCTTCGCTGGTGTCGCGCAACCATTGGTTTGTGCCCATGATCGACCTGTTTGCCACCAGCTTCAACCATCACCTGCCCCTGTACGTCTCTCCCGTTCCAGATCCCCAGGCGGATGCAGTCGACGCACTATCCCTCCCCGGGACGGGCCTACTGGCGTATGCCTTTCCCCCCTTCCCCATCCTACACAAGGTGATCAGGAAGGCAAGGCTGGAAAGACCCAGGCTGATCCTCGTAACGCCATGGTGGCCGACCCAGTCTTGGTTCCCGGACCCCAAGTCCCTCACCCACGTTCCCCCCCTCCGGCTCAGCCCTCGCTGGGACATGCTGAGACAACCCCGGTCAGGTCTTCCTCACTCCAATCCCAAGATGCTTCGCCTACACGCGTGGCTTCTATGCCAGCCCAACTGCGAACATCTGCATCTACCCCCCACTCGGAGAGACCCCAGTCCGTCCTAGACACACTAGCCGGGGCAGGGGCCTCTCAGGGATTACGGGACTTCGCCTCGGCATCTCGCAGAGCCAGCACCGAATCCCTCTACAACTACCGTTGGGAGAGATGGATAACCTGGTGCTCAGATAACTCTGTTCCCCATTACTGCCCCTCCAACATCCAAATAGGAAATTTCCTCTCCCACCTATCCTCTTCCCTTAAGCTGTCGGCTGGCTCCATTCGGGGCTACAGATCAGCTATCTGCACTACCATTCGTCAACTGGGGGGCCCTTCTTTTGACAATGACTTTCTCCTCAGAGAGGTGTCTAGAGGAGTTGCTCTACGGGAAGCTCAGTCCCCTAGGCGCATTCCCCTCTGGGACCTTTTTACGGTCCTCGATGCCCTCAGAAAAACCCCTTTTGAACCCATTGCTTCTATTCCTTTTGACCTCCTCTCCTTTAAGACCACCTTTCTCCTCGCCCTGGCCTCGGCCAGAAGACGAAGTGAGATTCACGCCCTCAGCGGTGACCCCACAGATATCGCCTTCCACAGGGACGGCTCAGTCTCTCTCAAGTTCCTTCCGGAGTTCTGACATCTTGGAAAGGGAGAAAAAGATGGAGACATGGACCTTTGCCCCTCCAGGTGTCTCAGGTACTACTGGGAACGCACACGCCCCAGGCGCTCCTCCCAGAGACGACTCCTTATCTCCCTCAACCCCAACAATACTAGAGATATCTCGGCGGGAACTATCTCCAGGTGGCTCTCCAAGACGGTGAGATCTACCTACGCTCAGGCGTACAAGGATCTCCCTGTCCTATCACCCAGGGCCCACGAGGTCAGAGCACTGGCCACTTCCACAGCGTTCCAGTACTCTGTCCCCGTGCGCCACCTGCTGGAGGCAGCCTACTGGCGTTCGGAAAATCCCTTCATTAATTTTTACCTGAGGGATATCCGCATGACCAGAGCTGATGGGTCTAAGGGGATTTCCTTTGTGGCGGCCAATGCAGCCATATCGGTCAACCCCAAGAACCACTAGGGCGCTCGCCCTCCTCCGATTCCTTTAAATTCTGCTATGGTCTGACATGGTAAAGTATATGACGCCAAAATGGGGAGTTTGTGTTATACTCCCTGTTTGGCTAGTATACTTACCATGTCAGACTCTAATTCCCTCCCTACCTTCCCCTCTGGCGCCAAGGTTCTCGGGGTCACCATACACCAGGCCTCGCTGAATGACTTATAGGAAGTTGACACTGGCTTCTTCCGGGGCCGGAAGTGGGGTGACATCACGTGACTGTCTTATGACTGCATTGGCCACGGAAAAAATTCGGCCTGACAGAGCTGGCTAACTGCCGTTGAATGCTATGGTCTGACATGGTAAGTATACTAGCCAAACAGGGAGTATAACACAAACTCCCCATTTATGAGCGCAGTCTTATCGCAACTAAAATAGTTTAGGTGAAAATTCGAGATATGTTATCCTAGAAAGAGGCGTTTAATAGTGACACCCCTATAAATAAGGAACTTGCATATGTGCTGGAGGAAGGAATAGACGTGGATATGGAGATAACGGTAAAAGTCCCCTTTAAAAGCAATGAGCTGGGAGGATGGGGAGGATGGTGGGTTGGAGAGGGAGGAGGGAAGGGATTAGAGAAGCAGGGAGGCGGACAGGTTTGATATAGAAGTAGCAGGAACAAATGTAAAAAGCTCAAGACAGAATCAAGGTAACAAAGTAAAGTAAGAATATGGTTGGTTGAAGGAACAAGGAAAGGAAGTGGGAAAGAAGGAGAAGAAGGGGAGGGGGGGGGGGGTGAAGGAGAAACGAGACGAGAGAAGGGGACGGATTTTGGAGAAACATATGAATGAATGCACGGTCAGTTCAAACGAAATCTGTTTCACTTTCAGAATATACAGTTAAAAAAAAATTGATATGCCTTGCAGGCAATGGCGGCGCAACAAAGAGAAAAGTAAGAATATTATGAACATAAAGAAATATGTAATCATAGTACGAGGCATTAAAAATACTCACACAGACTCGGAACAAGTGAAAAAAGTTTGTTTGAAAATTTAAAAAAAAAAAAAGATAAAAGGCTACATTCATAAATACGTGTGTGAATTCAAAGGAGAACGTTGAAAAACTGAGTCCGTTCTTAGAGTTTGAAGACAAAGTTCTATCCACGTTGAAGACATTCAAGTTAAGAAGAAAAAAAAGTTGAATGCTGTTTTTAAGACCAAGAGATCAGAAAGGGAATGTTTCTGATGTAGGACGCTCTCTGATCGCTTCATTCTGGGTGTACAGTGTCTTCTTACCCTGTCATCAGTCATTCCCCGTTCATCAGTCAGGCTTAAGTTCAGAACATGGCAGGTAAGGAACTGTCTCAACGGACAGGGGCTGGGAGGAATGAGAAGGGGGTGAACAAAGGTGGTCTTTCTTCAGGTAATGTGCAGTCTCAGTCTTAGGCTTTTTCTTTGGGCAGATGGGAAATCAGAACGATGCGAATAACGAAAATGGTGAACGTCAGTATGAGCGAGGTACTTTCGCTGGTGTTTGTGGCGCGAAGGCGTCCTTTTGATATGGTCACTATGTTCGTGTGCATGACGTCGCGTTATACCGACAAAGCTTCATTGAAGAAGGAAAGCTGGGAAGTGTGTGTGTGTGTGTGTGTGTGTGGGGGGGGGGGGGGGGTGTGGGGGGGGGGGGGGGGGGGGGGGGGGGGGGGGGCGCAGGGTGTGATCACCTTCTCAGCAGTCAGTACGTCTGGTGATGACGCGTTGGCTGTTATAACGGTTGGTTATTTTTTTTTACATCACGTTACGTTAGTGACAGATAACAAACGACAGAATCCTATCCTCTGTTGAAGAAGTCATGTTTTATCCTCTTCTTTGTTCTCACGAGAAATTGCGTGTTTTCCCATCCCGGAGCCCTGAACACCTCAGGTGTAGCGTGAAGATATGTCAGGTGCTTGGTAAAAAAAAACAAAAAACATGGCAGTGCATGATCAGTAAATAGATCCTTCCTGACCTCAGACAGTATCATCATGTTTGAATGGGGAGACGGGAGTGAATTGTTTCTGAATCAGAGACCAAGTCGTTTAAACGGTTTCTTTGTGGTTGGCCTCAGTCCCTGTTGATATTTACTGATATGTATGTCGGATCACGCGATTCACCGAAGTTTGGAAATTTCTCGCGAAGGGTGCTCAACAAGGTCTCTGTCTTTGTTCACCAGTTGTTAGGGCCCCCAGTCTCTCTCTCTCTCTCTCTCTCTCTCTCTCTCTCTCTCTCTCTCTCTCTGATGTGTGTGTGTGTGTGTGTGTGTGTGTGTGTGTGTGTGTGTGTGTGTGATATAGCTAACGATTTCATTTAACACACCTACACCCGATTTTGGCAAGAAACTTGGATGGATGTGTGGGAACAAAGACTGATCGGGATGAAACGTGAAGGGGAAGAAGGTGATTGGACGAAAGGTGATGTTGGTGAAGCATGATTGGCCAAACGTGGTGCATGGCCTCTGTTAGTTTGAAAAGGATCCGGACAGAAAGCGGTCTTGATCAGTGCATCTGTTTTGGTGTTGAAATTGTAGAGGGTACGTGGGTCCATCTTTTGTTGGAAATTTCATGCATGCACGTGGGTTCTTACAGCCGCTGACGAAACATCTGTGAAGTAAGAATTTAGATTGATAAGAAAACAACAAATATATTTCTAAAGGGAAAAAAATACTAAAGGACTGTAACTACGGTGCTTCATCACTCACACACACACACACACACACACACACACACACACACACACACACACACACACACACACACACACAATCTATATCTATACCTCTCTATTTATCTGTCTATCAGCACATTCTCTCTAATTATCTATCTATCCATCTGTCTATCTACCTATCTATCTATCTAACTGTCTGTCAATCTATCTGTCTGTCATTTGTCTGTCTGTCTGCCTGTGAATCTATCTATCTACTTATAAAGACGAGGTGGGTCGTTTTTACCTTCTGCTATAGAAATGGACAGGAAGCAGATTGTTTCGTTCATTCATGAAGTTGAATCGAAAGATTTCATTTTGACAGGGGTGGGGTTGGGGGGAGGGGGGGGGGGGGCGTTGTGTGGAGAGAGAGAGACAGAGAGAGTAGTGTGTGTGTGCGCGCTCCAAAATGGTGGTTTTCTCGTCACACTGTTTTTCACACATACACGCACGCACGCACGCACGCACGCACGCACGCACAAGCACACATGTACATGCACGCACGCACGCACATCCAACCTGTATGTCTGTGCAGGCGCACACCCATGCAGACTTGGATACACAGAGACACTTGAACACATACACGCACGCACGCGCGCGCGCGAGAGAGAGAGATAGGAAGAGAGAGAAGGCGTGTGGTTTGCACACTGATACGAAATAATACAAGATAATCGGCGAGGGACAGAGACGCAGAGGAGTGTGGTGTAAGCGTTATCATGAAACTACGATAATAATAATATGAATAATAGTAATGATAATTATTATTATCATTATAATGATAAGAATAATAGTAATAATAATGATAATGATAACAAGATGATAATAACAATAACAAGATTAGTAATAATGTTGTTAACAATAATGCAAGACACAGAGAGTGGGACGTTCACAGAGAGAGAGAGGGTGGGTGGGTGGGTGGGATGCGGAAGTTACAGACAGTGGGCAAAGGAGGGACAGAGAAAGAGACGTTGAAAATAGCATTTACGGTAAACTGACGGGCCGACCTGCCGTGCAAGTAATGAGCCCAAACAAAGCGACCAAAAGCAAAGAAAACAAACAAATGAACAAAAAGAGAACAACGACAACAGCAACGACTACAACAACAATAATAACACACAAACAAACCACCACCACCAAAACAAAACAAAACTCACACACCCCGCCCCTCAGAGAGCAACAATCCATCTGCTGTCTAATAAGGAAGCAAGTGAATATGGAAGGGAATCACTTTAGGGGCCGTAACATTTCTGTCACAGGCAAATAAACAGGATGAGATAATTTGCTCATTGTGAACAAACAACAGCTTGCGCAGGCCAAATGGCATGAGAAAAAGAAAATCAAACTTAAAATGGCCTGGGTTACGACAGTGACATTTTTTCAGCAGATATAAAGTTGTGCAATCGATCATCATCATCATCATCATCATCATCATTCATCGTTATCATCATCATCGTCAACATGGGCAACATAATGACATTATCACCATTATTACCATGTCAGTTTTTTTTTCTATTTGCATGCTTATTTTGTGAATCTCACTATGTCTCTTTCTCTGCCTCTCTCTCTCTCTCTCTCTCTCTCTCTCTCTCTCTCTCTCTCTCTCTCTCTCTCTCTCTCTCTGTGTCACACACATTTTCTGGGTTGTGGTGTTTCCTAATCTCAAAACCCCGCGATTTCCTCCAGAGTATAAGAACATCATCAACGAAAGGTTGTGGTGGCATACTTCTTTTATGCGGTGCTTATTTGGATTGGGTGACAGGCACGTGTTGGCCCCCCCCCCCCCCCCCCCCCCACACACACACACAGAGGGGATCAGAGTTTAGATTATTTTCATTTTAGATTATTTTCAATCACATAAATTTGAACAATTTTCCCCAATCTTTAGCAAGTTTGATCCTGATCTGTTTATCCATTTGTTTTCGATTTGGGCATCCGTAGTTCTTGATTTTGCATTCCTTTGTACCTAAATTTTGTTTACATCAACTCTGACTTCTTTGTTGCATGTAGTTTTTACGTTTCATTTATCCTGATTTTCATACCCGTGCTCCTGATTTAAGGTCCATTTGTTCCTGAAGTTTACACACCTTAATAATTTTTTTACACCCGTTGTTCGGGATTTTTATATTATTTTCCTCTCTTCGTTCTTTCTGTTCTTGCATTACCTTGCTCAACAGTTCCATCCTACTTTCCTGATTTTTACATCCAGTGATTCTTGGTTTGCACCGTCTTCTCTGGAATCTTTTCACCCGTTTGTTCCTTATGTTTAAATTCTTTTGTTCCCAGTGTATCGCTTCTCTGTTCCAATTTTAAAAAATATTCCTTGACTTCATTTTATACGCTTTGTTCCCATTCGTGAAAGCCCTTCTGCTCCTCATTTTTACATCCCTTGTTCATAAGTTTTATATTTGCTCCAAATATTCACTTTTTATTCCTTGCTTTTCACAATTGTTCTAGAGTGTTACCTCCCTTTGCTTCTGATGTGTGTCCTTTGGGCAACATATCCCCACACACGGTTATTCAGATCACCTATCTTATGCCTGACGCTACCGTTTTAAATGAGTTGGGCTTTTCAATTATTGCCTTAAAATCACCCTTCCCATGGTTAGAGCAATTATCCTGCTAGAAACGTAGAAAAACCATCCGATGCTAATTTTTGTAGGTGCTACCTCTCCCTTCAAATAGCTAGAGCAATCCTTTTGCTGAAAGTTTAGGAAAACCATCGTTAGCTAAGTATTGTCTACGCTCTTATGCTCTTGCCACGGTTAGAGCAGTTGTATGGCTGAAGTTTATGGAAACCATTTTCAGCTAATTGTTGTCCGTGCATCGAGTCTCTTCGCATGCCTAGAATAATAATTTTGCTGGAAGTTTATGAAAACTTACTAGTTAATTACTGTCTGTGAACCCATTCACTTTTCATAGTTAGGACAACGATTTTGCTGAATGTTTACGAAAACCGTCTTTACCTAATGAGATGTCTATCTGTTCCACCCAAGACAACGGGCTCTTCTTTAGTGTGAGAACCGCCGCGGGGACTAGGGGCGTTGGCGGCGCGGACACCGATAAAGACACTAGAGCGAAAACAGATCAGGACGACGTGGAGAGAGTGCGCAAATTCTTTCCAGAGACTTGGCTCTTCGATGCCGTCTTCGTTGGGTAAGATGTGTGAAGGTCACGCTGTGTGTAACCTGTGATTAACACTCAAGTTCGTGTTGGAAAACGCTACTCCGACACTGTGCTTGCCTTCGAGAGCGTGTTGGCTGAAACTCTCCGACACGGATTTTATGTTCGAATCCTGTAGACAAGAACACGGTTAATTTTACTGTCATCAAAGTAGATTGAAATGTAATCTTTATAATCTTTTTTTTTTTTTTTTTTGCATTACATTGATGTTTATTTCTTATCTCTATATGCAGTTGTTGCCGATGTTTTTAAAATCGGAAAATCCTGTGCGACCTGAGGGAGAATTACGGACCCTTTTATTGTGCCTCGATTGAGCCAACAGCTGTAATGGTTAAAACGTGCGACACTCGTCACTTGCCAACCCATCAGCTGCTCGTCGTGAACATTCTGTACGAGCCAAAATATGAATAAACACACGAAACATGGTTCAAGGTAATGCTCGTTTAAGAGACAGTGGAAGAGAGACATGAATTTTTGACATATTTCTTCTTCAAGTGTTGCAGGTAACACGTACACACACACACACACAACACACACACACACACACACACACACACACACACACACACACACACACACACACACACAACATTACTCATCAGTAAGTAAGAGAATGACATTAGATGAAAGAGGAGAATGACGACAGTTCAGAAAGAAATAGAGGGACCAGAGAGCGAGCGAGCGAGCGAGCGAGAGAGAGAGAGAGAGAGAGAGAGAGAGAGAGAGAGAAGAATGAGGGGCACTGGATAGGAGAGGAAAAGCTGGATCTTTTCAACCACGGCAAAGTGTTGTGTGATAGCAGTTTTGATGCAATAAATACAGACACGAAGGGGTGAAGGAGTTGGTCGCCTGAAACGGCCAAACGAGGTTTGACCCCAAGGTAGGCTTCCCCACCCTTGCAACACACACACACACACAAGCACGCACGCATCATACACGCGCTCGCGCGCGCGGCCGCGCGCACGCCACCACCACGCACACACACACACACACACACACACACACACACACACACACACACACACACACACACGCCATTGACTTAACATTTGCCTCTCTATCACTGACAGCAAACTATTCATGGGAAACAGGGAATGATCCTCTAGGATCAGACCACATTCCTATAACAATATCATTGAATAATAAAATGGAGAACAAAGAATATTTTGAAGAAGATATGATTCCAAAATACAATTATAAATGTGCAGATTGGTCTCTTTTTAAAGATAGTCTTAGAAACATGCATATAGAGTTTTCATCTGTGGATAATATAGACGACCAATATAAACGTTTCTGTAAATATATTCTTGAAGCAGCAAATACATCTATTCTAAAGCTAAAAAGCACAAATTCAAAGAAACATAGCGGAAATGTTTGGTGGAACAAAGAATGTGAAATTGCAAATAACAAGAAAAAGGAAGCATTTAAGCTTTATTGCAAAAAGAGATCAGTAAGCAATCATAAGAAAATGAAAGAGTTTGGAAAGGAAAGTGATGATGTAATACAAAATGCTAAGACGCAACACTGGAATAACTTTTGTAATTCTGAAATTAGAGATTGTAAAGATATGAGGAAAGTTTGGGAAGACATAAAAGCTATGAAAATGGATTTGTATCTCCTCAGTATCCCATAAAAATAAACATGAATAATATTCCTAGTGCTGAAGAAAAAGCAGAAGCCTTTGTACACATGTTTGCTAATGTTAGCTGCCCTGAGGGACTGACAGATACTGATAGAAATTATAGGATGCATGAAGAAAATGTGAAGCAAATACAGAAGGAACACAGGGTAAGTGCAATAACCTTAATGCTTCTTTAACAATAACAGAACTAAAAGAAGCTATACGACAAATTCCAAATAAAAAATCATCTGTAGGATTAGATGCAATATCTAATCAGATGTTAAGGAATTTGCCAGAAAATTTTATTGATTTTCTTCATGGATTATTTGATAAATGTTGGAGAAGTGGTGAAATGCCGAAAATCTGGAAACAGACAATTATTGTCCCTATTCACAAACAAGTTAAATCTACTAACGATATTAAGAACTATAGGCCTATCGCATTAACATCCCATGTCTGTAAACTCTCAGAAAGAATACTTCTAAATAGACTTGTACATTATTGCGAAAAATATGATGTAATTCCAGTTAACCAAGCTGGCTTCCGAAAAGGAAGATCAACAACAGAAATCTTAATAAAATTATCTACTAATATAAAATAGCAATTTGCCAGACGTAAATGTATATTAGCCACCTTTTTTGATATAAACAAAGCGTATGACCAAGTGTGGCATTTCCAGCTCTTGAACAAAATTAAAGACATTGGCCTGTCTGGAAACATATATAACTATATTAAATGTTTTTTGCAAGACAGGGTGATACAAAGTAGAATAGGGAAAACTTATTCAACATCCAGAAACTTATCAGTGGGAATCCCGCAAGGGTCAGTTTTAGCTCCCCTTCTCTTCACCATATTAATGTATGATTTGCCAAGTAAGATATCGAACAATGTTTGTACTTGTCCAATATGCGGATGATATATGCATGTGGATGGAAGTAACTCTGAAAAAAGAAACACCCCAGCGTAGTATGAATTATATAAAAAAAAAAAAAGATTTATCAACGCGAGCTTGACAAGATGGGTGAATATATGAAGCTAAATGGGCAAAGTCTATCTTATGAAAAAACAAACATCATTCTCTTTAACAATGGCTCAAATCCAGATAGAATGCCTATCTTTACTTTGGGAAATACAACTATTAAATATGTAACACAGGTAAAATTTTTGGGAGTTCTTTTTACTTCAAAGTTAACATGGAACATACACATTGATAATTTACTAACTAAAGCAATGAAAACATTAAATTTAATTTTAAAAAAATGTCTCTAAACAAAACTGGGGACAAAACTCATCTACATTAGTAACACTGTGTAAATCTTTAATGCGATCAAAGTTAACATATGCACAAGAAGTTTTTTTCAGCGCTCCAAAATATTTATTAAAAAAGCTTCAAAGCATTGAATGTAAGGCATTAAAAGTAGCACTAGATCTACCAACTCATGCATCATCATCACGAACATATTTTGAGACTCAGATGCTTCCATTAGAAGAGTATAGAGGATTAGCGTGTTGTAAATATGTAATTAAAAATTCAGCTATCAAAACACACATCAACTCTGACATAAAGGTTAGGTCAGATATTGACTTTCTTAAAAGAGCTAAATCAATATCCTCTCAAGTTACACTAGCAACGTTCACAACCAAAACTATAACCGACTCTGGCATTTCTACAGATAAAGATTCAGTATCTGTCAGACCATCCTTTTTCCCAATACCAACATGGGAACTTCAAAAATCTTATTTTGATCTTGACCACACAAATATAAAGAAAGACGAAAACATAAATATGCTAGCCAGTTATACTAAATGCCATATTGAAGAAAACTACACGAACCATTTAAAGTATACACAGACGGTTCTTGTATAAGCAGTAAAACAGGGTGTGCCTTTTTAATTCCTGATTTGAAAATTGAGAAATCGTTCTATATTGGATTACACAAGTCCATATTTACAGCAGAACTAACAGCAATACTTATGGCCTTAAATTATTTGATCAACTCAAATCCCTCAAACTATATTTCAGATTCTTTTTTGTGTAGATTCAAAATCAGTTTTGCAGGCATTACAAGCCTTACAACTGCACACCCGGCCAGAAATGATTATGGAAATCAGTTGTTTAATGCACATGCTGATTGTAAGGGGTACCCAGGTAACGTTTTGTTAGATACCATCTCACTGTTCTTTATACTATAACGAAAAGGTAGACAGGGCAGCTAAACATGGCGTTAAGTGTGGTTCTCAGTCTGAATGCCTTCATTTTCCTCTTTCCTTGCACGAGCATTATGGCCTACTAAGGTCGCACATTTGAGATGTTTTCCAAAATGAAGTGAAACATCAAAGCAGCCAAGACCATTTTAATATTCAAAATATAAAAGATAACTTTATTACGACTAAAAAATTACTTTACTTAATGTATAGATGGAAACTTGATGCTTTCAAAACAAAATATGTCAAAAATATAGTTTGCATTTGTGGATGCAAAATATCTCCTAATCATATTCTTTCACGTCAAAGCTTGGAGATATTCATTCCAGTTTTATCGCAGAATAACTCGCTCAGTATATTCGATTCACCAGCTTTGACTTTTGACTTTTTTGTAAGTCTAGAGAACAGTCCAATTGGTCACTAGTTATAATCATTTTTTTTTTAATGCGGAAGTGAAGAAGGGGTAGAAGAGGTGAAGGGGTGAGGGGAGAGGAGGGGGGGGGGAGTATGATTTTGTTGATTTTTTTTTTTTTTTTTGCTATTATAATAGTGTAGCTATATATTCTTCCTACATTTAAAATGCACATAAATTTTCACGCCTAAGCATCCGCATGTATACACACGTGCATGAATATACAGAACTCCATACAGTTTGGACATGCACAAGTCTTACTCTTTTACTCATGTACTACTTTCTCTCTTCTTTTTTTTTTCGTCTAATATCACGATTAGTGGAAAGACGTTAAATGAATGACACACACACACACACACACACACACACACACACACACACACACACACACACACACACACACACACACGCACGCACGCACGCAAAAGCACGCACGCGCTCGCTCGCGCGCGCGCGCGTGCACACACACACACACACCACGCACGCACGCACGCACCACGCACGCACGCACGCACACACACACACACACACACACACACACACACCATCGCAATCAGGAGCGTCTGATAAGGAAACAGCCGCAACGCATCCCATAGAAATTGGAAGGAACGAAGACGGAAGGGGCTGAATATTAAGGAAAGGTTGCTGGAAACAGTACATCTGAAAGTCTGTGCAAAGAAACTGATGTTTGCAACAAAAAACGATAGAAGAATTAGGGATGAGGGGTGAAAGGGGTAGGCTGAGGAGGGGGTGAGAAGAAGGAAGGGAAGACGTGGGGGGGGGGGGGGGGGGGAGGAGGCGTTGAGAAGGAGAAGCGGGATGAACGTAAAGATCGAGTGAAATTGGAAGGCACAAATGCATGGTTTATAAAAGGAAATATATTTCCTTTCTGATGAAAAGAACACAGAATTGAAAGACAAAGAGGAATCGCAGTGCAACAAAACCATTTCACGATACATCAGTTTTAATGTGATAAATATAGTCATGCTAGAAGGCGTTAACTACATTCCCACCGACTAAAAAGGGAAATAATTGTGGATTAGTATTGATATATATATATATATAATAACAGAAGTGGGAGTCATGACCTGGATGCGACACCGCCCCCCCCCCCCCCCTTCCTTTCCCCCCCTCGGAGTGTAAGATGTTCAAGGCCAAAACATTTGTCTGAAGGGGGTGGGGTGGTTCTTCTCTGAAGACCTTCTGCTGTCAAGCTCTCCTTAGAGTTTCTTCCCACAGAACTTTGGTAAGAAGACGTGTATAGGGTTAGTCGCCCGTAGCAGTCAAGCGAGGTCTGATTCCAGGGCAGCTGGCCTCTTCTAGCGCCGATTGGTGAAAAGGAAAACAGTTTTATGAAAACAGACACCGCTAACGTCGAGACAGCTACAAAGTTTATCATCACAAAAAATAAGACTGGCAGGGCGAGGGCGCGGAGTTGGGGGAGTGGCAGGGGGTGAAGAGGAGAGGCGGAACGGTTAAAGAGGAAAGGGATAGAAAACGATGCGACCGAAAGTCCACGCAGATGAAAGGTAATAGAGAAAGCTATGTTGTTGTTGTTGTGTATGTGATAACATGCGGGCTGAGGGATTGAAAGGAAGGGGGTGGTGGCAGGGAAACAAGCAAGCCAGGGGAAGGGAAGGGTATGAATGAGAAATCGTTAGCGTGGAGTGCATTGAGGTGGGGACGTTTTTCCTCGTTGTAATGACACCAGCATATCCAGAAACGTTACTGAATCGCTGGAGGTGGTGAAATTGAATATAATGGTTGAGTAAAGTTCTGTGTGAAGTGGATAAAGTCGAGGAAATCACCCTGGAAGATCGGCAGATGAACCCACTGCCGCCTTCAGTATACTGCATGGACTTGGTGTACTGCTGACGCAGCTGCTCTCTAAGAGCACCCATGAACAGCCAAGCCTAGGCGCATATTGGTTACCATGATGACTCCACTAACTCGGGAGAACATTTCTTCGTTCAAGGCTAGCAACCAGTTCAACCATGCACAGGCCGGGGTCATTGCAAGTTTTTTTTTCTTTTCTTGTGACATTTGTCCAGGAAATGGTTGAGGGCCTTCAGTCCACCTGCGTGAGGCACACTGGTGAAGACGAAGACAGCATCAGTGGTAAATCTGGGTTGGAACTGATGACCGTTGTTGACGTTCTCGATTATATCTAGGCATGGGAATAGTCCTTTACATAGGTAGACAGTTGGAACACGATGGGTTGGACGTGACTTCTGTGCGGTGTTAAAACTGTGTTGACAGTCCTGATACATTGACATTGAGGATTCAGTGACATGAATTAATTGCATTTAACCCAATTCATTTCATGCAAGTATATTGACTTACTTACATATTTCTAATGATAATAAAACTTGGCCGAAATGCCTTTGATAATAGGGTGAGAAGAGAGAGAAAAGAGAGAGAGAGAGAGAGAGAGAGAGAGAGAGAGAGAGAGAGAGAGAGAATACGGAAAGAGACAAGTGAATTGTCGAGGAAGAGAGAGAGAAAAAGAGATTTGAGAGAGGAGAGAGAGAGAGGGGGGGGGGGAGTTCAAACAACAATCCACGTAGTATACTGGTCACCACACTCCAGGTGCATGTTAGAGATAAAACTGCAGTTGAACAAAAACAACAGGATGCATGGCTACATTTTTTCTTCTTCCTTTTTTTCCCCTCTTGCAGAGTTTCGCTTCTGATTAGAAGCTACTTCGGGCTGGCAACTGGATTTGTCAAAATACGCATGCTTTTGAAAATATGAAAGCTGACGTTTGATCATAAAATCAAAAGAGAAATGACTGGTTGGTTGCTAAGTCTTTTTAGAGTT
>CM065728.1:58610022-58615022 GCA_033310375.1 Conus canariensis
TTGTTGTTATCTGGCAATTAGGTTGTGAAAGTTATACATACTGTCCAAAGATGACAGCAGTCCATTCTGCGGTATCTGATGCCCGTGTGACTTTTTATGTTTTCTTTTTGTGTGTGAGATTGAGAGTTTTCTTGTATATTTTCAAACTTTTTGACGTAGGAGTGAAAAACTAAGGAGACTGTTTGGCGCTGTCAGCACAGCCTACGTTCATGTCTTAAGGTGTTGTTAGTTTAACGACCATGTTGTGAACGCATGTGTTGTTTGTTTCCTTCCCAGGATATGATTTTCGGTGGGACGGTGTTACATGTTTAATAATGTGAGCTTTTTTTTCCTGCTGCGAGTTTCACAGCCCTCAGAAGGCTTTGTCTGGTCGACTGAGTGAAACTTGGGCAACTCAAGTAGGAGTGTTAGGAAAGGTGAAAGTTACAGCAGTCCAAAGGCAAGTAAAAGTCGTGAGCTTTGAGTCAGCTCACCTGTTTACATGGAGAAGGAGCCGATGGACTGCAGGTGTGTCTGGACGTGTTTCAGATGCGCCTGACCTTCCAGAGCAACGAAGGGATCGAAAACATCCGTATCAGGCGGGTAAATGCCAGACCCACTCAGTACAACGCGGTCGGCAAACTCACGCATCGTATTGGAAAGGTACGGCGTTGTGCTGTGTCGTGACGTGTCACGTTCTGTCGTTGTCCCCGCCGAGATGTGCACGGTTGAATACGTCGTTCTGTGTCTGTAACGTGTGGTGTCGATCCTTCTGTGTTGTGTAGTGTTGAATGTGCTCCGTCGGCGTGTGGCACTGATGTGCTTGCGTTCCACCGCTAGTTTGATGGCGTTGCGTTGAGTCCTTTTTTGTCACGGTGTGTGTTGTTTTGTAGTTGACCGGTCCGTTGTGTCTTGTCTTACTACATTGTGCGGTGCGGTGTGTGTCGTGTCTGTTGTAGTTCGTTACATTTGGGTTTAACGTGCACTTACAGTGATATGGCAGACTGGGATAACAATCGTGAGAAGAGGACCCATCCTGCGCTATACTACACCACCAGAACAATCCTATACTAAACTACACAACATCACCAGAACAATCCTACCCCACACTACACCACCAGAACAATCCTACACTAAACTACACCACCAGAACAATCCTACACTAAACTACACCACCAGAACAATCCTACACTAAACTACACCACCAGAACAATCCTACCCCACACTACATCACCAGAACAATCCTACACTACACCACACTACATCACCAGAACAATCCTACACTATACTACACCACTAGAACAATCCTGCACTACACTACACTACACTACACTACACTACACTACACTACACTACACTACACTACAAGAACAATCCTACACCACACTACATCACCCGAACAGTCCTACACTACACTACACCACCAGAACAATCATACACTACACTACACCACCAGAACAGTTCCTCACTACACTACACCACCAGAACAATCCTACACTACACTACACCACCAGAACAATTCTACACTACACTACACTACACCACCAGAACAGTCCTACACTACATCACCAGAACAACCCATCCTACACTTCACTACATCGCCAGAACAATCCTACGCTACAGTATACTACATCACCAGAACAATCCTACACCACACTACACCACCAGAACAATCCTACACTACACTACACCACCAGAACAATCCTGCACTACGCTGCACCACCAGAACAATCCTACGCTGCACTACACTACACCACCATAACAATCCGACGTTATACTACACTACATCACCAGAACAATCCTACACCACACTACATCACCAGAACAATCCTACACTACACTACACCACCAGAACAATCCGACGTTATACTACACTACATCACCAGAACAATCCTACGCTACACTATTCCACGAGAACAATCCCACTCTACACTACCTACACTACAGTACATCACGAGAACAATCCTACACTACACTACACTACTCCACCAGAACAACCTACACTACACTACGCTACACCACACCACCAGAACAATCCTACGCTACACTACACCACCAGAACAATGACACATTAAGAAGGGTAGTGAAAATGGTGATTTGGGGCGCCAGCGGGATTAGAAACCGTAACAAATGAATGCGAACTCTGTGCTTTAACCACCGAACCACCAAGGCTGACTGTTCTGCTGTGTCTTTCCTCGCCTTCCCGTGTCGTGTTTGACGTGTCACACATCGTGTTGTTGTGTGGCGCTGTGACCCGTCACGTCGGCCACGTTGTGTCGTGCTGAATGTGTCGCGACGTGTCGTGTCACATCCCGCCCAATTTGCAGCATGGTGTCCACCCGGGTCGAATTACCGTGTGTGATGACATTGTGTCCTGTAGTGTTGTGTCGTGTCGCGTTGCGCTGCGGTGGTTGTGTTGTGTTGTGTTTTGTCGTGTTGTGTTTTGGCTCGTTGAGCGCTGTTGGATGTGCCCTTTCGTGTTGTGTTGCCCTTTTGTACTGAATCGTGTCCTTCCGCCGTTGAAGTAACGAAGAATTTTGTCGTATTGATTCACGTGTTGTGTGAGCGCCTTCAGCAATGTTGGATGAGTCACGTTGTGTCGTGTGGCGTCGTGTGTGACATGCGTGTATTGCTCGTCCCATAAACCCATTCACCCATCTTCCACTCTGGTACCCTGTGCGTCAGTCATTATTCCAGTCTGTGTTGATGTTAGCTTTATGGGTGAATGCAGGTCTACCCAAACCATATGAGGGGCACGACGTTCTGCTTCACCCCAATTCACCTGGGTCGTATCCCCTTGAGGGTCAACCTGACTGCTAACGGCATGACTGGAGACGGGGTGGAAAGGATGCTGCTGGTGGAGGTGAGACGTGTGGAACGAAGCACCCGGATAACGGCCAAGCAATGGCGCGAAGAAACAACAACAATAACAACAAAACAGACACAACAGACAGACAGACACACGCGCAGACACGCGCGCACGCACACACGCACACACACACACACACACACACACACACACACACACACACACACACACACACACACACACACACTCACTCACTCACACACACTCACACACTAGCAATAGGAATGAAATAACAACGACGAAAATGGTTCACGGTTCATACACGTACGTCCGTACCTGCGCAGATGTGTCTGCATGATAATTCACACACTCATGTTCTTTTCTTAAACGCCAACCCAACCTCTTCTTGTCTCTCTAATAAATGCGCGTCCACCCGAACAGGCTGAAGGCGAACGCCGGGTACAAACGACACCCGTCGTCCTGGACCTGAAGAACCAGACGCACTTCAAGGAGGACGTGAACATCAAGTTCCCAGATACAACGGTCAAGGGCTCACAGAAAGTTACCGTGGCAGTGGCAGGTACGACCTCCCACCTGTTCCTAAAGAGATCAAGTCGCTGCGGAATCTAGCTGCCACCCCCCACCCCGCCCCCGTTCCCCCATCCCACCCCATCCCTCTCTCCCGCCTACTCCGATTTTGTGTGATTTCTTTTTTAATTTGAAAAATGATGTGAAATACAACTAACAGTCGAATTTTCGTTGGTGGAGAAATTTCCGTCTCCCTTTGGAGCTGTTTCAGCTCATCAGACCTGGACTCGAGGACGATGGTTAGTTTATGATTTGTTTTATTTCTGTTCTCTTTTTTTTTTTAATTATAAGTTGCCTCCGCCGAAGATGTCTCCACCGGCGTCTCACTGTTTGGGTTTCTGTTGAGTCTCTGTCTCTCTGCTGATGGTCTGTAACCCAAGGATGAAGCAGTGAAATAAACTGACAGCAGAAGCACATCTAGGAGTCATGACCTGGATGCGGGCTGGTCCTCATAGAGTGTGAGGAGTTCAGGACCGAAACATTTGTCGGGGGTGCCGGGGGGGGGGGGGGAGTGTTATTCTCTGAAAATTTTCTCTTGTCAAGCTCTCCCTAATTTCGTCTTACTGGTGTGGATTCGGATTAAAGGCAAATCCAGAAATCGTTTTCACTGTCATCAGCATTGTTAGATACGGATTTTTTTTCTTCCACATTTGTCCAAATTTCTCTTGAAATAGTGCTTGAATCAGAGTAAAAACAGACAAGGCTCATTAATTGTTTCAGTATACCTTGAATTTTCAAGATGCGTTGCTGGTCTGGATTATAACTTGAATCCAGTGAGCGAAGGACTGTTTGATTACCCAGCTACCCTTCTCATATCCGCCTTTGTCTTCTTTTACTTCCTTTCTTTACTATTGTTCTCTGTTTCTGTTTTCATATTCATGGCTTTTGCCACTTTAAGATTTTTTTTCCTTTCTTTGATTCTTTCTGTGATCTTCCTATTCTTCCTCAATTTTTGACACGTGAAATTGTTACTGTGGTCGTTATTTTAGTAGCTTGCTCCAAATGATGTTCAGCTCTTTGAGAAGGATTCGGTCGACAGAGACGAAAGTATGGGAGGTGGTTTTTGATTGATATGCTTCTTTACAGATCACCTCGATACCCCCCCCCCCCCTCTAGTTTTACTCATCGTGGAGCACGTGCACTGTTTCGTTGTTTCTCTTAGTCCATGTTCCTCCTTTATGTGTTTGTTTCCGTCTCTTGACTCTTTCTGTTGCCGTTCTGTCTGTTTATTCTGTCTTTCCTCCTTCCCTCAGATAGATAGATACAAACATAAATACACACACACACACATATATATATATATATATAGAGAGAGAGAGAGAGAGAGAGAGAGAGAGATAAATACATAGGTAGCTGGCTAGTTAGCTAGCTAGAGAGAGAGAGAGAGAGAGAGAGTTCGTGTGCCTGTGCCTGTGTGTGTGTGTGTGTGTGTGTGTGTGTTAATAACTCTTTTTTTTTTATGTCACCTCCTTTAAACGTCTTTCACGCATTCCTCCCAGTTATCCCTGTCTCTTTCTCCCCCCAGCTCTTTCTTTTTTCATGAAAAGTCTTTCTCCGTAACCTCATTCAGTTCACCTTTGCTTCTTTATCTGTGCTTTGGATCCGTCCTTCCTTCCTTCATTAC
>CM065728.1:58635022-58640022 GCA_033310375.1 Conus canariensis
GATTTGTCCGTTGATAAGTTAAAACCGTTTGAATTCAAATAATTAACAAGTTTACTGACCGCAAATTGAAACTGTTCAACAATTTTATTACGCTTGATTTTGTTTTTTGTAAAATTACAATTTACATTTTTCCACATTGCAATATCATCTGCATAAGCAGCTAAAGTTGCCCCTTTCGTGTCAATCTGATTAAGATCATAAAGCATCAATGAGAAGAGGATTGGAGAAATGACACTTCCTTGAGGGACACCCATGTTAACATATCTTGTACTTGACAGCACACCATTTAGTTTTACTTGTAGCGTTCTTCCAGATAAAAATGATTGTAAAAACATGTGGAAACGACCTTTAATCCCAATTTCATGAGCCTTGGACAATAATTTAAAATGCCAAACAGAATCGTACGCTCTATGAATATCAAAAAACGTGGCTAAAGTAGAGTGTCGCTTAGCCAAGGCTTTTTTGACGTGTGAAGCTAAAAGACTAACATGATCAGTGACACCCCTCCCTTTTCTGAAACCAGCTTGAAATATTGGCAAAATCCCATTCTTTTCAAGGAAATGTTCTAATCGGAATTTCATTATCCTCTCAAAAAGTTTTCCAATTTGAGGAGTCAAAGAAATGGGTCGAAAATTAGAAGATTTTCTTTTTGATTTTCCTTGTTATGGATAGGTACAACTGTTGCTTTCTTCCAAGCCATTGGCAGCTTTCCAGAATTCCAGCATAATTGGAAGAACTCTAATAATTTTTTCAAAAAGCATTGTGGAAAATGCTTTATCATGTTGTAAGAAATGGGATCAAATCCTGTCGCAATTTTACCAGATTTTAGACGGCGAAGTGAGTACAGAAGCTCCTCCATTGTTAGATTTTTATTAATATATAACGTGTTGTCATTGTCATGTGGTTCAATGTTTCTCCCTTCGTTTTCAATAGTTCTTCTTCGTTCTTGCTCTTCTTTAGGCAGATGTTCAGTCTGACTCATTGCTGCGAAAGTGTCAGCAAATAATTCAACTTTCTCCTCGTTTGTTTTATAGATTTTATCGTTTTCAATCAAAACAGGATCTGGGAGATGAAAAGAACCTTTAGATTTTCTAATTTCTTTCCAAAGTAAAGCGCTATCGTTTGGGTGTTTGGAACAGTTGATGACTAAGTTTTTGTAATATTGCTGCTTTGCAAAAGCAACAACTTTGTTACTATTGGTGTTAGCTTTTTTGTATTCAGCGTGTAACTGTTCCACTCTACTTTTAGGCTGCGTATGACGGCTTATCATCCAGCTTTTGAAGGCCTTAGTTTTTGCACCCACGGCGACTTCACACGCAATATTCCACCAAGGGTTTGACGCTTTCTTTGGATGATTCTTTAATTTGACTTTTGGGATTGCAGAATCTGCAGCCTCAAGTATAAGTTTTCTTAATTCAAAATAACAATTTTCCAAACCTTCCTCTAACACTGTATTTTGATTGAAATTTAGAAAAGACGAACCTGCTGTCAAAATGTGATTGAAAAGCGCCCAATTAGCCTTATCTTCATTATATTTAGTGCATTCAGAATTGTAGATTGTTTTTTCAGGGCTCACTAGAAGTTGGATTTCAATAGGGAGATGATCACTGCCTAACGGTATTTGATGAACCTGCCAAGTACACAAAGGGTTTGTCTGGGGAAACTAAAGACAAATCTGTCGATGAGCAACGCTGATCTGATCGATCAGCAATTCTTGTCATTTAAAATGGTTAAGTTGGCGTTGATTATTGTACTGGCAAGGTATTCGTTGTTGTTAACAATATTATTGGGATTTTCGGACCACAAAGCGTGGTGGGAATTAAAATCGCCAAGAATAACCCATTGTCTAGAGCAGTCTAAATCCATTATCCAGTCAGCTTCACCTTTAGACACTCCATCCGGATAATAACAGTTCAAAATGTTGAAATATTTACCATCAACCTTAATTTCTATACAGCAAGAATATAAACGTTTATCTATTGAAGAACACGGTGTTTTGCACGGTTGATACATAAGATTGCAAGCTACATATGTAGCAACTTTTATTTTAACGTTGGCTTTTACCTCATCTATAACAGGTGGGTAGAAGAATCCGTTTAACTTGGGTAAGTCATTTTTGTGGCAATTCAATGACTGAAGCACAACTACGTCAAAAGAACGCTTCTGCAAAAAATTTTCCAAATATACAAAATTGCACTTACTTCTACAATTCAATTGTAGAAACGAGCAAATACCAGTAGGTTTGACTTGTTCAGGCCTCATACACATCATGTTATTCGTAAGGAAAAGGACTATAACTGAGAATACCAGCAACAGAGAACACCAAAAACGGATAACGTTTGACATAACTTCTCTTTGTACGTTCATTTGGAGTTCAGACAGGCATTGGACAGAATTGTTTTCAATTCAATGATTGACGAAGTCATGACATCAGAAATTTTTGTTAGGATGGTCAGACATTTCACTGAGAGATTTTCAAGATACATTAAAATCTTTTCAAGATCAAAATTTACAGATTGTTTTTTGAACGAACTTGAAGAGTCAGACTTTTCTTTAAGAGAAATTTGGCACAGATGTTTTCGAAATTTTTGATGTCTGTCCTATACTTGTCTGATTTGTGACAGCAATACTAGTTTGATTTGAACTATTAGTATGAGTTGGTAAAATACGTGTGCCCCAGATTGAAGGGGGGCTAGAATCCAAAGAAGTGGGCAGCGGGTTTTGTTGATTAGCCTTCATCATTCCTTGACTCAGAACCGAGGAATAAGACTTGATGTGGTGATTAGCTTTAATTGAATTATCGTTTCCCGGCACCCTGGGGTCTTCTTTTAATTCCTGCACCTTTACCTCTCCTTTGCTCTTTTGAACTGTGATTTGTCTGAGAGCCTCAGAATATGGCATGTGGTTGGAAGACTTTAGCTTACCGGCCAAAACACGTAATTTATATTCCGGGCATCCAAGGTAAGAGGCTGAATGATCTCCAGAACAGTTTATACAATGTTTGGCCCTGGTACACGACTCCAAGACATGGTCATTGTGACCACATCTTCCACAAGTCGGCTTAGCCCGACACGCAGACTTTGTGTGCCCCAGTCTGTTGCACCTAGTACAACGATAGACAGGTGGTACAAAAGGATCAACAGAGAAACACTGGAACCCAATACATATTTCTTTTGGCAGTGTTGATGTAGAGAAAGTGATTTTTATGGCTCTTGATTCACTTCCATCTTTATTGGGAAGTCTTTTAACAGAAGAAACATGACTCAGTTCTTTCTTAATGTCAGAAAGACTGATGTCAAGAGGAATTGGCTTTACCACACCTTCGGTGAAAACCTCAGGTACAGAACATTTTATTAAAATTCCTGACAAATTGGTTGTTTTTTGTAGTCGATTTTGTTGATCGGCGGAAGTACAACCGATCAACCACCTGCCTGAGGAGATCTGTTTCTGACCGGCTATGGGTCCAATGGAGTTGACCCAAAGCTTTTTGCTCAAAATGCCCAGACCACTCAGTGTGGCAGATCCTTTCTTCGTATCTTCCAGAAGTACTGGAAAGCGAAAAGAAAATGATTTCTTTGGAGAAAAGTTGGGATTTGTGGAAGATGTGTTCACATCAACAGTTGCTGGGACAGGGGATGATGATGTGGACGAATTTGCGCATGATACATCTGGCGATAAAACAGAGCAAGATTGTGACGATTTTGCTGTTTTTAAAGAGGTATCAACAGCACATTCTTCTTCAGGACAACTGTTTTTTCCCTCACCAAGCTTAGATTTTATTCTATTAATAAGATGCTTTTTCTTGCCATGTTTAGGAAGATTATTTTCAACTAAGATTCTTTTAAGTTGTGAAACTTTGAGATCATTCAGACAACCAAATTCCTTTTCATTTAATAACTGCACTGAGCTTGGAGACGCCATGCAGGATCCTTTTTTTTTTCTTCGTTTTTGTGGGAAAAAAAAATAGAAACTAGGGGGATGGGGGGCAAGGGTGCGGCGGGAAAGGGGTAGGGGTGAGTAGGAAATGAAGGAGGGGTGAGTTTGGGAGGGAGTTACTTTAGGTGACTAGATTAGAAACACACACACACCACACACACACACACACACACACACACACACACACACACACACACCACCACCACCACCACCACCAACAACAACAACAACAATAACAACAACACTTAAAGCAAACAAGCTAACAAACAAACAGAAGGTCCAACACCAAACACTACAGTGATAGTACACGGGAACCCATCACTAATTATGACTAGTACTATATGGTATGGGTTTGATAGAAATAATAAACAGCATACATGGTATGAGTCTGGATAGAAATGATTAATATATATTTATATATAACACGTTAGTTTAGAGGGGGGGGGGGGTAAACAAAGAGAGGTCTTTTCAAATAATCCAGTCCCAGACTGTCGACTTTTAAAGTAAATACTATTTAGATGAAAACATAATCAATTAGGAAAATTGATTGTGCAGCGCTGTCCTGTATCTACTCTATCTAAAAATGTACAGGTCAAACTAACAGGCTTGAGAGGTATCA
This sequence comes from Conus canariensis, assembly GCA_033310375.1. Classification (NCBI taxonomy): domain Eukaryota; kingdom Metazoa; phylum Mollusca; class Gastropoda; order Neogastropoda; family Conidae; genus Conus; species Conus canariensis. Next base: position 58,639,578 of record CM065728.1, read on the forward strand.
ATGAAATCTGATTTTGGTATTAGAACATGACACAATTTGGATTTTAAGAGATAGAAGAGGTGGGAGAAGTTAGCACCACACACTGACTTGATTGTAGACGGGAGAATCCAGCATGTCAAGAAAAAAGAAAGCAAACACGCCAGCACACGCAACTTTCGCTGTGATAATGACGTCAAGATCTGTGAGACGAGGGTAAACAAAAAAGACGTGATAAACGAGAAGAATGATTTGAAACTGCCCTCGAAGTTTCAGCAGGTCGTAAGACCCGCTTCCACAAGGTACAGCAGTCAGCGGAGGACACACACACACACACACACACACACACACACACACACACATGCACGCACGCACACACACACACTCATACACACACACACACACACACACACACACACACACACACACACGTGCGCTCCCGCGCGCCTCTTCATAACGAGTGAAAGGA
>CM065728.1:58645022-58697522 GCA_033310375.1 Conus canariensis
ACTCGGAATTCTCAAAAACACTAATTTTATGACCAGCTAAGATACATATGTAGGGAGTCAATTATTCAATGCCTTCGACAGCATGATACGTTTGTCAAAAAGATGTTCAGACATAGGCAGGATTCGAAATTGTTACCTTTTTTTCCGCCGAGAGATGGGGATTAGATATGGCGAGTTTGTCTGCTCTCAGGTAATGGGAATCTTATCCAGCACAGTAAGCCATAATCAATTTGAGATCGTATGTGAGCATTCTGAAACATTTGAGTGGAATTGATATAGGGTCAGTACCTTAATTTCCTCAAGATGTGCCTGCCCCTGGACTTGATTGTCTGTTCTGCTTTACAGTCTGTTTTCCCTAACTTTATTGATTCTACGTCCTTTGATGGATGAACTGAGTGGGGAAAAATAGCTATTGTTTGTATGTTTCTTTTGCAGAAGCTTTAGTCATATAATCTATAGAGATATCACTAAGCACAATTAATTGTTTTTACAACAGTTTTCTACTTCCATGAGATTTTACTGTAATCAGTGCTTAATGTTGTTCATATTATTATCAGGGGTAATATTCTGCCATGTTCAGAAAACAACTCGCATGATCAGTCGTCATTTGAAACGTTTGATGGACTGTCATATGAACAACATACAGAAGAAAATGGGATCTAAAAGATAGCCCTGCCGTATTTTTTTCTTGGCAAACTTTTGGGCAGAATAATATGTTTGAGTGCAACAGTTGGGTGTTTGTGTCCCAGATGAGATGATAACACTCAAAGGAAAGATGTCATTTGCGTACTATTGCCATCAACAGACATCTTTACAAGTCGAATATCAAAGGGAGAGAGAGAGAGAGAGGGGAGGGGGGGGGGGGAGGGAAGTGTGTGTGTGTGTGTGTGTGTGTGTGTGTGTGCGTGTGTGTGTGTGTGTTGTGTGTGTGTGTGTGTGTGTGTGTGTGTGTGTGTGTGTGTGCAAAATAGAGAAGGAACAAGAGAGAAAACAAAATTGTAACACACTTCACATACACAAATAACACGAATGCTGAAACAGAAAAACAAGTGTAAGGGATAACAGTCGCGTCATTTGAAAGAGAGAATGTTGAGACAGACAATGCAATTGAAGGTGAAGAGGGAGAGAAAAGGGAACAGCGAAATACAGACAAACGGACACAATCATTTGTAAAAGCTCTTGCAATTCCATGCTGTCGTCATTCCATACCATGTGTGAGATAAGCAATTAATGATTCTTTTTTTAGCTGCACATGGACAAAGGCGACTGTATCTATTTGGTGCATGTGTTTTTTGAATGTTGTCTTATTTATCATTTATAGTTATTATTTATTCCATAGGGTGGAACCTGATCTTGTTTAGTTTGTTTTAGGAAAGTTCTGTACTTTGTCTGTGTCCTTGGCGGTAACTAACCCCTGTCTTTTCAAATTAGGAAAGTTAGTTATAGGGATTGGGTGATGGAATTCGTGTTCGTGTCTGAAAGAATATACAGGCAATTTGCTTATTGATGTTTGGTTCACTCGCTTTCACAATCTTCTGCATGATGAGCTCCGTGCATTCCAGTCGCTTAGCTAAACAGAGTATGAAGTTTCTCGAGTCTGATTTCATGAAGATGTGTCTATTTCTTTTAATGCTCCGTGTATTGCAGTCGCTTAGTTAAAAAGAATATGAAGTTTCTCGAGGCTAATTTCATAAAGATGTGTCTGTTTTAACTTTTTTTTCTATTTTCAGTAGGATTGATTTGGGTTCTCTCTATTGTGCAGTATCATCGACTGTTTCAGTGTGCTCACACTGGCAGAGAGAGACCCAAGGCTCTAAAAGTTCATCATTCAAGGATAAAGGCATAAGGCGGTGCTTAGGGTCTTCCAGTCTGTTCTTGCTGTTCATTCAATACACAGAGCAAGACAGTAAGATGGAAATAGCAATAGAGAGAACAAAAACAACAATTGCAATAATGATGATAACAATAATAACAAGATCAATAATGATAATGATGATAACAGTTATAATTATATTGATATTATTGATAATAATAGTGATATTAATATTGATACTACTACTACCAGTAATAATAATAATATAGCAACAAGAACAATGATAATGATAATAACTATGATGATTATGTTGATAATAGAGGGATAAAAAATACTAGGTATAAACAAAGCATAGTAGGAATAATAATAATAATGATGATGATAATAGAGGGATAGGAAATATTAGCTATAAATAAAGCATAGTAGAAGCAAAATCACTAGATGCACAGAATAATTAACAGAGAGAATCAGAGAGAGAGAGAGAGAGAGAGAGAGGTGGAGTCGGCAGTTTCTCATTATGCTACACAGATGGCGAACGTGACAATGAGGAGGGCAAAACCAGGGGACAAAACTGCCGTGCTGGAGGTCAACAGGAATGTCTACTGCGGCCTGGATTACCTCCCGTACATTTACGACTCGTTGATGCTGGACGACAACTACACATACTACGTTGCTGAAGTGGAAAATATTGTGGCAAGTCTTTTACCAAGTATTGGAAAGTTGCATGCGTGTGTTTGTTTGTTTGTTTGTTTTCTTTTTCTTTTTAGTATGCTTGCTCAGTGTGGTTGCTTGTGTGTGTGTGTGTGTGTGTGTGTGTGTGTGTGTGTGTGTGTGTGTGTGTGTTGTGTGTGTGTTGGAAACGAGTGAAAAACAACAAGAATCCTGGTTATCCTATTCAGAGAACGGAGAGTGGCTGTCTGATATCCAGCACTAGAACAGAAATACTTTCAACACTGACGCATGTATATTTCAGTCAGCTCCACTTTTCTTTACCTTTTATTGTTTAGGTAGTAATACTTTCCCTTACCTACTTTTACTCTGCGTTTATTTCTGGCAATATCACGTTTTCTTACCTGTTACTCTATGTATCATCCTGCCAGCATTATTTTTCCTTGCCAGCATTACCTTTCTTCACCTTTTTTTACACATGTCGTTCAGCCAGCATTACCTTTCCTTACCTTTCTTCGATGTGTCGTTCAGCCAGAATTACTTTTCCTTACCTTTCTTCAATGTGTCGTTCAGCCAGAATTACCTTTCCTTACCTTTCTTCAGTGTGTCGTTCAGCCAGAATTACCTTTCCTTACCTTTCTTCCATGTGTCGTTCAGCCAGAATTACTTTTCCTTACCTTTCTTCCATGTGTCGTTCAGGCAGCATTACCTTTCCTTACTTTAATTTGTACTCCACGTGTCGTTCAGCCAGCATTACCTTTCCTTACCTTTTATTCCATGTGTTCTTCAGCCAGCATTGCCTTTCCTTGCCTTTTATTCCATGTTCTTCAGCCAGCATTACCTTTCCTTGCCTTTTATTCCATGTGTTCTTCAGCCAGCATTACCTTTCCTCACCTTTTACTCCATGTGTCGTACAGCCAGCATTACCTTTCCTCACCTTTTACTCCATGTGCTGTTCAGCCAGCATTACCTTTCCGCACCTTTTACTCCATGTGTCGTACAGCCAGCATTACCTTTCCTCACCTTTTACTTCATGTGTCGTACAGCCAGCATTACCTTTCCTCACCTTTTACTCCATGTGTCGTACAGCCAGCATTACCATACCGTTTTTTTACTCCACGTGTCGTTACTTCAGCCAGCATTACCATACCGTTTTTTTTACTCCACGTGTCGTTACTTCAGCCAGCATTACCATACCGTTTTTTTACTCCACGTGTCGTTACTTCAGCCAGCATTACCATACCGTTTTTTTTACTCCACGTGTCGTTACTTCAGCCAGCATTACCATACCGTTTTTTTTACTCCACGTGTCGTTACTTCAGCCAGCATTACCATACCGTTTTTTTTACTCCACGTGTCGTTACTTCAGCCAGCATTACCATACCGTTTTTTTTACTCCACGTGTCGTTACTTCAGCCAGCATTACCATACCGTTTTTTTTACTCCACGTGTCGTTACTTCAGCCAGCATTACCATACCGTTTTTTTACTCCACGTGTCGTTACTTCAGCCAGCATTACCATACCGTTTTTTTTACTCCACGTGTCGTTACTTCAGCCAGCATTACCATACCGTTTTTTTTACTCCACGTGTCGTTACTTCAGCCAGCATTACCATACCGTTTTTTTTACTCCACGTGTCGTTACTTCAGCCAGCATTACCATACCGTTTTTTTTACTCCACGTGTCGTTACTTCAGCCAGCATTACCATACCGTTTTTTTTACTCCACGTGTCGTTACTTCAGCCAGCATTACCATACCGTTTTTTTTACTCCACGTGTCGTTACTTCAGCCAGCATTACCATACCGTTTTTTTTACTCCACGTGTCGTTACTTCAGCCAGCATTACCATACCGTTTTTTTTCTCCACGTGTCGTTACTTCAGCCAGCATTACCATACCGTTTTTTTTACTCCACGTGTCGTTACTTCAGCCAGCATTACCATACCGTTTTTTTACTCCACGTGTCGTTACTTCAGCCAGCATTACCATACCGTTTTTTTTACTCCACGTGTCGTTACTTCAGCCAGCATTACCATACCGTTTTTTTTACTCCACGTGTCGTTACTTCAGCCAGCATTACCATACCGTTTTTTTACTCCATGTGTCGTACAGCCAGCATTACCATACCGTTTTTTTACTCCACGTGTCGTTACTTCAGCCAGCATTACCATACCGTTTTTTTACTCCACGTGTCGTTACTTCAGCCAGCATTACCATACCGTTTTTTTACTCCACGTGTCGTTACTTCAGCCAGCATTACCATACCGTTTTTTTACTCCACGTGTCGTTACTTCAGCCAGCATTACCATACGGTTTTTTTACTCCACGTGTCGTTACTTCAGCCAGCATTACCATACGGTTTTTTTACTCCACGTGTCGTTACTTCAGCCAGCATTACCATACCGTTTTTTTACTCCACGTGTCGTTACTTCAGCCAGCATTACCATACCGTTTTTTTACTCCACGTGTCGTTACTTCAGCCAGCATTACCATACCGTTTTTTTACTCCACGTGTCGTTACTTCAGCCAGCATTACCTTTCCTCACCTTTTACTCCATGTGTCGTACAGCCAGCATTACCTTTTCGTACAGCCAGCATTACCTTTCCTCACCTTTTACTCCACGTGTCGTTACTTCAGCCAGCATTACCTTTCCTCACAACAACCCACAAAATATTTCTGGTTCCGATATAAATACAATAAACACTTAGATACATACTACTAAATACTGATATTTTAACGTGTAAAAAAAAGCTTGAGCTGATATAGGCGTGTGGTGCAAAAGAAAAACAAACAAACAAACAACAACAACACAGTAAAAAACAACGAAAACAGCAAACAAACCGAAACAAAAAAGGAAGGAAAAAAAGAAAAAGAGACATAACAAAAAGGAAAAAGACCGCTTCCTGACTACGTGCGAAGGAGATCAAAAACAACACAACACATATTAATACTGTACAATTACAGTACAATGCAATCCAATCCAATTCAACCAATAAATACTTTTAACTTAGTGTAACATAATTGTCTGTACAGGTCGCCTTCTATGGAGTATGCCTCATCGATGGCGGTAAAACCTTGATGGCGAGGTCAGGCAGGGTCAGGTGCCACTTTGAAGGTCAAGGTATCTTAGGTTCATATCCTACAGGCAGTATATCGGGATTTCTCCACTGTACCAACTGACCCCAGATCTCAAAGTCGCCGTTGCGCTTTGGCAATACGTGCGCCTTGATCAATCGTGCCAGTTTCAGAAGCATCAGTGAACTTGTCTGGATACGGGTAAGTACGTTGAAATGTAATGACAGGGGTTGAGAAAGAAACATATTCGTTTCCACTGCTTTCTTCTTAATGATCAGAACATAATGTTGTTATGAAATAGAGCAGATTGGTAAGATGAGATTTACTATTACCGTCATTACCGTTGTTAATACGATGATGGTGATAATGATGAAAAAGCAGATGATGATTTTCATTATTAGGATTTTTTACTTATCATCGTCAACATTGTTAGTATGATAATAATGATGATTTTTATTATTAGGATCATCTTTATGGTAACACAAACAAGCAACCTTGACCTAAAATGCACATCCCATCAGAAACTATAAAACGTCGGTGGAACTCGTCCTCAGTTCATGCAAAGCAACGCTAACCACCGGAAGGTAAACTTGGAGGTTCAAACAAGTGCTTCACGAGATCCAGCAAAACGGGTATGCTGGATGAAACACTGCACCGCCAGAAGCCCCATCAAAGCCTTCCACTCTACAGAAGTCTGAAAAGCAATGTCAGTACAACTGTGACATCAAGAGCATGGAAGCAGGCTTTACTGGATGGAGCTGCATGACTGGAAATGCACACGGTCCTTCCAGAATGGGAAAACCATCCAAAGAGTGGAACGAGATGGGATATTTCATCCCACTAAGGTTCTTCAAAACAGACGATTCTGACTGAACTTCATGTGCCAAATGACAGTAGAATGGAGCAGGCTCATATGTACAAGCCTGAGAAATATGGCAGACCAGCCAGCAGCTGGAGGGAATCTGGCTTCCTAGCCAAAGCGCTCGCCAAAAAGATTAGAGTAAGGAGGGTCGTGGGTTCGTCAGTCTATGATATGAAATAGCTCGTGATTCCTGATAAGAAGACGACTATAATCCTAAAGGCAATGGAAAAGGCAGCTGAAAAGAATTCCAGCTGGATTCGGACGAGGAGGAACAAAAGTGAACTTCTCCAGGCTTGAATTTCCCATCTTCGAGCAGGTGTTCGATACTGATGCGGGTAAGACATCCTTCTACACAGGCAACACCGTCAGACACCCATCCATGTATCTGCAAGGTGCAGATCGAATTCTGACATGACAGGAAAAAGAACATAAATTCTGGCCGCAGAAGGGCATTTAGAGTCATGACATGAATGCGGCCCAGCCCCCTTCGATTGTAAGTTCAGGAACGGGGGTGGGGGAGTGGGACGGGGTTGAGGTGGCAGTGGGGGGTCTTTTCTCAGCTGACCATCTGCTGTCAAGCTCTCCTCAGGATTTGTTCCTACCTAGTATATTATTATTATTATTATCATCATCATTATTACAGCTGTTGTTTTCGTTTCATTTCTTTTGCTGTTTCTTGTTCTCCTGTTTCTACTTAATATAATTGTTATTATTATCATTATTATTATCATTGCTACTGTAGTTGGTGTTGATTTCTTTTGCTGTTTACTTGTTCTCCTGTTTTCTCTAGTTACAGTTTTCGACGTTGGAGGTTGCTTTTCTTTGCTACATTTTAATATTTCATTTAAATTATATTCTTTTTAGATCTCTCCCTCCCTTCACCCCCCCCCCCCCCCCAACACACACACACACACACCTTCTGCTCCTTCTCTGTCTTTGTCTCTGTCTGTCTTGTCTCTGTCTTGGCCTGTGTCTATCTGTCTGCCTGCCTGCCTGTCTGTCTGTCTCTTTGCCCCTCCCTCCCTCCACTTTCTCTCTTTCTCTGTCCTTCCTCACTTCTACTTCGTTTGAATGTTAGACCGGCGCATGCGCATTCACGTGTGTGTGTGTGTGTGTGTGTGTGTGTGTGTGTGTGCGTGTGTGTGTGTGTGTGTGTGTGTGTGTGCGTGTGCGTGTGTGTGTATACGAACGCTTATTTATATCTTTCAGAACCAAAAGATTTTCCAAAACGATCCTCACAGACGGACGCCCGACCGATCCAGTCCTGAACCCGGCTGCCCTCTCGCCTCAGTCACGGAGCTCAGCCAGGAGGACTTCGTGCACCTAGTGGACGCCATGGACAGCGGTCAACGCCACTTTCTTTTCCCCAAGGACGTCTTCACCACCTTTACATGGCATTTCCGGGTGGATCAGCTTGCTTCCAGCAGGGGTGTCTGGGGAAACTGGGACCCTCATTTCACCGCGACTTCGTCTCTGGTGGAAAGAATTCTGCACCCAGAACTGGGCGATATGGAAGATGCTTCGGGAAAGCCGTGCCTTAATTCCCACAACACGAGCCCGTATTCTGGACTGCTCACAGCTTCCATGATCGTTAGAACGCCTTCTGGGCCTATGGTTTTTCTAGACGTGTTCGGGAGCATAACTGAACGAGAGGACCTGAAAGCTCACCTGAACTGTTTCCTCTCTGGCCTGCCGCGTCGGTGGATAGACTGGACATTGAGGCAGATAAGTTCTATATTGGAGCTTACACCAACACAGAGGAGGAGGAACAGATGGTCACTCGAGAATTGGAACTGTTAGGCTTTGGGGATACAAACAACGAGTTGAAAAAACTCTATTACTTCTGGCAGAGTTTTGAAACGCTGAAAACGTCTTGAATATTGTGCCTGAGATCTGAACGACGAATCGACAGCGACAATCATACTTGCTCCATCGCCATAGGTACAGCGGACCTGTTCGCATTTTTTTTTTTTTTGATTGAACAATTTTTCATTTTTTACAAGACATACACAACTTCACACCGAGACATACGCATTCCCTTCATAAGTTGTAAATGGGGGAAGGAAAGAAAAAAAAAATGGAAACACACCATCCTTCCCCCTCCCTCATACATATATCTGTATTCACATACACACGTGATGAATGACAGCACTCTTGAATATTACACACTTTCCCCTCCCTCCCTCCCATTTCTGTGTGGGGTATAATTTCTGCCATATTTGCCAGAATAAATGAAACGAGGATGAGAAAATCAAACTAAGTAAATAAAGATACAGTTTGTACTTTACATCAATGACAACATACATCATACTGCACACAGTGTACAGTAACAGGAAACATGTGCACACACTTTAGTATTTGGGAGTCATAAAAAAAAAGTTGCAACAGGCCCGAAAGCCATGGGTAACAAGCAATTACCCTATACAATAGATAATACATGTGGATACAAGACTGAAGAACAATTGGTGACACTCATGTAATATAATAGATATTTGTGGAATGGGAGAAAGAAGGCAATCAAGGAATTACTGTAAGATATGGGAACCAGGTTTCTTCAAACTGTCTTGCATTATAATTTATAACAGCTAAATATTTTTCAATATTATATCTATTTTTCAAAATTGCAACAAAAACCAACAAAGTAGGATGGACATCTCGAAGTTTCCATGTATAAATGTAGAATTTAGCTAACAGAAGAATGAGGTCCATTACTTTCTCTGTTTTTATATCTACTTTGACCCCAAATAGAACGAATTCCTTGTGTATGTTTATAATATGACAATGTTGGCATTTGTCTTTGAACATATTTTCTAAATCATTCCAAAAATTTTTAACAACAATACAGTCATGAATCATGTGAAGAATGGTTTGTTCTTCTTGATTACAAAAGTTGCAAATAGGAGAATCAGAGATTTTACACATAAATAAGTATCTTTGAGTTGGGAGCAGCCTATGTAGAAGTCTAGTCTGAAACCATCTCAGCTGGACATCTGTTGTGGTTTTAAAGCAGTGAGAAAAGATCAATTTCCAGTTTAGATTCTCAAAAAGATTATTCCATTTAGTGACACAAGTAGGTATAGCATTGTTATAATTCAAAATATTTTGTACACATTTATTGCCTTTTCTGATAAAAAAAAACATACTTTCTGATCGAACAGTTTATATCTGTTGGTAAAGACAACATTTACTTTCCTGCCATAAGAGCGAACAGCACTGAGAATACCTTCATACAAAAGAAAATTAGTTCTGATTCCTGGAAAACTTGTCAGAAACTCTGTGTGACATGAAATTGCCATTCTCATTCATTATTTGCTTTACAACAACAAAAATTGTAGTTATACCATTCTTGCACAAATATAACTTTTTTATTTCTTATAATATTCACATTGTGATGGATACATTCTGACATAAAATCATGAACAGAGGAAGGTTTACATTTCAAACACAATTTTTTTATAATGTCTTAAAACATCCTTCCAAAATGGATACTGAACATTCTGCATAACAATATTTACATATTCTGCTCCCAAATATCGCACGTCATCGAACATAGGAAACATATTTAGAGTAAACATTTTCCAATCGCCATCATCACAAAAGAGTCTTCGTAACCAACTGATTTTCATGGAAGACATAAAATTTCTAACGTTAAGCATTTTTAAGCCATCAGCACTGTATTCTCTTTCAATTACTGACTTTTTAATTTTACCCCTCTTCCCATTCCATAAAAGCATTTTTTTTTTATATAATTATAAATGTAAAAGCACATGTGAAAGCAAAGGGAGACAAGTAAGGAGGCCGCTGTATTCTTTCTATCGACACGCTCTGTCGAACATTTGCGGCCTTTTACATGCTTAACAGCTAATGTTAATTAGAGTAAGCTCGACTTGTATAAAAAACAAAAACAAAAAAACAAAAAACAAAACAAAAACTGAAACAGCATTGAATATTATGGAAGAGACTCAAAGTGAAAGCAGGCAAAATCTGACGACTTGTTCTTCTTGGTAGCCTTACACATCTCCTGATAGTGATAATATTACGCCCCCTTTCAAATAACACCGTCCAACAGTTCTTTCCTGTTCGCGGTTTATCTATTTTCTTCTCCTTTGTAATGTGAAGTTCAGACCCAACTGTCGCTTGAATCTCGGCTCATCCACCGCCATGGTAAGTGCTGTAATAATCGACCATGATAGGACCCGGTCTAAAATAGATTCAGGAAAACAGGGGTCATGCCATTGGTCCCAAGGTATTTTGGTCCCAAGGTCCATTGGTTCCAAGGTCCGTTGGTCCCAAGGACCGTTGGTCCCAAGGTCAATAAATCTGTGTAATATACAGTAGTATGTGGCTGTCTTAAAAACACGAGAGAGAGAGAGACAGACAGACAGACATTTTCTTTTCACTGGATCCAATGGACCTTGGGACCAACGGACCTTGGGACCAACGGACCTTGGGACCAACGAACCTTGGGACCAATGAACCTTGGGACCAGTGAACCTTGGGACCAACGAACCTTGGGACCAATGAACCTTGGGACCAATGACACGCTCCCGGAAAACATCTCAACGGACTTGCCTGAAAATGAGACAGCACGCGTCGACAGCAGTTATGGGCCTTTCGTTTTCATTTTTCTTTATTCACTTGTGAAATAAAACATTGACTGCATTGTGTCATAACTCTACGTATAAGAATTGATTTTTGTTGGGTCCCATCTCACTGTGGTATAAAGTGGAATGAAATAGCAGACAGCCTTGCAAAAGAAGGAGCAAACAGATACGCTGAAAATTTATCCAAAAATCTTAGATTTGTCCTCTTGTGAATTAATCCAAATTATGGAAAAAGTATATACATAAGCAGAATTTTAATACCAAAAAATGCTTACTTTACCATCATACCCAAGGCACATTGTTATATTAATTCATAAATTAAGGCTGAATTCTTGGAACACTAAATATTCACATAGTATTACTTATGTCTGGAGAGAAAACATTTCTGTGCAACATCTTTCGTTTGAATGCTCAGTGTTGACCTCGCTCTATCAGGAGAAAGGTATTGAGATGAATAATTTTGATAATGTCAATACTGTCTTATATGGTTCATATGTTGCTGAAATTGCCATGGTTATTTCGCAGTCACAGATTGCAAAATTTTTTATAAGGATCAACAAGTTAGGGTATTTCACACACGTAAATATGCATATATCAGATGTGTGTTTGATAGTACTAGATAAGTTAGGTGTGAAGGCTTTTCTTTTTTAACAAGTGTCTAATATCATCTGGTGATGAAAAGACATTAAATAAACCACTGAACTGAACTGATTATGGCGACGGTCCGTGGCTTTATAAGAGAAGTGGAGGAAATCACAGAGAGGCATATAGCCGTTCCCTCATCATTCATACGAACAACCTGACAGACAGTTTCAGGTTACATTGGAGACTGAGTGGCAGCAGGCACGAACTGAGGCACGAGGATGAAAGTGCTGTCGCCAGACCGTCAAATGAAGAGCAAATAAAAGTACAGAAGTAACATTTTCCGAACCCTGGAAGACCTTCGAAGACCCTTGTTAATCTCAAACGGTTTTCAATGCAAAATGGAAACAAAGCAAGAACAACATATCAACGAAAAGCGTCTGTGATTTATTCAGTTTCATCTTGTGCAGATTGCCATGTGTGGTGCATGGCTTTATTCGAGTTTCAACCCCAGCAGTTTTTTTCCTGGTCTAACCAAACGTGTAGATGTTAAACAAACGGAACCTGTTAATCAAAACTCTGACTTTAAAAAAAAATGTTGATCCGCTATGTTGACCAAAGCAAGTCATTTCAAAGTTGGCAACTTTGGCGTTGTTGCCTGTGATAACTATGAGAATATTCATTCCTCGTTTTACAGCTGTTATTGATATTAACTGGTCGATACTTTTAATCTGTTCTAAGATTTAGTTCACAACGTAATGTTATAAAATGTTCACTGACAGCACCAGCCAAAAAACATCTTTCGTTAAAACCTCTGAAATTCCATCCAAAACGACTCACCGTACCGGCAGTGTCAAAGATATGCTGATTTGTTTCCCCTATCAGTGTTACAAAAGGAGCACACGAGTTTTCGGCAAATGTTACCTCAATAACAATGAATTAGTATCCACACTTTTGTCAGTTATGTGGATATAAAGCTATTTCAGTTTTTGTTTACAGGTCTGAAAATGACGTTCCACTGTAGCCAACATTTCTTCTGAGTCGCCTTTTCCGTTCTGGCAGAAATTCGATTATCATTTCCCGATCAGCAAAATAGTAATCAATACAACATTTGTAATAAACACTGCGAATTGTATTTAAAACACCATTTTGAACATTGTTAGACACTCACAAAGGCATCTCCACCGCTACTCTCACCTTAGGCCACAATCACATTTAATTTTTTTTTTACTTCGCCAAGGATAGCACGCGCTTATTGTTGACCACCTATCAAAAGATTTTCCCTTCAATTTTGAAGAAAAGGGTCATAACAAAAGGCATCTACATCTATTTACCAAAGCCTCTTGAAATTCTAAAGCATTTCACTTGTACTTTTTTTTCCCCAAATACACGGAACGGAGGGGAAGCACTTCCGCACAAAAGAATGACAACTTTGATTAATTGATCTAAAAGAAATACAACTCCTACTGGTCTACTACATGATCATACACACACACACACACACACACACCCCACACACACACACACACACACACACACATATATATATATATATATATATATTGAAGAATGACAATTTTGAATCGATTTCAATGCACAGCGTCCACCAGCGAGTATTGAAGAATGATCTTTTACTTGAATCTAATTACTGAAAATCGTCTTTATACAAAATTGTGACATGGGTGCTTTAGGAGATGAAATCCATTTTATTCTGGAATGTTCGAAATACTCGGGTCTTGGAAATATGTCTACCCGAAATCAATGTTTAATCTTTGCATTTTGTTAATCAGCTGTTTGATGTCATCGGCTAATATTAGCTAAATTTCTCCATTTCTGTAAAATTACATAATTTCTTGTCTACTGTTTGCTAATGTACTTTTCGTTGACCAGGTTGTAGTTATTTGACAGATGTGTGTTTTCAATCCATTAACATATCCATGTTAATACATGAGCGTTCGTTTTCTTTTTGAATTACGTGATGTTGGTTAAGTGTTGTTGAACTCTTATCTTCCACGCCCTTATTAGGGTCAAATGATTACTTAACTTGAAGTGTGTGTGTGTGTGTGTGTGTGTGTGTGTGTGTGTGTGTGTGTGTGTGTGTGTGTGTGTGCGCGCGCGCGCGCGCGCACGTGTGTGCGTATGTGTGTGTGATTTTCGCAAGCCAGATAGATTCACTTTGTTCAGTCAATCGTATTGAAAGGTAACAATCAATGAATAAATTAATATTCAAGAAGCTATGTACCTGATGTTTTCTTTGATTTGCTATTGCCGCTATTGTTTTTTATGTTGTTGCTGTTTTTGCTGCTCGGCTTGAATAAAAGAAATACAATCCTACTGACAATGTACACATACGCTGAATTTCATTCTCACTGCACATATGACTTTTGAAAATAGGTTTATGCTCATTTCAGTGACATAACTTCGCAGATCCACCATTAAGTCTGACATTCTCATGAAGCTGAGTTCTTTTAAATAGTTGCACAACTCAGATTACTCTTTATTTAAGATTTCATAGATCAGCCTGGGTCAAGCGATTGTTCTATTTTGTTGTTCACTGTTCTCTGCTGTGCTGTACAGTGTTTATACCATGTCGCGCAGCACTATTCTGCACTTTGCTGTCATTGGTTCCAATTACACTGTATCGTTTTGTACTATGCTGTTCCGTATTTACTGCATGTTACTCTGTACATTTAAGTAGACACAACAGGAGAGGGGGACAGCCAGTTATGTCAGACACGCTTCAACACGCTTCACTGGGCCTTTTGTGATCTTGTAACAGGCCCGTTCAGACAATCATAGGAGAAGTTCACTTCCGGTCGTGAAGTTCGCAGTAGCGGTGCGTTGATAATCTTGCTGAGGTGGATCGAATACTTGCAAAGAGAAAAAAAAAAACATTGTTCCCAACATAGGTCTACCGGAAGGGTTTTTGATAAATGTTATTTTCTTCCAGATATGTCATTTCTTTTGTTCCTGATTATAATAAATAAAAAGTCAATTCAGACAAGAAGACCGAAACAGCTTGCAGCGCAACTGAAAAGAAACCAAAACAGACATAACCACACCCAAACACATTATTTTAAACAGAATTTGAATCATGAATGGTTGAAACGATATCAGCAAATCGTTGCTCTGCCTGGGCTCGGACAGGTCATCGACGCGACTGATCTGTAGGATTGGTTGAATGTAGTTTTATCAAATCAGCATTGAACTTGTCGTGGTCGTGGTGTCAGACGTTCAAGAATCACCCTATATTTGTACGAAGCTGCATTCAAGTTGGCCGGTATAAAGAGTGTAGAACCACTTGCTGGTAATTTCGTCCTAGAACGACAGCAGATGACAGACACATCACTTCACAGATTTTCCGCATCAGTACGTCAGTCTGTTCACCATATCTTTTTTGAAGGGAAGCTCTTCGTGCAGTCACGAATGCGCATCAAGACAGCGCACGTGTTAGAAATTAAGCACGAGCACTTTCCTACTTTATTTGCAAAAAGTCGATGTTCTGTGTGAACCGGAACTGAACTTTCCCTGCGCTTGCATACCCAAGGTTGAACATACTTTATGCGTAGTGGGGAATCTGCGTGCCCCTCTCCCCCTCCACCCCCCATTTTGCAATGCTGTCCTTGCTTGGAGGCAGCCGTATTGAGTGCTTTTTCCGTGTGCTGTATTCATGCACACACGCATGAATGCACAACACACACACACACACACACACACACACACACACACACACACACGCACAAGCACACACGCACACACGCACGCACGCACGCACACACACACGCACGCAACACACACACACACACACACACACACACACACACACACACCGATTCTCTCTCTCTTTCTCTCTCTCTCTCTCTCTCTCTCTCTCTCTCTCTCTCTCTCTCTCTCTCCGCTCTCTCTCAAATTCACCCTCCTCGTTCGTTCTCTATCTCCCTCCTCGCCTGTCCATACAAAAGTTCCCCGTTAAAAAAATGATAATAATAAAAGCGTCAGCCAGCTCTTGGACCTTTCTGAGCCATAGCTTCTTGATAGCTGGTCCCTCGTAAATTCCAGTGAAAGTGTCTGGGGTATTCGTGCCCACAGACGCGTGAAGGTGACCACCCCGCTGTCCGTGGGTTCTGGCCGTTTGGAGAGGTGTGACACCACGAGCAATGAAGCGTGCTGACATTATCCCGTTAGGGTTTGAGGGCAGTGTCCTACACTTTTTAATGGTGATCTGGTTCCATCCGCGCTTTCCCCTGTAACGTAGTGAAACCGCCCCCCTCCCAGTTTAACTCCCGGGAGTCAGTATGGCACTGTCTCAGATTAACTCCCGGGAGTTAATCTGGGTCTGCATCAAAGCAGCCGCCCAACAGGTTCAGAACGCCCCCCCCCCCCCCTCATCTCTTCTTTCTGTTTATTAGGCCTGTTTCAAAATGAACCCCTACCAGTCTCAGAATAACTCCCGGGAGTTGTTTCGAACCTAAAAATTTTGACTCCAAACTAACTCCCGGGAGTTTATATGGGGCAGTGCCAAATCAGCCCCCCAACCCCTTGGAGAGTTAAACTGGCGCTGTTCCAAACTAACTCCCGGGAGTTCTTCTGGGCCCAAACTTTTGACATCAAAATGACTCCCTGGGAGTTAAACTACCGCAAGTGGAGAGTCATTCCAGGACAGGCCTGGAAAGGCCCCCCGGGAGTTAGACTGGCGCAGGCCCAGAATAGCCCCCCCCCCCCCCCTAACCCAGGCCTGGAAAGGCCCCCCCCCCCCCCCCCCGGGATTTAGACTGGCGCAGGCCCAGAAAAGCCCCCCCCCCCATCCCCACCCCTCCCCTCTGCCTCAATTAATGAAGAAATGGCCAATAAGCGCTCCAGTGGAGAGTTAATCTAGCACCGGCCAAGAACAACCCACCAGGAGAGTTAAATTGGACCTGGCCCAGAACAGCCCCCCTTATGGAGAGACTGCTTTAAACAAACATTATATAACCAGGAACATTGTGCAGCGAACATCAGAACCTGGAGCACAACAAGCGAAAGCTTATATGGGGAGTTAATCCGGGACCTGCCCGGAACTGACCTCCCCCCCCCCCTTCCCCGAGAGTTACTAGCCCAAAACAGCCCCCAGTATAAAGAGTTAAACTGGACCTGGCCCAGAACACCCCCTCCACCTCCTCCTGGGGAGTTAATCTAGCACCGGCCCGGAACAGTCCCCCCTAGAGAGTTAAACTGGACCTGCCCCAAAACAGCCCCCTGGAGAGTTAAACTGGACCTGGCCAAAAGCAGCCTCCTTCCTGGGGATTAATCTAGTATTAGCCCAGAACAGCCCCCCCTCCCCCCCCCCCCCCCCCCCCCCCCGAGAGTTAAACTGGACCTGGCCCAGAACAGACTCCTAGAGAGTTAAACTGGATCTGCCCCGAAGCAGCCCCACCGGGGGAGTTAATCTGCCACCGGCCCAGAACAACCCACCAAGAGAGTTAAATTGGACCTAGCCCAGAACAGCCCCCCTTATGGGGAGACTTTGCTTTAAACAAACATTATTCAACCGAAACATTTTGCAGCGAACATCACAACACGCAGCACAACAAGCGAAAGCTTATGTGGCACCTGCCCAGAACAAACCTCTCCCACCCCCACCCCCTAGAGAGTTAAACTGATTCGAAACTGCCCCCTTCCTAGGGAGCTAATCTGGCACTGGCCCTGAACAGCCCCCCCCCCCCCCCCGGAGAGTTAAACTGGACCTGGTTCGAAACTGCCCCTTCCTGGGGAGCTAATCTGGCACTGAACAGCCTCCCCCCCCCTCCCCTCCCGGAAAGTCGGAAAGTTAAACTGGACCTGGTCCAGAGCAGCACCCCCTGTAAACCGCTGTTTTATCGCACCCTACCGTTTTGTCACACATGCGACTAAACGGCGGGATAGCGACAAAACAGCGGTTGAAGGTCCACCGTTTTATCTCTGTGCGACAAAACGGCGGATGTGCGACAAAACAGCGGTTTACGGTGTAACAACCCAAAAGTACTCACCGTCCAGAAGTGCTCCTGGGGGCCGGGCCGGGTATTATTGGGGCCGCGTCTGAATGACTCCCAAGAGTACATCTGGGTCGGGTAAAAAATGGACCCCCTGTTTTCATAAAGTACTCCCGAGAGTCATTCTGGGCCGGTCCCAGAAGTCCCCCCCCCCCCCCTCGGCATATCTCCGTTAAGGTGTTGAGGGTTGTTATTTATTAGTCATAAAGTCATACATGCACATTCTATCTGAATCAACATTTAAATATAGTCTGAATCAACTTGAGGGGGAGTACTTCTGGACCGGTCCCAGAAGTACCCCCCTTGCATACCTCCTTTATTAATGTGTTAAGGGTTGTTATTCACTGGTCATAAACTCACACATGGACATTCTATCTGAATCAACATTGAAAACCAGTCTGAATCAACTTTAGGGGGAGTACTACTGGGCCGGTCCCAGAAGTACCTCCCTTGCATATTTCCTTTATTAATGTGTTCTGGGTTATTTACTGGTTATAAACTCATACATGGACATTCTACCTGAATCAACATTGACATATTGTCTGAATCAACTTTACGGGGAGTTGTTCTGGGCCAGTCCCAAAAGTACCCCCCCCCCCCCTTGCATATCTCTTTTATCAATGTGCTCAGGGTTGTTAATTAATGATCATAAGCTCACATGTGGACATTCTACCTGAATCAACATTGAAAACGAGTCTGAATCAACTTTAGGGGAGTACTTCTGGGCCGGTCCCAGAAGTGCCCCCCTTGCATATCTCCTTTATCAATGTGTTCTCAATGTGTTCAGGGTTGTTATTTACTGGTTATAAACTCACACATGGACATTCTACCTGAATCAACATTGAAATATAGTCTGAATCAACTTTAGGGGGAGTTGTTCTGGGCTAGTCCCAAAAGTACCCCCCTTGCATATTTCCTTTATCAATGAGTTCAGGGTTGTTATTTAATGGTCATAAGCTCACACATTGACATTCTACATGAATCAACATTGAAAACCAGTCTGAATCAACTTTAGGGGGAGTACTTCTGGGCCGGTCCCAGAAGTACCCCCCTCGCATAATTCCTTTATTAATGTGTTCAGGATTGTTATTTACAGGTCATAAGCTCACACGTGGACAGTCTAACTGAATCATCATTGAAAACCAGTCTGAATTAACTTTAGGGAGAGTACATCTGGGCCGGTCCCTGAAGTACCTCCCTTGCATTTCTCCTTTAATGTGTTCAGGGTTGTTATTTACTGGTCATAAACTCACACATTGACATTCTATCTCAACCAACATGAAAGTATAGTCTGAATCTACTTTAGGGAGAGTACTTCCGGGCTGGTCCCAGAAGTACCCCTTTGCAGATCTCCTTTATTGATGTGTTCAGGGTTGCTATTTACTGGCCAAAAACTCATACATGAACATTTTATCTGAATAAACATTAAAAACGAGTCTGAATCAACTTTAGGGGGAGTACTTCTAGGCCAGTCCCAGAAGTACCCTCCACCCCCCACCCCCCTTGCATATCTCCTTTATTAATGTGTTCAGGGTTGTTTGTTTTGTTTTTTTACTGGTCATAAGCTCACACATGGACATTGTATCTAAATCAACTTTAGGGTGAGAACTTCTGGGCCGGTCACAGAAGTACCCCCCCCCCCCCCTTGCATATCTCTTTCATTAATGTGTTCAGATTTGTTACTTACTGGTTAGAAACTCATACATGGACATAAACTCATACATGGACATTCTATCTGAATCAACAATGAAATATTCTCTGAATCAACTTCAGGGGGAGTACATCTGGAGCCGCGCCAAAGTTACTTCCGGGAGTGCATTTGGGCTAGGCCCAGACGTACTCCCGGGAGTCATTCTGGTGCAGAGGGGGGGGGGGGGGATCGGGGATCAGTTTGGGACTGGTACCAAAAGTACTCCCCTGTCTAAAAGAATCATCGTTATAAGATAGTTACATAAAACAAACATTTATTTGCAAAGTTGTCAATAGGGGGGAGTACTTCTGGGACCAAGGGGAGGTACTGTCCCAGAAGTAGTCCCGGGAATCATTCTGGCGCGCGGGCCCAGAAGTACTCCCGGGAGTACTTCTGGGCGGGGAGTACTTTTGGGGTGTTACTCAGGGTCAACCTAACACTCCAGGAGGGCTGTTCTGGACTGGTGCCAGATTAACTCCCCAGGTGTGGGGCTGTTTTGGGGCAGGTCCAGTTTAACTCTCCAGGGGGCTGTTCTGGGCTGGTGTCAGATTAACTCCTCAGGTGCGGGGCTGTTTTGGGGTAGGTCCAGTTTAACTCTCTAGGGGGCTGTTTTGGGCTAGTACCAGATTCACTGCCCAGGAGGGGGGGGGGGGCTGTTCTGGGCCGGGTCCAGATTAACTCTCTAGGGGGCCTGTTCTGGGCTAGTACCAGATTAACTCCCCAGGTGGGGGGCTATTTTTGGCCAGGTCCAGTTTAACTCTCTAGGGGGCTGTTTTGGTGCAGGTCCAGTTTAACTCTCGGGGGGGGGGGGGGGGGGGTGTTTTGGGCCGGTGCCAAGGGAGGGGGGGGGGGAGAGGGGGGCTGTTCTGAGCCAGATCCAGTTTAACTTTCCAGGGGAAATATTCTAGGCTGTTGCAATATTAACTCCCCAGGAGGAGGTTTGTTCTGGGCCAGGTCCAATTTTACTCTCCAAGAGGCTGTTCTGGGCTGGTGCCAGATAAACTCTCCAGTAGGGGGGCTGTTCAGGGCCAGGTCCAGTTCAACTCACCAAGGGGGGGGGGGGCTGTTCTGGGCTGGTGCCAGATTTACTCTCCAGGATGGGGGTGGGATGTTCTAGATTAGGTTCAGTTTAACGCTCCAGTAGGGCTGTTCTGGTCTAGTGCCTGTCACCGATCGGCGGTACTAAATCAGTATGTCCATGTGTTTAAGAGTAGTGGTGGTTCAAGATAGAGAGCGTGCGAGCGTGCATGTGTGTGTGCTTGTGTGTGTGTGTGTGTGTGTGTGTGTGTGTGTGTGCGCGCGCGCGCGGGGTAAGACTGGGGTTTAGTTAGTTGGGGTTAGGCTAAGTTCCTCGGGGCTAGGTAGTAAGGTTAGGCTAGGTAGGGGGGCAGGTGAAGTAGGACATATAGTATTTTGCCTTCCAGTCTTCATTTATTGAGGGAGTGGTAGGAGGAAGTTGGTTTCGTTCCCGATTGTTACCCTTTTGTTAATGTGGTTCTACACCAGAGAAGGCGGGGCAGGATATCGGCTGTTGTTGTGTTGTCAAGTCTGTGAGTTGTTGTGGTAAATTGTCGTGTTGTTGCACGAGCAACAACTAGTCCGTTGGTCAGGCGTGTCAGCTCTGCGGAGGGATACACTGCTCTGACCAATCGTTGTTTTGTGTGGTGAGTAGAGTTCGCTTGATTCCGACCAGGGCGGAATGCGTTGGGGTAGCTTCACTTCGGTCCCTGGTGTTCGTCGGAGGACGTGCTCCTTGTAGGTGCGGCGGCAGCGCCGTTAGTTTTTGAAGAGTGACTTCGAGTCATATAGTTAGTGCCAGGTCCTCGTCGGGTTTGGGTGCCCTTGGCCTGTGCTGAGTCGGTGTCGTCCTTGTTGGCAGCCACTGTCAGCCAGTTGCAGAACTGGTGTGGTTGATCGTCTGTATGTCCAGTTGTGTCAGCAGGTATCCTGTTCCGTCCTGAGGCTGGGGCCAGATCACCGCAGTCTACTGCCGCGTGCTGGCAGGTGAGCGGCGCTTTCCAGTGCCTGTTGTTTTCCCGGAGAGGGAGACCTCCCAGGCCGTCTGCCTTCTGTGGGGCAGCTCTCCTCCGGCTACCGGTACTCTTCCGGGAGTTCTCCGGCACTGGTTCCTCGTCTCTGTTCAGGCGTCCTGTGAGAGGGCGCTGCACCAGGCCTTTCTCACCCTTGGTGTCCGGCGGGGCCTTCAGAGGAGGAGGCGTCCTACGAGCCCCGGACCCGTCGAGAGGGCGTCTGTTGTGTGTACGTTGGGTGTCGTGCCCATCGCAGGGAGGAGTCAGACCGCAGGAAGCCACGGTCAGGCGCCGGGGTGCAGAGTCTTCGGGGAGGGTGTCGGCCCGCGGAGGAGCCACGGACAGCGCCGGGGTGCAGAGTCCTCCGGGGAGGTGTCAGCCTGTGAGGGGCCACGTACAGCGCCGAGGACTGGAGCTTTCCGGGCCGGGATGGGTTGTCCCATGTTTGTGGTAGAAGGGGTGTAGCGTTAGGCAGTAGGGTTAGGGGTGTTAGCTACTGCCTCCTTTCGGGTCGTAGTGGCCAGCACAGTGTAGGGTACTGGTCGTTGCCTCCCTTAGGGACGCAGCGATACACAGTGCAGTAGTGGTCCTGGGTTAAAAGAAGGGCGAGTCCTGGGGAGGGGTGTGGGTGGTAGCAGTAGTTGAGAGATTAGAGTCCCTTTGGTAAATCCTTGTCCCTAGTAGTTAGTCACCACGTGTGCGGGCTATCGCTGTGTCCCCAGGTCACAGTGATATACCGCAACTGGTGTGTTAGGTTAGGTTAGGGTCTTCCAGGTCATTATCGTAGAGTAGGTAAGTCAGTGGGAATTAAGATACTTGTGTGCAGTTGTGGATGTGCGTGAGTGGTGGCGCCATGGAGTGTGTGTGAAATAAAGAAGCGTGCGTGATTGTAAAACTGTTAGTGTGCTGTGTTGTCTGACCTAGTGTGTGATAGGCGTGGGTAAGGGTGGTAGGGCCGTCCGGCTTAGCGACCGTGACACTTTGGTGGAGATGCGGGGTACCATAAGGGGTTCTGGGTAGGTGATAGGTAGCTAGAAGGGAGGTAAGGGGGGTGTTGTGTCCGGTGTGTACGTTGTGTGAAATGTAAGTGCGTGGTTGGTGGGAGCGTACCAGTACCCTGGGAGGTGGTATGTAGTGTCCCTGTTCACTTCAGGCAGCTTTCCAGTGGCATAGAGCGGGGCACGTGTGTTGGTGTGAATGGGTTGGCGCTACCGTGTGAGTGAGGTATGAATGGTCAATAAACATTGAGTGGTTGTTGGAAGTGTGAGTGATTACACCGTACAGTGTAGGTGAGGTGCCGGAGGGTACCAGGTGTCTTTTGTGTCCCTTACATGTGGTATACCCCAGTGAGTAGGTAGAGTGGTACCCGGCCCGTGACTGTGCACACTGTGTGCTCGGATATCCTGTGGGGATTAAGGGCAGTGTAAGCCCAGGTGACTGTGTGGGGGAAGCACGAGGGTGCGCAGTGTTGTGGCATAGGGTATGCTGTGAGTGCACCTGGACTTGAGGGGTGCAAGTGCACTGTGATCGTGTGGGTGCGGCCTACCAGAGACAGTGAGGCCTGTGACTGTGGGTAACTGGTGCGCATGCACAGTGGACAGTGGACACACGGTGTCACGTGGTTCAGTCCGTGACCAGACAGTGCATTGGTAGTATTGTATGGGTTGGAGCCCATGTGGGTATATGTATGAGGTACACAAGTGTGGGTGGAGTTATGCTTGGTGCGTGACACATTGAGAGTATTGTGTACTTGTGCTGAGTTGCTTCAGGGGCTAGTGCGTAGTCAGGAACCTCCAGTTGCGCTCAGATCGCATACTGTCCGCTGCTAGCTCTGTGGTGGTAGGGGTACCCTATGTCTAAACACACCCGAGCCCATCCGCAGTACGACCCCGATAGTGTCATGGATCCACAGGCCCCTACGGCGGATACCAAACCTAAGGTTAGTGACCAGGGAGCGGGGGTGGATCAAGAACAGGGGACGGGGGCTTATGCAAAGTTTGCCAAGTTGGGAGCGGCGATGGGTTTAGCTGGGGAAGACCTCGCCAAGTTCGTCACAGACTCAGTACGTAATGAGGATGAGAAGACGGCGAGAGAAGCAGAATTGGAGCTCCGGATGGAGGAGAAAGTGAGGCAGAAGATGAGGGATGAAGAGGAGAAAGCTGCTAGGCAGAGGGAGCTAGAAATGAAGCAGAAGAAGATCGAAGAGGAGAAGGAAAGGTTAAAGCAGAAGGATGAAGAGGAGAAAGCTGCTAGGCAGAGGGAGCTAGAGATGCAGCAGAGGAAGATAGAAGAGGAGAAAGCTGATAGACAGAGGGAGCTAGAAATGAAGCAGAAGAAGATCGAAGAGGAGAAAGCTGCTAGGCAGAGGGAACTAGAGGTGAAGCAGAAGAAGATCGAAGATGAGAAAGCAGCGAGACAGATGGAACAGGAACTGCAGAGGAAGAAGATGGAGGAAGAAACGGCAATAAGGGAAGTAGAAGCTCAGGCACGGCAAGCCGAGTTAGATCTCAAGAGACGAAGGGATGAAGCCGAGTTAGAGGCAAGAGAGCGAGAGCTAATCATACAGGAGAGACAGGCCTTAGATGAAGCAGCGCATAGGAAACGTTTGATTGAGGTGGAGGAAACGAAGCATGTCCACCTTGAGCCGTTGGGAGAGAACGACGACGTGGACGCTTTCATCGCCCAATTTGAGCGTGTAGCCCAGATGTGCAAGTGGAGCAAGACCTCATGGCCCACACGTCTGATGTCTCTGCTGAGAGGAAAGGCTAGAGAAGCGGTGATGCGGTTAAGTGCGGATGAGTTAGGCGACTATGATCAGATAAAGGGCGCCCTGTTAAGCCACTTTAGGCTAGATGCTGAGGCCTACCGAGAAAAGTTCAGGAGCATCAAGAAGGACGCTGCTGAGACTTTCGGCCAGATGCTGGGAAGGATGAAGCGGTGGTTTTCCCTCTGGTGTGCGGCAGCGGGCAAGGATGAGAGTGTGGCAGAGGATGTAAAGGATCTGCTTTTTCAAGAACAGTTTTACCAGCTGCTGTCCCCAGAGTTCACGATCGAGGTACGGAAGACATGCCCGAAAACTGTTGAACAACTTGCAACGGAAGCTACTGTTTTAGCAGAGGCCAAAAGATTGGGGAGGAAGGCGAGGCAAGACCGAACAGTTAACCAGCCCAACCTGGGTAATAGGCGCGAAACAGTAGGGAGCCAGCCCACACAGAGATCCCAACAGAGTGATGGTGCACTACAGCAGCTGAACAGGAGATCAGAAGGGCCTAGATCGACCATAGTTTGTTTCAACTGCAAGAAGCCAGGCCACATCGCTAGGAAATGCCCTGAGCCCCATTCTGTTGGAGCTGTTCATTGTTGTGACCAGCCCCAAGCTCGAGTGGTCCCTACGTTGTGTCGCCCATGCGCTGAGCAGCGGTACGAGCCTGCGTGCATCGTAGAAGTTAACGGGTCTCCGGCCAATGGATTACGGGACACTGGTGCCGGACACACCGTAGTGGCTAAGTGGTTAGTACCGGCAGATGCGTACACAGGAGAGACAGTCCCAGTAGTGTTGGCCGAGTCCAGATGTAGGTCCGTGTTACCTGTGGCGGTAATAGAGTTGAAGTCACCATTCATCGCAGGGAAGTTGGAGGTTTTGGTCATGAATAGCCCTGTGCAGGAAGTCCTGATCGGAAACTTCGCAAAGAGATTAGGAGATCCTGGTTGGACACGTGTGCCTGTATACGCAGATCCGGCGTTGGTAGGGGCAGTGCAGACACGCGCGCAGAGAGCCAGGGAGCAGCAAGAACCTGTACCACTGCCCGTCGAGGAATGCGTTCTGAACACCTCTACCCAGCAGTTAATTCAGATGCAGGACCAGGATGAAACCTTGAGGAAGGCTCGGAGTGCGTGTGAAGCAGGGACGCACTTCCACACCAAGTTTGGACGAGTCGAGTACGCTCGGAAGTCTGGTGTACTGGTTAGGCGGTTTGAGGGTCCCAAGGACGTAGCGAGTCAGATCTGCGTCCCAGCAGAACTACGGACCACGGTGATGAAGCTAGGCCACGACGTACCCATGTCTGGTCACTTAGGTACCACCCGAACCAAGGAGCGAGTTGGTCGCCATTTCTATTGGCCAGGCATGCATGCTGACATTCGTCGGTACTGCCAGTCATGCTTCCAGTGTCAGCGTACTGTGGACAAGGGAAGAGTGTCAAGAGTTCCCCTTGTAAGGATGCCACTGATGCGCAGGCCCATGCAGATACTGAGGGATCTGTGGTTGCAACCAGAAAGGCAAGAGCTCCGCACAGCGGCAGAGTACGTCGTTCACTTAAGGAACAAGGTAGCTGAGACGTGTGAGTTGGCAAAGAAGAACTTGGCAACCGCAGCTTGCAGGTACAAGCGACATTCTCACTTGAGGACGAAACCCAGGAAGATAGCTGTAGGGTCTAGAGTGCTAGTGGGAGGATCACAAGGGGGACACTGCAGCTGCAGCCATTCCAGTTTACGGTGCAGGCAGTGTCTGGGAAGGACAATGTGGCGGCAGACTTCTTGAGTCGCTTGCCGAGAGAGAGAGAGAGAGAGAGAGAGAGAGAGAGAGAGAGAGAGAGAGTGGGGGAGAGAAAGAGAGAGAGAGAGAACCTTAAGTTCCATTTACGTGAGTCATGAGAGGTTGACATTATTGAAGCTATGCATGTGTCATGGGAAGAGAATGACGTATAATGTGTTACCGAGGGTGTGGTGTTTGTAGCACGTGTCGCACAGCGGTCGTGCATAGCCAGAGCCCCCTCAGTTATGGAATTTATATGTAGTGCGTAGTGTAACGGTTGCCTGTAAGTGCCTGCGTTAAGGTCGTGTGAAGCAGCGTTAGACCAGGTTGATTAATGTAACCTGTGATTGTTGATGTATTTAAAAGTTGATGCTGTTGTGATGGAAGTTTTGGTGTGCATCAAAAGTAACAGTAGGACAGAATGAGTGATGGGGAATTGGATTCTCATAGGTAGGGTGTGGCTAAAACGCCGATCGAGTGAGAAGTTGTTGTTTGTTTTAACCTGTAGTTAAAACTTAGGCAGGGGGGGGTGTCACCGATCGGCGGTACTAAATCAGTATGTCCATGTGTTTAAGAGTAGTGGTGGTTCAAGATAGAGAGCGTGCGAGCGTGCATGTGTGTGTGCTTGTGTGTGTGTGTGTGTGTGTGTGTGTGTGTGTGTGTGTGTGTGTGTGTGTGTGTGTGTGTGTGTGCGCGCGCGCGCGGGTAAGACTGGGGTTTAGTTAGTTGGGGTTAGGCTAAGTTCCTCGGAGCTAGGTAGTAAGGTTAGGCTAGGTAGGGGGGCAGGTGAAGTAGGACATATAGTATTTTGCCTTCCAGTCTTCATTTATTGAGGGAGTGGTAGGAGGAAGTTGGTTTCGTTCCCGATTGTTACCCTTTTGTTAATGTGGTTCTACACCAGAGAAGGCGGGGCAGGATATCGGCTGTTGTTGTGTTGTCAAGTCTGTGAGTTGTTGTGGTAAATTGTCGTGTTGTTGCACGAGCAACAACTAGTCCGTTGGTCAGGCGTGTCAGCTCTGCGGAGGGATACACTGCTCTGACCAATCGTTGTTTTGTGTGGTGAGTAGAGTTCGCTTGATTCCGACCAGGGCGGAATGCGTTGGGGTAGCTTCACTTCGGTCCCTGGTGTTCGTCGGAGGACGTGCTCCTTGTAGGTGCGGCGGCAGCGCCGTTAGTTTTGAAGAGTGACTTCGAGTCATATAGTTAGTGCCAGGTCCTCGTCGGGTTTGGGTGCCCTTGGCCTGTGCTGAGTCGGTGTCGTCCTTGTTGGCAGCCACTGTCAGCCAGTTGCAGAACTGGTGTGGTTGATCGTCTGTATGTCCAGTTGTGTCAGCAGGTATCCTGTTCCGTCCTGAGGCTGGGGCCAGATCACCGCAGTCTACTGCCGCGTGCTGGCAGGTGAGCGGCGCTTTCCAGTGCCTGTTGTTTTCCCGGAGAGGGAGACCTCCCAGGCCGTCTGCCTTCTGTGGGGCAGCTCTCCTCCGGCTACCGGTACTCTTCCGGGAGTTCTCCGGCACTGGTTCCTCGTCTCTGTTCAGGCGTCCTGTGAGAGGGCGCTGCACCAGGCCTTTCTCACCCTTGGTGTCCGGCGGGGCCTTCAGAGGAGGAGGCGTCCTACGAGCCCCGGACCCGTCGAGAGGGCGTCTGTTGTGTGTACGTTGGGTGTCGTGCCCATCGCAGGGAGGAGTCAGACCGCAGGAAGCCACGGTCAGGCGCCGGGGTGCAGAGTCTTCGGGGAGGGTGTCGGCCCGCGGAGGAGCCACGGACAGCGCCGGGGTGCAGAGTCCTCCGGGGAGGTGTCAGCCTGTGAGGGGCCACGTACAGCGCCGAGGACTGGAGCTTTCCGGGCCGGGATGGGTTGTCCCATGTTTGTGGTAGAAGGGGTGTAGCGTTAGGCAGTAGGGTTAGGGGTGTTAGCTACTGCCTCCTTTCGGGTCGTAGTGGCCAGCACAGTGTAGGGTACTGGTCGTTGCCTCCCTTAGGGACGCAGCGATCAGTGCAGTAGTGGTCCCGGGTTAAAAGAGAAGGGCGAGTCCTGGGGAGGGGTGTGGGTGGTAGCAGTAGTTGAGAGATTAGAGTCCCTTTGGTAAATCCTTGTCCCTAGTAGTTAGTCACCACGTGTGCGGGCTATCGCTGTGTCCCCAGGTCACAGTGATATACCGCAACTGGTGTGTTAGGTTAGGTTAGGGTCTTCCAGGTCATTATCGTAGAGTAGGATAAGTCAGTGGGAATTAAGATACTTGTGTGCAGTTGTGGATGTGCGTGAGTGGTGGCGCCATGGAGTGTGTGTGAAATAAAGAAGCGTGCGTGATTGTAAAACTGTTAGTGTGCTGTGTTGTCTGACCTAGTGTGTGATAGGCGTGGGTAAGGGTGGTAGGGCCGTCCGGCTTAGCGACCGTGACAGTGCCAGATTAACTCCTCAAGATAGAGGGCTGTTCTGGGCCTTGTCTAGTTTAACTCTCCAGGGGGCTGTTCCATGACGGTGCCAGATTAACTCCCCAGGAGAGGGGGGGGGGGGGGGGCTGCTCTAGGCCAGGTCCAGTTTAACTCTCGGGGGGGGGGGGGGGGGGGCTGCTTTTTGGGCCGGTGCCAGATTAACTCCCAGGAGGGGAAGGGGGCTGTTCTGGGCCTTGTCTAGTTTAACTCTCCGGGGGGGGGGGGGGGGGGGGGGCTGTTCCATGACGGTGTCAGATTAACTCCCCTGGAGGGGGGCTGTTCTGGGACAGGTGCAGTTTAACTCGCCAGAGGGGCTGTTCTAGGCTGGTGCCAGATTAACTCCCCAGTAGAGGGGGGGGGGGGGGGGGCGTAGGGGGGCTGTTTTGTGCCAGGGCCAGTTTAACTCTCCAGGGAGGCCTGTACCAGGATGGAGCCAAATTAACTCCTCAGGAGAGGGCGGGGGGGGGGGGGGGGGGGGCTGTTCTAGGTCACGTCCAGTTTAACTCTCTAGGGGGGCTGTTTCGGGCCAGTGCTAGATTAACCCCCCAGGAGGGGGAGGGGGCTGTTCTGGGCCTTGTCTAGTTTAACTCTACGGGGGGGGGGGGGGGGGGGGGGGGCTGTTCCATGACGGTGCCAGATTAACTCCCCTGGAGGGGGGCTGTTCTGGGACAGGTGCAGTTTAACTCTCCAGAGGGGCTGTTCTGGGCTGGTGCCAAATTAACTCCCCAGGAGGGGGGGGGGGGGGGGGCTGTTTTGTGCCAGGGCCAGTTTAACTCTCCAGGAGAGGGGTAGGGGGCTGCTCTAGGCCAGGTCCATTTAAACGCTCCAGGGGGCCTGTTTTGGGCCGGTGCCAGATTAACTCCCAAGGAGTGGGAGGGGGCTGTTCTGGGCCTTGTCTAGTTTAACTCTCCAGAGGGGGGGGGGGGTGTTCCATGACGGTGCCAGATTAACTCTCCTGGAGGAGGGCTGTTCTAGGACAGGTCCAGTTTAACTCTCCAGAGGGACTGTTCCGGGCTGGTGCCAGATTAACTCCCCAGGAAGGGAGGGGGGCGGGGGGTCCTATTTTGTGCCAGGGCCAGTTTACCCCCAAGGGAGGCCTGTACCAGGCTGGAGCCAGATTAACTCCCCAGGAGGGGGGGGGGGGGGCTGTTCTAGGCCAAGTCCATTTTAACTCTCTAGGGGGACTGTTTTGGGCTAGTGCCAGATTAACTCCCCAGGAGGGGGAGTGGGCTGTTCTGGGCCTTGTCTAGTTTAACTCTCCAGAGAGGGGGGGGGGGGGATGTTCCATGACGGTGCCAGTTTTAACTCTCTTGGAGGAGGCCGTTCTAGGACAGGTGCAGTTTAACTCTCCAGAGGGGCTGTTCTGGGCTGGTGCCAGATTAACTCCCCAGGAGGGGGGGGGGGGGGCTGTTTTGTGCCAGGGCCAGTTTAACTCTCCAGGGGGGCCTGTACCAGGCTGGAGCCATTTTAACTCTCCAGGAAAAGGGGGGGGGGTGGGGGGGTGGGCTGCTCTAAGCCAGGTACAGTTTAACTCTCTTGGAGGGCAGATTTGGGCCGGTGTCAGATTAACTCCCCAGGAGGGGAGGGGCTGTTCTGGACTTTGTCTAGTTTAACTCTCCAGGGGGGCTGTTTCATTACGGTGCCAGATTAACTCCCCTGGAGGAGGGTGTTCTGGGACAGGTGCAGTTTATCTCTCCAGAGGGGCTGTTCTGGGCTGGTGCCAGATTAACTCCCCAGTAGAGAGGGGGGGGGGGGGGAGGGGTTGGTCTGTTTTGTGCCAGGGCCAGTTTACCCCCAAGGGAGGCCTGTACCAGGCTGGAGCCAAATTAACTCCCCAGGAGAGGGGGGGGGGGGTTCTAGGCCAGGTTGAGTTTAACTCTCTAGGGGGGCTGTTTTGGGCCAGTGCCAGATTAACTCCCCAGGAGGGGGAGGCGGCTGTTCTGGGCCTTGTCTTGTTTAACTCTCCGGGGGAGGGGGGGGGGCTGTTCCATAACGGTGCCAGATTAACTCCCTAGAGGGGTGCTGTTCTAGGACAGGTCAAGTTTAACTCTCCAGAGGGGTGTTCTGGGCTGATGCCAGAATAACTCCCAGGAGGGGGGAGGTGGCGGGGGGGGGGGGGAGGGGGGCTGTTTTATGCCTGGGCAAGTTTAACTCTCCAGGAAGGCCTGTACCAGGCTGGAGCCAGATTAACTCCCTAGGAGACAGGGGGGGGGGGGGGATTGTTCTAGGCCAGGTCCAGTTTAACTCTCTAGGGGGGCTGTTTTGGGCCGGTGCCACATTAACTCCCCAGGAGGGGGAGGGGGCTGTTTTGGGCCTTGTCGAGTTTAACTCTCCGGGAGGGGGGGGGGGCTGTTCCATGACGGTGCCAGATTAACTCCCCTGGAGGGGCTGTTCTGTGACAGGTGCAGTTTAACTCTCCAGAGGGGCTGTTCTGGGCTGGTGCCAGATTAACTCCCCAGGAGAGGGGGGCGTGGGGGGGGGGCTGTTTTGTGCCAGGGCCAGTTTAACTCTCCAGGGGGGCCTGTACCAGGCCGGAGCCAGATTAACTTCCCAGGAGAGAGGGGGGAGGGGGGGCGGCTGCTCTAGGTCAGGTCCAGTTTAACTCTCTAGGGGGGCTGTTTCGGCCCACTGCCAGCTTAACTCCCCAGGAGGGGTGGGGAGGGGGGGGGGGCGCTGTTCAATGACTGTGCCAGATTAACTCCCCTGGAGTGGGGGGGGGGGGCTGTTCTAGGACAGGTGCAGTTTAACTCTCCAGAGGGGCTGTTCTGGGATGGTGCCAGATTAACTCCCCAGGAGAGGGGGGGGGGGACTGTTTTGTGCCAGGGCCAGTTTAACTCTCCAGGGAGGCCTGTACCAGGCTGGAACCAGATTAACTCCCCAGGAGAGGGGGGGGAGGGGGGCTGTTTTAGGCCAGATCCAGTTTAACTCTCTAGGGGGGCTGTTTTGGGCCGGTGCCAGATTAACTCCCCAGGAGTTGGAGGGGGCTGTTCTGGGACTTGTCAAGTTTAACTCTCCTGGGGGGGCTGTTCCATAACGGTGCCAGTTTAACTCCCCTGGAAGGAGGCTGTTCTGGGCTGGTGCCAGATTAACTCCCCAGGAAAGGGGAGGGACGGGGGGAGGGGGGCTGTTTTGTGCCAGGGCCAGTTTAACTCTCCAGGAGGGGGAGGGGGCTGTTCTGGGCCAGTTTAGTTCAACTCTCCAGTGGGTGGCTGTTCCAGTCCGGTGCCAGATTAATTCCCCAGATGTCTTAGGGGGCTGTTCTGGGCCAGGTCCAGTTTAACTCCTCAAGGGGAGGGGCTGTTTTGGGCCAATGCCAAATTAACTCGCTAGGGGGGGGGGGGGGGCTGTTCTAATCCTGTTGGGGGGCTGATTTGGCGCAAACCCAGATTAACTCCCGGGAGTTAATCTGGGACAGTGCGAGACTGACTCCCGGGAGTTAAACTGGGAGGGGGGGCAGTTTCACCACGTTACACCCCACTTTGGTGGAAGCAGATGAAGTGAAAGTTAAGGATGTTAAAAAAGACGGGTTGAAAGGGTTCAGAGAAGAAGAAGAAGAAGAAGAGAGAGAGTGAGGGAGAATATGTGTGTGTGTGTGTGTGTGTGGTGTGTGTGTGTGTGTGTGTGTGTGTGTGTGTGTGTGTGTGTGTGTGCTTGGATTGTTGTTTCAAAAAAGAAAAATGTGATAAGCGATCGTGGACCTGGCTTCTTTTAGAACCGGGTGACTTGTTCAGCTATGATGGGCGGAGAAATCGCATGACTTTCAACGAAGACCTAGCTCTGGACACAACGATCACTTTTCAACGCAGCGGTGAGAGAGACAGCCAGCCAAATACTGGCTTAACACCGGCCAGAACAGAAACCTAGGTTTTTTAGAAGACCGAAAGGAAAA
Organism: Conus canariensis; assembly: GCA_033310375.1. NCBI lineage: Eukaryota > Metazoa > Mollusca > Gastropoda > Neogastropoda > Conidae > Conus > Conus canariensis. The sequence continues at coordinate 58,677,217 of CM065728.1, forward strand.
GGGTCACATTAAAGGCGCCACCAGTCACTACACCTACGTATCACATACATTGACACTGGCTTAAATTAACGAAAAACAAGCTATGAAAAAACACGTCGGTGAACCTAATGTTTGGAAGTTGTATGAATGTCGCAGCTTTGAATTTGGTTTTTCTTTTTTTTTTTTTTTTTTTTTTTTTTTTGGGGGGGGGGGAGGGGGGAGTGGGGGTGTGTGTGTGTGTGTGTGTGTGTGTGTGTGTGTGTGTGTGTGTGTGTGTGTGTGCTGGGTGGAGGGATCGACACAAAAGCCAAGAGAAAAGACAGACAGGGATCTTCATGTCTGTGTTCTCTGAGTTGTTTTTAAAACGTATTTATCTGCTGTGTAGCAGTATCACAAAGGAGCAGTTATTTTACATACACACACGCGCACGGCACACGCGCGCCAGGTGAGAGAGAGAGAGAGAGAGAGAGAGAGAGAGAGAGAGAGAGAGAGAGAGGGGGGGGGGTATGGAAGAGTAAATCGAGGCCCATGAATTTTGATACTTCAGTTATACGGCCAAAACATTGGATCAGTGGAAGATTTGATTTGGGTTGTCTCCTTAAAATAGGGGGAGAGACGATGGGTCATGAAACTGGAACACGGGGTGGGGTGGATAGGGATGGGGTTCGGTAACGAGGGCAAAGTGGAGTGGGTGGGCATAGGGTATTATTGCAGACTGTTCTGTATAGGCAGAGATTGTTCCTTGATCAACTGAATCACGGCATACAATCTCTCTCTCTCTCTCCTCTCTCTCTCTCTCTCTCTCTCTCTCTCTCTCTCTCTCCTCTCTCTCTCTCTCATTTTGCAGGTGATTTGTACTCAATGTTTTCAATTTTCATTTCAGTCTTGATATTACACTATTTTACATATCAAGTAAATGTTACATCTCTCTCTCTCTCTCTCTCTCTCTCTCTCTCTCTCTCTCTCTCTCTCTCTCTCATTTTGTGGATGATTGTGTGCAACATTTTCAATTTTCATTTCAGCCTTTATTTTACACTGTTTCATATATCAAGTAAATATTACGTTTATATCAGTTCAACACAGGACCTCCACAAATACAAATGATCACTTATCACTACATTCGTTTTGGTACATATTGTTTTAAAAAAATTCTGCCCACTTCCCTCCCTCACCCATCCTTCCCATTTTGTCATGCTACACGGACTAAGGCCATTCAGACACAGGAGAAAACAGATCCACCTATACGCACAACAACTACAATCGCGTCATCGATCAAGTTGCACAGGATATACAATCTGACAATGAAGAAACTTATTATTGTTTCTTCAATCCTAGTGTCTCCTGATGGTCAGTTAGGCCATAGACGATATGTGTTAATCATTTTTGCATTGTTCAACGTCATCTTTTTCCTTCTTCTTTCCTTGCTACTCTTCATTATTGTCACCATTATTCTCCTCTTCAGATCAACCGAATAAACCAGAAGCATGATAAGATTGATAGGATGAAGAGATGCCAATAGAGAGAGAGAGAGAGAGAGAGAGAGAGAGAGAGAGAGAGAGAGAGAGAGAGAGAGAGAGAGAGAGAGAGCTGTACACTTTTTTTTTTACCAGAGCAAAATACAAAAATTCATTTTGCATGTAGGCCACCTGGTAAATATGCTATCCTTTCCATTTAATACAAATGATTTCCTTTCTGTTGCATGTTTCAAAACCGTTCTTAAAACTTCCTCCAAGTGTTTTGTATTTTGTTACTGTGCCCATTTGTATGGTTATGAACAGACTCTCTCTCTCTCTCTCTCTCTCTCTCTCTCTCTTTGTTTTCTTGTGTGTGTGTGTGTGTGTGTGTGTGTGTACGCGCGCGCGCGTGTATGTAATTGTGTGTGTGTGTGTGTGAGAGAGAGAGAGAGAGAGAGAGAGAGAGAGAGAGACAGACAGACAGACAGACAGACAGACAGACAGACAGAGAAAGAGACAGAGAGAGACAGAGAGAGAGAGAGAGACAGAGACAGAGAGTCTTTGTAAGGGCCTACATCCATCGTTAAAGCGCTATCTAAATGCCAATCATTTATTATTTTCTTTGTCATTTTGGAAAACGTTTCAGCTGTGTAGTCATAAACAGATAGCAAGGTGGTTTTCTTTTTTGTTGTTGTTGTTGCTTGGTTTCTTTGTTTCTGTCCACGTTTTGGTTGACATAGATTTGAGCTACCTTGTTTTCGGCGCCTTCTTTTTCCAAATAACTTTACTTTTATATTAAGACCTTCTTTACGTCCTGAAAGGCTTAGCCTCAGTGCATCAGACTGCCAATGAAAAAAAAGAAATGAGTTACTGTTCTTCGAAAAAAAGCCCCACTCTTTTGCGCGGAAGATAGCTGGTAAAACATACGGCCCATCTAAGTAAGCAGACGAGAACTGGCGGATGGATGTTTTGCTGTACGTGTTATTGAGTTTGACAGGTTGAAAAGATCTATTGGCTGAAAATGACGTCTGCTCCACCCGTAGAAATTCCAGCGCCGAAACAAATGAAGACAGACGACAACTCAACACTAAGTGGCTGGTGACTGCTTTTTGTTCCATATTGTAAAGTCAAATAGCAGACGACACTGGCGTCTAGTGTTTTCTGGTTCGCTGCTGTCGGGATATTTGACAAGTGGGTACGTCTGCTGAAAAATGGAGTCAACGTTGACTGTGAGGATGTCAACGGCTAAATAACTAGGGCAGATGACAGGTAGGTGGATGTCTTCTTTTTCGTTATGTGTGTGCTTGTGTATCTCTCCTCTCTCTCTCTCTCTCTCTCTCTCTCTCTCTCTCTCTCTCTACCGGCAAAACATTAGGTATGTTAAAATACAAATAAATGTAAATGAAAATAAATAAGATTTGTTTTTATAATAAAATTATCACCGATGAAAAGAGCAGGAACAGAGCTTTTCGTTTTTTTTTTGTTTTTTTTTTTCTGTTTGGTTGGTGGGTTTTTTTTCCTCTTTTTTTGTCATGAATGCATGCGGAACATACGGAGCTCTAAAGAGAGATTACATTAAGAGCAACATAGAGCCTGCAGTGGCGTGTAATTAAATTACACATACCGTATTTTCTGTAAAACATAGATTTTACTTATTCAAAGGAACTTTATTTACCACAGATGACTGACGACAGTTTTGGCAAAAAGTTTAGAAAATATCAAATCAACAGTATGTACGTGTCCAACAATTTCAACGCTTGATACAAAAGTTCTGTCTTCCTACATGACCAGATATGTCAGCAGATTTTGGGGGGAAAGCGTCATCCTTGGAAAAGCCCTGTAAAAATAGTTTCAGCCCTAGAAAAACCCTTTTAAAATAGTTTCAGCACTGGAAAAAGCCCTGTAAAAATAGTTTCAGCCCTAGAAAAACCCTGTAAAAATAGTTTCAGCTCTGGAAAAACCCTGTAGAAATAGTTTCAGCTCTGGAAAAGCCCAGTGTGATCGGCTAAGCGGAAGCAGCACTGAAACTGGTTTCTGTTTCCGAAGTAAACGTTTTGTGAATAGTAACTTAATTCAAAGGCGTGTACACACACACACACACACACACACACACACACACACACACACGCACACACACACACGCACACACACACACACACACACACACGCGCGCCGCGCGCGCACACACACACATACATACATACACATACACACACACAGACACACACACACACGCACGCACGCACGCACGCACGCATGCACGCACGCACGCACACACACACACACACACACACACACACACACACACACACACACACATACACGCGCGCGCGCGTGTGTGCACGCGCGCCTGTCAGTTTCCATCTAATCACTTTTGTATGCCTCTCTCTCTCTCTCTCTCTCTCTCTCTCTCTCTCTCTCTCTCTCTCTCTCTCTCACACACACACACACACACACACACACACACACACACACACACACAACAGAGTCACACACACACACACACACACACACACCACTCTCTCTGTCTCTCCCTCTCTCTCTGTCTCTCTGTCTCTGTCTGTCTGTCTGTCTGTCTGTCTGTCTCTCTCTCTCTCTCTCTCTCTCTCTCTCTCTCTCTCTCTCTCTCTCTCTCAAACACATTAGTTCTACATGGGTATACAATGTTTAATTGATGTTCAGAATCAAGAGGGCACCACCAATCCATAAGACCATGTCACTGTTCGCCACGCCCGCCTGCTTACTCCAAGAAAACTGATGACTCTCTCACACAATATACTGTGTCAGATTTCTCAGTGTCCACGTATTCGCATTGAATCGGATGCCCACTTAAAACTACTCGGAAGATCGTAAAAGGGAACGGTAGCCGTCATCAGTTACAGAGCGTTGACAGAGTAGGAGAACCCTTGCGGACTATTTTGTTTTCTTGGTGGACGATTAGTATTAGTGGAAGGCGTGTGTCGTACATCGGATCGCTTGTATGTTGTGCGTAAAGTGAATTGTGTCTCACTGGCGAACATGTTACTGGCTACGTTTTTCAGCCACTTTCAGGATATCCACGTTAATTTTTGTTGTTGTTGGCATTTTGATGTTTATTGGATTATATTGGGGTATATACGGATGTGCACACATATATGAAACCAGTCGTTAAGTCAGTCAATCGCCGAATGATCAGGCAATCAGTCTGCTTCGAAAAGACTGAACTACAGTTTCTGTAAAATGTGTTTGAGTGTGGGTATTTGCGAGAAATAAGAGTGTGCGCGCGCGTGTCTGGGTATGTGTTCTAGTACGCACGTGCTTTTGCTTGCTTTTTTTTTTCATTTTCATTTCTGTCCCTTTAAGTTGATATTTTTCAGGGACGAAGAATTACTCATACTTCATGTTAAGATGCCCCACTCCTTTTTCATGTTATTTCTTTTTTTTTCGTTTTTTTTTTTTAAACAACAAAAAAAAATGCGCTAAATAACAATAAATCAGTGGGAGCTGATGGTAAAGAGATCATCATATTTCCAGGGGTGTCAACCAAATTAGTAACAGACAATCAAATCAAAACGCTGACCCCTAACACCCATCTTCAGTGGAGTGAACCGCGAAAGTACGGAACATAAATTTACAAAGTGAGCAACGGCAGGGCGTTGCGTGAATACGTTGCCACCCCCTTCTACATAAACACATACAGGCGCACACGCGCGCAAGCGCACAAACACGCACGCGCGCATGCACGCACACACACACACACACACACACACACACACACACACACACACACACACACACACACACACACACACGCTCTCTCTCTCTCTCTCTCTCTCTCTCTCTCTCTCTCTCTGCTCACAACGGTGCCGTGTGGGAGGGTGGCGACACGGTGTCGTTGGTTATGAACAGCTGGGTGGTGGTGGCCGTCTGAGACTCCATCACGGCATTTTGCGATAGGTATCCGTCCTGGAGAGTATACTGCCCATACAAAAAGGTAAAGAACACAACGACGTCATTGGGTTTACATGTGCCGACTGATTTCAGTTCAGGCTCAACGGTAAGATGCTGAACGTTTCAAATGCTTTAATACGCCGTCGAAATCTGTGCAAGCGTGGAGCCGGTCAAAGGATTTTAATTTATTTGCATCGTAGCGTATTTTCTATGATGTTCAGAAACATGAACTGTGGTTAAGCCAAAAGAAATCCTACTTTAAAAAAAAGTTAATCAATTGCTAAAAGGTTCACAGTACTCGCATGCCTTCCTACACTCCACCTCGTTCACCTTCACACACATACACACACACATACACACACACACACACACACACACACACACACACACACACACACACACGCACACACACACACACACACACACACACAGAGCACCATTCAGGGCAGTATCACAAGTAATATTTCCCACAAGACTCCCAGGAAAACCGATTCCTACCCATGGATCACCTTAGAAGTGAGACGCCTCCTGCGGAAAAGGGACAGAACTTACCGAAAAATGAAGAAGCATGGAGCTGAGGAGCTGAAGACAGAAGTCAGGCGACTGAGAGGAGAGGTGCAGCAGAAACTGAGACGCGCGCACTGGGACTATGTCAACCGACTGTTCACCCCTCAGGAAGAAGAGCAGGACAGGACACCATGCACAAAGCGGTTTTGGACGTACATTAAACACCAGCGTACATCTTAGTCAGGTGTTCCTCCCCTTAAGGTCCAGGGCTGCCTCGTCACCGACTCGAAGGCCAAGGCTGAGGCTCTGAGCAGCCAGTTCGTCACAGCATTCAGCGAAGGCAAAGATTACAACCCAACAGAAGTCCATGAGAAATGTAGCATGCCAGGCAGTCGAGAGGACTTCCCCACCATGCCAGTCTTCAGTATCACATCACCAGGAGTTGAGAAGCTGCCGGTGAACCTGAACCCGGCGAAAGCAGCAGGCCCAGACAACATCTCCCCAGGTGTGCTGAAAGCCTTGGCCAGTGAGGTGGCTCCTCTCCTTACGAGCATCTACCAGCGCTCACTTTCCACTGGCTGTGTCCCCGAAGACTGGCGCACTGCACATGTCACACCTGTGTATAAGAAGGAAGAACGCTACAAACCAAGCAACTACCGCCCAGTCTCCCTTACTTGCCTCTCGTGCAAGATCTTGGAACACGTGATTGTCAGCAACGTGATGGGACATCTAGAATCTTCTAACATCTTGACTCCATAGCAACATGGCTTCCGCAAGAAACACTCCTGCGAGACACAACTGCTTGAGCTGTCAGCCCAGTTAACATTAAACCTGGACAAAGGTCTCTCAACTGACATGGTAGTACTTGACTTTGCTAAAGCTTTTGATAAAGTAAACCACAGCTTACTAATGCATAAACTTGACCACTATGGTGTTAGGGGTGATACAAATCGATGGATTTCCAACTTCCTACGAGACAGGAGGCAGGCCGTGGTCGTAGAGGGGAGCAGGTCCGAGTTTGTCCAAGTGAAGTCTGGGGTTCCCCAGGGCTCAGTCCTGGGCCCTTGCCTGTTCCTGGTTTACATCAATGACTTGCCAAGCCACGTCTCGTCCAACGTCAGACTCTTTACAGACGACACTGCCATTGACCGCCCTATCAGGTCTGATACTGACCGCAGGATACTGCAGGAGGATCTTGACGCCCTGAGTGAGTGGGAGACTCAGTGGGACATGGAGTTCCACCCCGACAAGTGTAGCGCCCTAACCGTTCAACGAAGCCGGAAGCCGACACCAGAGGTGGCCTACACACTCCATGGCCAGCAGCTGGAACATGTCTCCTCCACCAGGTACCTTGGGGTCACCATTCAGACTGATGGACGTTGGGACCAGCACATCACCAGCATCGTCAATAAGTCAAACCGCACACAGGGTTTTCTCCGACGAAACCTAAAAATCGGCTCCAAGCGCATCAAACAAACAGCATACAAAGCTCTGATCCGCCCAGTACTCGAATACTCAGCCTGTGTCTGGGATCCCCACGATAAGAATGACTGTGACTCTCTGGAGAAGGTCCAACGACGCGCAGCCCGCTTTGTCCTCAATCGCCACAGGAAAACTTCCAGTGTGGAACAGATGCTGCATGAGTTGAAATGCCCCTCCCTGGTACAGCGCCGACGTACAGCACGCCTCTGCATGATGTACAAAATCATCAACAAACTGGTGTGCGTGTGCTGTAACCAACTGGCCCCCGCTGTGACCCGTTCCAGAAGATGCCACAGCAAACAGCTGAAGAGGATCCCCGCCAAAAATGACTACCGCAATATGGCCTTCTTCCCCCGTACAGTCAGGGACTGGAACAGCCTGCCAGCAGACGCCGTCCTGTCCCCCAGCCTTGGCACCTTTTCTTCAAAGGTGTCAAGTCCACAATAGACCGTCAACCCCTCCGTCAACACCCCCCCCCCCCCCCACCCCTGTTTTCTTCTTCTTTTTTTTTATAACTTATTTATTTTTCTTCTGCGCACTCCCGAAAAACGCCGATAATGGTTAAAATGTTGACCGTGGGTGTACACGGAAGAAGAAGAAGAAGAAGAGCAAACCAGTCTCTGATTCAGCCAGTATTTTTCCGCTGGGCTAGGAGTTGTCTTTTATAACCACACGGCTGTCGCATCGTTCGTGCCGTTAAGAGATCTGTATACAAACGAGGGTGAATTAAAAGAGCAAGTTAGCTAGTTAGTTAGTTTATTTAAAGTCTTTTCATCGTGTCGATGATTTTAGACTCTAGCATCAAAAAAGCAAAACTTTGTTAATTTTTTATCACCGTCAGAAACCTTTTTTAAAACGGGGAAAAGGGGAAAAAAAGGAAAAAGAAGAAGAAGAAGAAGAAGAAGAAGAAGAGAGAGAGAAGAGAGAGAGAGAGAGAGAGAGAGAGAGAGAGAGAGAGAGAGAGAGAGAGAGGGGGGGGGGGGGCGGTGCAGAGTACAAGAAACGAGCAATAGGACTACGTAACAAATAACCAGCTAATCTACATATTGAAAGGTTGAAAAGATTAAACTGATCCCAAAATAACTTAACATTAGAAACAGGCAAAATACATTCTACGACTTTCGGATGTAGGAAAGTTTTCATTGAAGCACATTTTACCAGTATATATGTTCAATTGTCAGTTCCGCAGAGCAGACACACTTAATGCCTTTACAGTACTTTGTCGTTAAAGTATTTAACAAAAGTCTGCACGAGAAGGTAACAATTGATCTACTTGCACATGGAGTATTCAATTATGAAAAATACTTTGTCCCAGAAGCGAAAATACGTCGTATTGTTTCATTTTCTATTATGTTACACATTTCTACTGAAGATAAACTGCAAGGCAGTTCAATAGCATTGAAAGTGTTTCTCGCCCCGTTTTTTGCGAGATGGTCAACATATTCATTGTAATAAATTCCACAATGAGATGGTATCCAACAAAAGTCAACATTGGACCCTTTCAACTGAATGCAACGGATTAATATCTTATTTCAAAGACAACATTACTCTTGTAATTAAATGATGAAGCAATGGATTGCAAGGCTGATTTAGAATCTACACAGAAAAAGAACATTTAAGAGATTTAATGGTAGATGAATCAAATGTGACAGAGCCATAAGAATAGCTATTAGTTCTGCTGTAAAAATGGAAATGTCTGTGTCAATATGATAAGACTTTTCAACTTTTAAAGATGGAATAACAAAGCCAGAGCCCGCATGATGATCTAGCACAGAACCGTCAATATAAACCTTAAGATGATCAGAATACGTTTCAGATACATATGTTTTAACTGTTGTACATAAAATATTTGGATTGTCATCTTTTCGTATATCTGTATAATTAAAAGAGCAACAGAATCGGAATGTTACCATAAATGTTGACGTGTTTGAAAGTGATGTCATATTTCATTTTAACTTTAAATGGTTACTACTACTACTACTATTACTACTACTGCTGCTGCTGCTGCTGCTGCTGCTGCTGCTGCTTACTACTACTACTACTACTACTACTACTGCAACTGCTACCACCACCATCATAGCTATTGCTACTTTTGATGATGATGAAGATGATCATCATCATGATCATGATGCCGACAACGACAGCAACAGCAGCAGCAACAACAAAAACAACAACAGCAGCAGCAACAACAACAACAATGGTAATATTAATATCAATAATAATAATAATGATGATGATGATGATGATAGTAATAATAATAATAATAACAAGAAGAAGAAGAAGAAAGATGATGATGATGATGATGATGATGATGATGATGATGATGATGTATTCATAAGACAGATCCCAGAGACGTCGAGGCACTAGGCGGGACAGTCTCTAGACACGTTCAGCGGGACAGAGGATTTTATTCGGTCCAGTCTTTTGCGTTGTCCTGGCAGGGTTTGTTCTGTAACGTCCGCCTTCCCCACTGTGCCTTGTGGAATGGTGCTAGACAGGGAGTCGTGGTGAGATACCTGCGCCGTACCAGGCGAGCGTGTGGGTCCTTCATTACTGCGAGGAGATTTTTGTCTTCCTGCAAATGATATGGTGACTTGTTATGGAACATTGCCATTTGTTGTATGCTTCTCGTACGATGGCGCAGAGAATCGGTCCGAACCATTTATTGTTGAACTGCAGCTTCGATGATGTACAGAAATCTCTCTCTCTCTCTCTCTCTCTCTCTCTCTCTCTCCTCTCTCTCTCTCTCTCTCTCTCTCTCTCACACACACACACACACACACACACACACATACACACAACACGCACGCACGCACACAGACACACGCACACACGCACGCACACACACACACGCGCGCACACACACACACACACACACACACACACACACACACACACACGCAGCACGTACGCACGCACGCACGCACGCACATACACACAACAAAACGCCACGACCGAAGCAGATAAGTGACATAACTTGGGGAAAAAAACACGCTGTGGACAGTGCGACTTCGTTTTCGTGTATGTGGAACGATGAAATAAATAGTGAAACTGACTTATGCTTACATATCCAAGAAATGAAGCTTAACTGCGGTGGAAGTCGATAGGTTTTGAAATGAGTTGGAAAGCAGGAGTGAAAAAAAGATGTGTTAGCCTTTTTTGGTTCTGTTTATCTGGTGTTCTGAACAGTATGCGATGTCTTGTTGAGTTCGATTTGGGCATAATGTTAATAATCGTAATAGAATCTCTGTATGTCTCTTTCTCTCTGTGTGTGTGTGTGTGTGTGTGTGTGTGTGTGTGTGTGTGTGTGTGTGTGTGTGTGTCTGTGTGTGCGTGCGTGCGTACGTTAGGGGATGCGTTGTGAAGTATTTACACATTTATTTTGGTAGTGGCAAAGGTATGACATAATGTGGGAGTATATTATTTTCGGGGTTAAATTCCGCGTGATGTTTTGAACTTATTTGATATTTCGTTCGATTGACTCTTTTTGTTGCGCTCAACTTTGACTTAGTTCTTTTTTCTGGATGCTTTCTTCATACTTTTTCTCTTTTCGCAGCTCAATATGACATGAGATTAATGATATGACAACAAATGATATTAGTCAGTTCGTGCACGTTGTGTACACAGCTTGCTTAAACCACTTTGTGATTAACGGAAATAACTTCATTTCACGAGTAAGCACAAGACAGGAGAGTGAAAACGATAACAAAATAAATAAGGAAAGAAAAAGAAGAAGAAAAAAAAAACAGAAAAGAAAAGAGGATAAGATAAAAAGAAAAGATACGAAACAGAAGAAAGGCCATACAGCCCACGTCGAAGGGTCGAGTTACTGCCCCTGTCACCTCGACGTCTGTTAATTGGACCGTTTTCTTTAGGTACGGCTTAGGTACGTTCAGCCGGAGGAGGACAGGGGGACGACAGAAATTGCCGCCTGTCGGTCGGGTAGAACCTGCGATGGCAGCCGCAGTGCCGGACGAGTTACATGCAACAGTTGTTTCACAAATCCTCGTCATATTCCGATACTCGTTCCCCGACAACAGTTGTTTGTTATTACAAGATTTATATCTTGTGACGAGACCAGTGAAAGGGAAGAGGAGGGGGTGAGAGAGGAGTGAAGGGGGGGGGGGGGGGGGGGCAGGGGCGTATGTGGCAGAGGGGGGGGGGGGGGGGGGTTCGTCTGTTCCTAGCCAATTTTCCTGTCAGCGCGCTGATGTTACACGGGACAGCCCTGTGTCATCACTCGAACAATCGAACAGACATGCAGGCACACGAAGAGGAAGGAAGGACGAAAGGAGAGAGAGAGAGAGAGAGAGAGAGAGAGAGAGAGAGAGAGAGAGAGAGAGAGAGAGAGATACAGGCAGACAGACAGAGAGAAAGAGACAGAAACAGAGAGACAGAGACAGAGAGACAGAAAGGGAGAGATGGCAATGACAATGATTCGTTTTATTACGACGTTAAAGGTATTGGCTGAAGTTCGCCATTTTTCATACTTGCTTTTACTGCTCCACTGACCAGCACTAAATGCATTACAACACACACATCAAAGAAAGGATATCTTTATAATTATAGCGGGACACTGTCCTTGTTGAATGCACTGTCGGTAGTACGTCACCGTCCTTGACTATTAGACAGGATGCACTGTTCTCAATGACAGCAGTGTCACGCGGTGGGGTACTGTCCTTGTTGACAGCACTGTCTGCAATCCGTCATCGGCCTTGATAGGATACTCTTTTCTTGTTGACAGCACTGTCGGGTAGTGGGGTACTATTCTTGTTGACAGCATTGTTAGGTAGTGGGGCACTGTTCTCAATGACAGCACTGTCAGGTAGTGGGGCACTGTCCTTGTTGACACTGTCAGGTAGTGGGGCACTGTTCTTGTTGACACTGTCAGGTAGTGGGGCACTGTTCTTGTTGACACTGTCAGGTAGTGGGGCACTGTCCTTGTTGACACTGTCAGGTAGTGGGGCACTGTTCTTGTTGACACTGTCAGGTAGTGGGGCACTGTTCTTGTTGACACTGTCAGGTAGTGGGGCACTGTTCTTGTTGACACTGTCAGGTAGTGGGGCACTGTCCTTGTTGACACTGTCAGGTAGTGGGCCACTGTTCTTGTTGACACTGTCAGGTAGTGGGGCACTGTTCTTGTTGACAGCACTGTCAGGTAGTGGGGCACTGTCCTTGTTGACACTGTCAGGTAGTGGGGCACTGTTCTTGTTGACAGCACTGTCAGGTAGTGGGCCACTGTTCTTGTTGACACTGTCAGGTAGTGGGGCACTGTTCTTGTTGACAGCACTGTCAGGTAGTGGGGCACTGTCCTTGTTGACACTGTCAGGTAGTGGGGCACTGTTCTTGTTGACACACTGTCAGGTAGTGGGGCACTGTCCCTTGTTGACACTGTCGGGTAGTGGGGCACTGTTCTTGTTGACGGCACAGTCAGGTAGTGGGGCACTGTTCTTGTTGACACTGTCAGGTAGTGGGGCACTGTTCTTGTTGACAGCACTGTCAGGTAGTGGGGCACTGTTCTTGTTGACACTGTCAGGTAGTGGGGCACTGTTCTTGTTGACAGCACTGTCAGGTAGTGGGGCACTGTCCTTGTTGACACTGTCAGGTAGTGGGGCACTGTTCTTGTTGACAGCACTGTCAGGTAGTGGGGCACTGTTCTTGTTGACAGCACTGTCAGGTAGTGGGGCACTGTTCTTGTTGACAACTGTCAGGTAGTGGAGCACTTTCAGAATGACAGCACTGTCAGGTAGTGGGGCACTGTCCCTTGTTGACACTGTCAGGTAGTGGGCCACTGTTCTTGTTGACAGCACTGTCAGGTAGTGGGGCACTGTTCTTGTTGACTGCACTGTCAGGTAGAGGGCACTGTTCTTGTTGACAGCACTGTCGGTAGTGGGGACTGTTCTTGTTGACAGCACCGTCAGGTAGTGGAGCACTGTTCTTGTTGACAGCACTGTCAGGTAGTGGGGCACTGTTCTTAGTTGAGCACACATGTCAGGTAGTGGGGCACTGTTCTTGTTGACAGCACTGTCAGGTAGTGGGGCACTGTTCTTGTTGACAACACTGTCAGGTAGTGGGGCACTGTTCTTGTTGACAACACAGTCAGGTAGTGGAGCACTGTTCTTGTTGACAACACAGTCAGGTAGTGGGGCACTGTTCTTGTTGACAACGCTGTCAGGTAGTGGGGCACTGTTATTGTTGACAGCATTGTCAGGTAGTGGAGCACTGTTCTTGCTGACAACACAGTCAGGTAGTGGGGCACTGTTCTTGTTGACAGCATTGTCAGGTAGTGGAGCACTTTTATTGTTGACAGCATTGTCAGGTAGTGGAGCACTGTTCTTGTTGACAACACAGTCAGGTAGTGGGGCACTGTTCTTGTTGACAGCATTGTCAGGTAGTGGGGCACTGTTCTTGTTGACAGCACTGTCAGGTAGTGGGGCACTGTTCTGAATGACAGCACTGTCAGGTAGTGGGGCACTGTTCTTGTTGACAGCACTGTCAGGTAGTGGGCACTGTTCTTGTTGACAGCACTGTCAGGTAGTGGGGCACTGTTCTTGTTGACAGCACTGTCAGGTAGTGGGGCACTGTTCTTGTTGACACACTGTCAGGTAGTGGGGCATTGTTCTGAATGACAGCACTGTCAGGTAGTGGGGCACTGTTCTTGTTGACAGCACTGTCAGGTAGTGCGGCACTGTTCTTGTTGACAACACTGTCAGGTAGTGGAGCACTGTTCTTGTTGACAACACTGTCAGGTAGTGGGGGGCACTGTTCTGAATGACAGCACTGTCAGGTAGTGGAGCACTGTTCTTGTTGACAACACTGTCAGGTAGTGGAGCACTGTTCTTGTTGACAGCACTGTCAGATAGTAGGGCACAGTTCTTGTTGACAGCACTGTCAGTAGTAGATCACTGTTCTTGTTGACAACACTGTCAGGTAGTGGGGCACTGTTCTTGTTGACAACACTGTCAGGTAGTGGGGGCACTGTTCTTGTTGACAGCACTGTCAGTAATGGGGCACTGTTCTTGTTGACAGCACTGTCAGGTAGTGGGGCACTGTTCTTGTTGACAGCACTGTCAGGTAGTAGGGCACTGTCTCTGTTGGCAGCACTGTCTGGTAGTGGGGCACTGTTCTTGTTGACAACACTGTCAGGTAGTGGGGCACTGTTCTTGTTGACAGCACTGTCTGGTAGTGGGGCACTGTTCTTGTTGACAGCACTGTCAGGTAGTGGGGCACTGTTCTTGTTGACAGCACTGTCAGATAGTGGGGCACTGTTCTTGTTGACAGCACTGTCAGGTAGCGGGGCACTGTTCTTGTTGACAGCACTGTCAGGTAGTGGGGCACTGTTCTTGTTGACAGCACAGTCAGTGTAGTGGGGCACTGTTATTGTTGACAGCATTATCAGGTCGTGGGGCATATTTCTGAATGACAACACTGTCAGGTAGTGGGGCACTCTTCTTGTTGACAGCATTGTCAGGTAGTGGGGCACTGTTCTGTTGACAGCATTGTCAGGTCGTGGGGCATTGTTCTCAATGACAACACTGTCAGGTAGTGGGGCACTGTTCTTGTTGACAGCACTGTCAGGTAGTGGGGCACTGTTATGTTGACAGCATTGTCAGGTCGTGGGGTATTGTTTTCAATGACAACACTGACAAGTAGTGGGGCACTTGTTCTTGTTGACATCAGTGTCAGGTAGTGGGGCACTGTTATTGTTGACAGCATTGTCAGGTCGTAGGGCATTGTTCTCAATGACAAGACTGTCAGGTAGTGGGGCACTGTTCTTGTTGACAGCACTGTCAGGTAGTGGGGCACTGTTATTGTTGACAGCATTGTCAGGTCGTGGGGCATTGTTTTCAATGACAACACTGACAAGTAGTGGGGCACTTTTCTTGTTGACAACACTGTCAGGTAGTGGGGCACTGTTCTTGTTGACAGCATTGTCAGGTAGTGGAGCACTGTTCTTGTTGACAACACTGTCAGGTAGTGTGGCACTGTTCTTGTTGACAGAACGTCAGGTAGTGGGGCACTGTTCTTGTTGATAGCACTGTCAGGTAGTGGGGCACTGTTCTTGTTGACAGAACTGTCAGGTAGTGGGGCACTGTTCTTGTTGACAGAACTGTCAGGTAGTGGGGCACTGTTCTGAATGACAGCACTGTCAGGTAGTGGGGCACTGTTCTTGTTGACAGCACTGTCAGGTAGTGGGGCACTGTTCTGATGACAGCACCGACAGGTAGTGGGGCACTGTTCTGAATGACAGCACCGACAGGTAGTGGGGCACTGTTCTGAATGACAGCACTGTCAGGTAGTGGAGCACTGTTCTGAATGACAGCACTGTCAGGTAGTGGGGCACTGTTCTGAATGACAGCACTGTCAGGTAGTGGGGCACTGTTCTGAATGACAGCACTGTCAGGTAGTGGAGCACTGTTCTGAATGACAGCACCGACAGGTAGTGGGGCACTGTTCTGAATGACAGCACCGACAGGTAGTGGGGCACTGTTCTGAATGACAGCACTGTCAGGTAGTGGGGCACTGTTCTTGTTGACAGCACTGTCAGGTAGTGGGGCACTGTTCTGAATGACAGCACTGTCAGGTAGTGGGGCACTGTTCTGAATGACAGCATTGTCAGGTAGTGGGGCACTGTTCTTGTTAACAGCACTGTCAGGTAGTGGGGCACTGTTCTGAATGACAGCACTGTCAGGTAGTGGGGCACTGTTCTCAATGACAGCACTGTCAGGTAGTGGGGCACTGTTCTGAATGACAGCACTGTCAGGTAGTGGGGCACTGTTCTGAATGACAGCATTGTCAGGTAGTGGAGCACTGTTCTGAATGACAGCATTGTCAGGTAGTGGGGCACTGTTCTTGTTGACAGCACTGTCAGGTAGTGGGGCATTGTTCTGAATGACAGCATTGTCAGGTAGTGGGGCACTGTTCTGAATGACAGCATTGTCAGGTAGTGGGGCACTGTTCTTGTTGACAGCACTGTCAGGTAGTGGGGCACTGTTCTTGTTGACAGCACTGTCAGGTAGTGGGGCACTGTTCTTGTTGACAGCACTGTCAGGTAGTGGGGCACTGTTCTGAATGACAGCATTGTCAGGTACTGGGGCACTGTTCTTGTTGACAGCATTGTCAGGTAGTGGGGCACTTCTGAATGACAGCATTGTCAGGTAGTGGGGCACTGTTCTTGTTGACAGCACTGTCAGGTAGTGGGGCACTGTTCTGAATGACAGCATTGTCAGGTAGTGGGGCACTGTTCTGAATGACAGCATTGTCAGGTAGTGGGGCACTGTTCTTGTTGACAGCACTGTCAGGTAGTGGGGCACTGTTCTGAATGACAGCATTGTCAGGTAGTGGGGCACTGTTCTGAATGACAGCACTGTCAGGTAGTGGGGCACTGTTCTGAATGACAGCACTGTCAGGTAGTGGGGCACTGTTCTTGTTGACAGCACTGTCAGGTAGTGGGGCACTGTTCTGAATGACAGCACTGTCAGGTAGTGGGGCACTGTTCTGAATGACAGCATTGTCAGGTAGTGGGGCATGTTCTTGTTGACAGCACTGTCAGGTAGTGGGGCACTGTTCTTGTTGACAGCACCGACAGGTAGTGGGGCACTGTTCTGAATGACAGCACTGTCAGGTAGTAGGGCACTGTTCTTATCGACAGCACTGTCAGGTAGTGGGGCACTGTTCTTGTTGACAGCACTGTCAGGTAGTGGGGCACTGTTCTTGTTGACTGCAATGTCAGGTAGTCAAGTCAAGTCAAGTCAAAATTTTATTTCCCGATGGGACATTGGATAAGCAGAGAAACTGCTTTTTTACATCAAGCCATCATAACAAAACAAAGAAACTGGAATAACAAAATAATGAAAACGAAGAAATACAAAGAATGCTGTTCTTGTTGACAGCATTGTCAGGTCGTGGGGCACTGTTCTTGTTGACAGCACTGTCAAGTAGTGGGGCACTGTTCTGAATGCGTATTCTCTTCCCTTCTGTTTTCATGCGCAAATATGTATGTAGCTTCCCAGACTTTACCTCGAGGTAATTAGCCAGGAACCTTGTTAGCTAGTTAGCTGGATAGATTGTTAGTGTATCTGTCGTCTGATGTTCTGTGTGCGCGGAATACCTACCCATGACCTAAAAGTCACCTAAGACAGAAACGTAGACAGACAGAGGAAGACGACGGGAGACAGCGGTTCAGAAACAATGCCAGCGAAACGTCGACAGATGACAAGATAGAGAACTAACCCCAGTGATCACCCAGTAATTCAAGACACCCTCACAGAGGACAGATCAGATCATACACAAACCGAAGACAACGTGTGATTTTGCACGTCAACGGGACATTCCTGCAAGCTACACCACAGTAGCATTTCATTCCGCCACTTCTGTCATATTACCACCACTGTCTGGTTTATCACCCGACTCATCTTTCTGAGCATATTCGCAGGCCCCTTCCTTCCCCCCACCCCTCATTCTTCCCCTTATCCATCCTCTTCCCCCTCTACCCCACCCCTTTCCCCCACCCCTCTTCCTCCCCACCTCCCCTGCCTTTTCCCCTTGTCCCATCCTTACCCTCTGTCTCGAAGGTTTTGATTTTTTTTAACAGATTTTTTTTTAAACTGAGCATCATCTTTCCTCGTACCTCACATCGAAAATGTTAACTGAGAATCTGCACTCTACTCCCTTTCGGCGATCATTATGTAACAGGCATATGCAAAGAGTTCAGCCCACGCAGTGTGTTATTGTGTGTAGTATGTGTAGTTGTCAGAATATGAACTGGTGTGGATAGTCACGTGTAAATGGTTCTTTTAGGATTTCTTTTGTAACACGACTTTCAGCTCAGCTTCTTGGCATTCATACGAGGACCATCTGTGATCGGCTAGGCTGTGATACAACTGTAACTGTCAGAATCCTTTGTGCGTACAATGGAGGTAAGCCTGGGGACCGTTTCACAGTAAAAATGAAAACTAAACGAATGGATGTTTTAACAGCCTTTCATTGTTTTCCGTATCCTGTTTGGTAGCTTAATTGTCAGACCATTGTCGAAGGATAGTTTTGCCAATTACATGAGGAAAAAAACAAACATTTTAAGACATCTGCCTACCCGAGTAGGAAGAAATAAAGAGAACATTTCTTTTCCTAATTTTTCTCGCCGAAGAAGCTAGTTTACTCGTGCGCATGACGAGGCACAATAAGCACGTGACTCACGTGCTCATGTGTGAGTTCGGGTCGTTGATAAAGAATTGGAAAACGAATCTCCGTTTGGACACAAGATAAGTGTTGTTGTTTAAAATGTTAGTTAACTTTCTAAACGTACAATCGCGTAGCATCTTCATTGTTTAGTTTGAAGTAAAAAAAAATATTTTGTGTGAGCAAATCAGTACATTCTCTCAGTAACTGAATAAGATTGACTGGCATAAAAAAAAAATTTTTTTAAACCTTAAAAATTGAAATTCGTTTGATTCGACGAGGCGAAAACACTTTCTGACAAACGTAACAAAACATCGACGGCAACAATGAAATAAAACTTCTGGAAAACGGTCTCCTACCACGCCTTCACTGCTTAGCGATTAAAAACAAAAGTGAAAGAGCACGTGGGCAAGCGCAGTTCTCCACCAAAGGCCGTTAAGCCGAGAATTGCCCTTTGATTCTGATCCACACCACTATGGAAAGGAAAAAAATGTGTTTTCATTAAAATGATGGAAAAAATAGAATGGCAGGTTGGCGGTTTTTTGTTGTTGTTTTGTTTGTTTGTTTGTTTTAATTATGAAAAGAGAACTTTCGTGAACAACTGAGTTCATTAGTGAAAACAAAACTACTTATTTGTCGAGGGGAGATAACAGAAGGCACGAACTGAACCACTATGTGCTTTCTTTTTTTTACTAGTTAGAATAGAGGAAAAACCCGAAATGGCTATGTTCATGTCGCATTTTAAATATTGTTTATTATCCACCTCAGTACATTATTTTAGTAAAGATGTCGTTAAAAAACAGTACGTTTACATATTCATTCACATTCAGAGGAATATTTGTAATTATCTTGCTGAAAAGATCACATATCCGCACACAGCTCCAGATCAGGAAAGTACATCAGCACCAAGATTTGATGGATTTTTTTTATTTCGTCACATTGAATCTTCCCACCAGGTTTTGATCAGTGCTTCTGTTTTTGGACTGTGTGTGAAAGTATAAACTTTTTGGCAGAGGCAAAATGGGATTAAAAAAGAAAAAAGGAAACCCTAAAGCGTCTTAAAAAAAAAAAAAAAGAATCCTGCACCTCAGAGCCTTTGATATAGCCTCCATCTCTTCTATCAAAGACAAAAATAAGGAATGGGAGGCGGGGGGGGGGGGGGGGGGGGGAGGGAGGAGGGAGTGGGTGGGTGGAGATCGGGGAACACGCAGGTTCCGCTGAGCATCCAGTATGTTGAGGACAGCCGTGGGTTGGCAAGTGTACGAAAATTTTGCTTCCGGTTCTCATAACATTAGCCTTTTGACAAGCGAAACCGAAAACTGCTCGCGCTTGATTTCAACATACGTGGGTGGTCTCGCTGTGCCGTTCGTCGTTGTATGGCTCGGAAGGCGGCAAAAAAGACCTTTCCTTCCATAACATACTAAGCAAAGGAAAAAAAAGTAAATGGATTGACTCAGTGATACGGGATATATGTAGTAAAATGTGTCGTGTGCTAAAAAAGAAGCATGAATCGTTCCAGAGTCAGTATTATTAGCCATTTGGAACGCAGCATCATATGAATACAGAATAACTGATCGCGCATGCTTTGTGTTGACTTAAATTCACTATACAGGTGTTTCATTCGTTTGTGAATTTTTTTTAACCCCTGTGCGATTTCCGGGGACTCCGTTAGCATAAATTGTATCCCAACTGTCTGGAAGTTCTCCACTGATAATTTCTTTTTTTTTTTCACCTGTCGCTGTCGTTGACTGTGCCTTTGTTGTTCTTCACGTCTAT
>CM065728.1:58705022-58717522 GCA_033310375.1 Conus canariensis
CTGACTGCTTTTTCTCTGTTCTTTAGATTCTGACTGCTTTTTCTCTGTTCTTTAGATTCTGACTGCTTTTCCTCTGTTCTTTAGATTCTGACTGATTTTCCTCTGTCCTTTAGATTCTGACTGATTTTCCTCTGTCCTTTAGATTCTGACTGCTTTCCTCTGCCCTTTAGATTCTGACTGCTTTTCCTCTGTCCTTTAGATTCTGACTGATTTTCCTCTGTCCTTTAGATTCTGACTGCTTTTCCTCTGTCCTTTAGATTCTGACTGATTTTCCTCTGTTCTTTAGTTTCTGACTGATTTTCCTCTGTTCTTTAGATTCTGACTGATTTTCCTCTGTCCTTTAGATTCCTTTAGATTCTGACTGCTTTTCCTCTGTCCTTTAGATTCTGACTGATTTTCCTCTGTTCTTTAGTTTCTGACTGATTTTCCTCTGTTCTTTAGATTCTGACTGATTTTCCTCTGTCCTTTAGATTCTGACTGATTTTCCTCTGTCCTTTAGATTCTGACTGATTTTCTTCTGTCCTTTAGATTCTGACTGCTTTCCTCTGTTCTTTAGATTCTGACTGCTTTTCCTCTGTCCTTTAGATTCTGACTGCTTTTCCTCTGTCCTTTAGATTTTGACTACTTTTCCTCTGTCCTTTAGATTCTGACTGCTTTTCTTCTGTCCTTTAGATTCTGACTGCTTTTCCTCTGTCCTTTAGATTCTGGCGGCTTTTCCTCTGTCCTTTAGATTCTGACGGCTTTTCCTCTGTTCTTGCTTTAGTTTCTGACTGCTTTTCTCCTTCGGGTGATGACTTTGCATCTCCTCCACAATCATTTGTTATTCGTTTTTGTTTAGACCATTTTTTGAGAGATGTTGACAAAACGATTTCATTGAAATACATGGAAATGGTTGAAACGTCAGAAGGTCACACCAACGACTGAAACAAACATTTACTTGAATGCAACGTTTCGTCAATTGAAACTAATAAGGCGCTGCATGCGAAAACGTAACAAAACAGTTTCTATGCGCAAGGTAACGGCTGTCCAAGTAGCAGTTCAGGTCGTATCCCGTGGTACCATAACTCTCCGACAAGTGACTAACCAACTTCTGACTTTGCCGCTCATTTTTGTTTTCGTAAACTTAACGCATTCGTCGTGCTTTTTTTTCTTCTTCTTCTTCTTTTAAGGGTGATCAAACGCACAATACGGTTTTGAAATCGTGAATCTCACGATTACATTGATAATGATACGAGTGAACTTGAGCTTCACTGCATGAAAAAGGCACACGATGTGCGTCATCGGGAACCCTGCGATACTACGACCATACATACATACTTCTATGTACACGTGCCGTGAATGTATAGTCTGTGTACTTTTCTTTGAAACCGAGCAATGGTCTTCCAGTTTCTCCGTGTGAACATATACCTTTTTTTTTTTTTATCAAGATAGGCAAATAAAGGAACAGAAAAAAGGTAATCAGAGATAAGACAAACATGCCTATAGGAACAGAAACAGACTGACTGGCTACCAAAACTGACAGACAGACAGACAGACAGATGGCTGCGTGGACGCACAAAATCCAAAACGAAACACAGCCTTCTTTATTGGCTTTCTAAATTATATCTGCCAAACATTGTCGTGGTATATTATCCGAATCCAGATGTTAAGCACATGACATGCTGTTTACTACAGTCGAGTAGAACAGCAGGTCCGACCTCTTTTTTAAACCATAACAGAGGAGGAGAGACAGAAGGGGAGGGGGGGGGGGTAATGGCCCATTATGAAGGGGAAGAGAGAGAGAGGGGCGTAGACACACATACCCAGACATGAACGGACACACAGGCACAGACAGACGACACACACACACACACACACACACACACACACACACACACACACACACACACACACACACACACACACACACACGAGGGCAGATGCAGAGAGAAAGAGAGAGAGAGAGAGTGAGAGAGAGAGAGAGAGAGAATTGAACACACACACACACACACACACACACACACACACACACACACACACACACACACACACACGAAGACAGACAGACGGACAGACAAACGGACGGATGGACAGACAGACGGACAGAGAGAACAAGCAAATGCGTTATTTGAGGCCGAAACCAGAGCACGCAAGAGCGACGCTGACAAGACCAAAGCGATACATTGTGGTCCGGAACATCCGTGTTTACTGTCCTCTGTCACGCAACCGTCTAAGTCGGTGGAGCCAGGTGAACGAGAAGCGGATGGTTTGAAGTCGGAAAGTGTATCGGTTTCCCATTTGCTTCAGATTACCTGCACAGGTGCATAGTTCACAACGCTAACGGCATGACCTAGCCCCCGTATTCCAGTTGGGAAACACCACTCGACTCACGCACACATAAATATGTATACGCAAGTTCGGACATGGAGGGGACACACCTGTGCTTGCAGATAGTATGTATACACATATATATGTATATATGTATGTATACAGTGTTTGCGTATGGATATGTATGTGTGTGTATTTGTGTGGAGAGGAGAGAGAGAGAGAGAGAGAGAGAGAGAGAGAGAGAGAGAGAGAGAGAGACAGACAGACAGACAGACAGACAGACAGACAGACAGACAGCCAGCCAGACAGACAGACGGGGAGGTGGGAGGAGGGGTGTGTGTGAGTGGATGGAAAAAGCATATTCTTGCTAATCTGTTACCCATGGGTATAGAGATTCTCTCTCTCTCTCTCTCTCTCTCTCTCTCTCTCTCTCTCTGTCTGTCTGTCTGTCTGTCTGTCTGTCTTCTCTCTCTCTCTCTCTCTCTCTCTCTCTCTCTCTCTCTCTCTCTCTCTGAGCCTGACAACCTCGCATCAGCAGACAGTAAACAAACCCGGAGTGTCGCTGTCTGCTCATGTTAAATATGAGGCTGTAACAGTGTAGGTCCACTAAATCTTGACTCGACATGAATCATGAACAAGGAACCCATATCACGATGATTCGACTAAAAATTCGGGAGGAAAGGGGAGGGGAAGGGGTGTCGGGTTTTGAGGGGGGGGGGGAAGGGGGGGTTTGAGGGGGGGGGGGGGCGAGAACAGCGAGGAGGGCGTGACGGGATATGCCGACTGTTTCTGTACGTTTCCAAGACACGCTTATTCAAAGTACAGTGACTCCCTGATCCGCCCTGTCGTGAATAGGCTTAAATTGGCTCAACCAAACTTAACCAACATTTCGTATGCTCTCTCTCTCTCCTCTCTCTCTCTCTCTCTCTCTCTCTCCTCTCTCTCTCCATATATGTATATATATATATATATATATATATATATATGTAAATGTGTGTTGTGTGTGTGTGTGTGTGTGTGTGTGTGTGTGTGTGTGTGTGTGTTAGATCAGCGAGGGTCATGAATAACGTGTACAACCAGACATAGTCCAGACAAGCTGACACGAACGGACATTAGACACGAGACAGACGTGATTGATATAATGGAACGGGTGGCAGCTTTGACTATGTTTGGGGGGTGACAGGGATTTTTTTTTTCATGGTAATAAGCATATTCCAGAACCGCACATATCTGGAAAGCGCAGGCTAGAAGCGCACCATATATTGAGTCAGTGCTCCACGAACACTTGATACAGTCGAAGGTGGTGGGTTCCGCCCGGCAATAGCGGTGGCAAGACTGCCAATTCTTCTTCGGAATGCGCTAAATCGAGCTGTTTGTGAATGTCATAGAAACTGCTAACGGCGTGGCAGCATTCGAATAAGTGTTTAAACAAAATGTTTTTAACAGAACAATGTGTCCTCACTGTCTTGTTACTTTTACTTTGAGTGTGACTGAGGTAAAAAAAAAGAAAAGAAAAAGATGAATAGTTCACAAAATACAGTGTTCTGCTTGTCACCGTTCGTAACTTAGCACTGTAGCCATTTTTCTTTACTCTTCCAGGGTTCTTATTTCTCCCTACGTTCAAGTCAAAGCATGCTGGAAGGTTGGCAAGAGCGGTTAAAAAAAAAAAAAAAGGAAAAATTAACTGTTTAAGACCTCGTTGGACGTTACTGAATTCATCACACGCATGCTAATGAATGTAAAGTCATGTTTGTTTTTTTTATATGGGAAGACGACGAGATACACAAAAGCAATTCTGAAAAGTCCCAGTTTCAGTTTTAAAGAATGTATATAATCCGTTCGAGAGAAAACGGTGTGTACATTTTTCAAATGTAAGACAGCATCGCGACCCGAGGTATCCTCAACCATCAGAGCGAGTAGTGTAACCTGATGTGTTTCTTTCCCATTTGACCCCCTCCTCCTTGTGATCAGCAGAACATTAGGTCAAAGATGTACATGACGAGCTGAACAGGTTTAAAGGTGTTTTTATAATGTTAGCATAACCTGGGTAATTGTTCGCGATAACAATAATCTCTTCAAATGGTGGATGTTTTTTTATGGTGATATGCTCTGATATAGGCCTTTAGCGTTCAGCTGTTCAGTGGTGTTCCACCAAATGTGTGATTTTGAGTTCTGAAGGAGATAGATATTTCTAATTTCAGATAAAATAAAGATAAATGAGGAAGTTTTGTGTGTAAAAAATCTGTTCTATTTTGGTAGGTCTGTTAATTTATTTTCTTAAACACTATGAAAAGAATTGACATTGTCGAGAAAATAGCCATGAAACAGCCCTCCACAGTCAACTAGACTTTAAACAGCAGGAAATAAATTGAACCAAACTGAACTATGTCAACATCAGCTGTTATGAAAATGACGTATCGCAAAAAAAAAAAAAAAATTGAAAAATCATAACATTTGTTTTTAATTTAAAAAAAGACGTAATTCGATGGATTTGGAAAAAAAAGAAAGAAATAATAGCCGTTGAGGAAGATTACTTAATTACAACGGGTGTAAACAGTTGTTAAATGTGGATAACAATAATTTATTCAAGCAGTTTTAAAAGATGAGTTATGATACAATGGTTTATAGCAGTTTATAAAAGATGACTTATACTACACTTACACTGCAGAGGATTTTTAAAATCTTGACATCAACGATGGGTCTGAAAGATCTTAACATTAGTACTTTAGAAAAAGACGTTAAACAGTGGATTTGAAGGATCTTAAACTATCAGTGATTAAAAAACGACTCGTGTAATGGATCTTTAAAATCTCAGCATAAGCAGAACAGAAAAAGATTTATAATGCAGTGGGTTTGAAAAAAAATTGAATTAGCAGTTGAAAAAAAAAAATTCAATACAGTGTATTTGAAAAAACACACAACAAAAACAAACCTTAACATCGGCAGTCACTAACAATCGACACAGCCCAGTGGATTTATAAATTCTTATCATCAGCAGTGGCATATAGACGACTCATAACACGAGGGATTCGAAAAATCTGTATCTTTTTTCAATTGCTTCTTCTAAACTTTCCACAAAACTAACTAATGAATGTAAACAGCAGGTGAAGTATTGCACGAAAGAGACTTCGAAGAAGGAAGTTTGTTAGAGGAAAAAGAAATAGGTTATCAGCAACAGTAGCATTAAAATCGTTTTCCAAATCGCTCCAGTTTGACAAATTATGAATTAAGTATTGTTCTATGAAGGAACACTGGAACAAAATGCGAGTTACAATACCTCTCCGCATGGAAACCAAATTTGTACCTAGAGCTTTATATCTTAAAAACTTTTCAGTTTCAATTAGCAGGATGAAGTTGTAATTTCATGCGACTTATAATAAATAACAGATGAAAAAAAACCCACTTAATTGTCAGTGTATGTGTTTTTCTTGTGTTAATATCATAGTTTATGGTTCTCTTTTATAGGTAATGGATCTTGACATTTACACAGTCATCAAAGTTTCGTACTCCTCGCCGATCTGTCTGCATATTCATTGGTGGAACGCCGCAAGGCGATAAAATCCAGAAAAAAGGTTACTTCAGAAAGTTACTACACGAGGGAGTTGGTTGGAAATTGTGACTTGATGATTTGATCAGTTTTTGCGTTGAATTTACTGCTTTCTGACCGTGTAAACAAAGAAGAGCACCACACACACACACACACACACACACACACACACACACACACACACACACACACACACACACACACCGAAAACATGCTTGTAATAAAATCATGAGAAAGAGGTCATATGTCACTGTGCCACAGGAACAATTACCAGGTCTGCAATTAATGTATCGGACCCTCTCAAGTATGAAATGATTTCCTTTCCTTTTTTAAAGCAAACACTGCCAGATTATGAACCTTCAAAACACCTACGTAAACTTTTAACATGACTTGGATGAATGTGTTATTGAAAACTGAAAGGAAATAAATGCTAGAAGTAGAGGTTTTCATCCTTTTCCAAATGTGCACTCTGAATGTTGAATTTCGCCGCGTTTTTTTTTTTTTTTTTTTTTTTTGTTGATGCTTTGGAGAAATTCGGGGGCGTACGTTTAGATATTTTCCTCATTGTTCATTCCCGACTTTGTTGGAATGTCTGAAGTGTGAGTAGCTATTGTTTCAAGGACTTTCTCTTTATCTTTTGGGAAATACGAACTTCAGATCTGATCTTGTTCTCATTGTCATCACAGATCTCAATTCTATGATCCAGTGAGCCAGCATGCAATATTCATTCAGCGAGAGAACACCCGCTTCTCAGAAAGAAGAGAGTTGATGCATGAACAGGCAGACCCAAAGCTGATTTACAGGCCTTACAGTTAAAGTCCAATTATGTTGTCAAATTTGTTAAGATAAAAACAGAACACACACACACACACACACACACACACACACACACACACACACACACAGACACACACACACACACACACACACACACACACACACACACACACACACACACACATATATATATATATATATATATATATATATATATAAAATCAAGAAGTCGTCCACTCAGTGCCTCCCTTCTTTTATTTGTCATTCAAATTTTCGCCTTTTTCAAGGCTTCATCAGGAATCTGCATTATTGGAAAAAACACGAAACACCATCAGAATCCCAAAAGTAAAGACAAAATCAGTTTACATATGTCTATATCACACAAACACACACACACACACACACACACACACACACACACACACACACACACATGGACATATACATACATATATACACACATACATATATAAACACACACATACACACACATATACATACACATATGTACCCACATATACACACATATACCACTTCACTTAATTTAAAACATGATATCATAAAACATCATTACTAACCTAAAATACATGGGAAGCGAGGGGCTCAAAAGGAAATGCAACATGCGGAAAGAATGCAACAGTGGACAGGTGAAGCAAATAGGAGTGAGGACAAGGTAGAAGAAGAAGAGACAATGAGAGAGTGAGTGGGAGCAAGACAGAGGAAAAGGGGGGACAGACAGAGAGTGAGCAACAGAGAAAAGAGGGGGGGGGGGGGGGAAGAAAGAAAGAGAAAGAGAGAAAAGGAGCGAGAGAAACAGAAAAGAACCACCGAGAGAGAGAGAGAGAGAGAAGAGAGAGAGAGAGAGAGAGGAGAGGAAAGCCAAAATAAGAATGAGGAAAACAAACACTCACATTATCCACTTTTCTCTTCAGTTGCCTGCACTCTTCACCAAAGGAAGAAGTGTACACAGGCAAAGTAAACATGGGCGATGAACAATACTGGTCCTGATCTCCAATTCACTCTTAAAAAAAAAAAAAAAAAAAAAAAAAAAACCAGAAGGGGGGGGGGGGGGGAGGGGAATGCAACGGCGACAGCGGTGCAGATGGGGGACAAAGAGCAAGAGAGAGAGAGAGAGAGAGAGTGGGAGAGAGAGGAAGAGGCGGAAAGAGATCGAGCGAGAGAAGGAGAGAGAGAGAGGGGGAGAGGGAGAGAGAGGACGACAGACAGACACACTGACGACAAACAGACAGAGAGAGAGAGAGAGAAACAAAGACAGAAAGAAAAAGGAGGGGAAAAGAGAGGGGGCAGAACGAGAGAGTGAGAGTATGAAAGCAAGAAAGAGAGAGAAAACCACAATAGAGAGACAAAAAAAAAAAAAAAAAAAAAAGGGGAAAGAGAGAGGGGGAGGGTGTGTGGTGTGTGTGTGTGTGTGTGTGTGTGTGTGTGTGTGTGTGTGTGTGTGGGTGATTTGACAAACAGAAGACTAACAGATGACAGACAGACCAGCGGAGAAAGAAAAAAAAAAAAAAGGGGGGGGAACGAAAAGAGGGGGGATGATGGAGAAAGAGGGTAAGAAAAAGAGAGAGAGAGAGACAGAGAGAGAGAGGGAGAGAGAGAGAGATATTGAGAGAGAAAATAAGAAAGATAAGAGAGAGAAAGAGAAAGAGAGAGAGAGAGAGAGAGTGTGTATGTGTGTGTGTGTGTGTGTGTGTGTGTGTGTGTGTGTGTGTGTGTGTGTGTGTGTGACGGAGAAAGAGAGAGATAGAGAGAGAGAGAGAGAGAGAGAGAGAGAAGAGAGAGAGAGAGAGAGAAAGACAGAGAAAGAGAATAGGGGGGTGGGGGGGTTTTTGAAAGGGTAAGATAAGAGGAGGGAGGAGGAGGCATTTCACCCACAGGTATAGGAAGGAGGCATTTCACACACAAGTATGTGCAGTAATGGTAATACACCCAGTGTTGTTGTTTTTCCTTCAGCACGAATACTCGATCCTTTTCTTGATGCAAGAATTTAAGTCTTTTCTGCGATTTAGTCCTACAAAAATAGTACCAAGATTGGCCTGCCAATATAATTCCCTTTGTAAAAGTTTAGTTTCTTCTTTCACTGTTTCAATGGGGCATATTGACAGAAACGGAATATCAGGGTCCTTTGGGTGGGGACATGAGTTTACATGGTGGGCAACCATACATTTGCTAGTTTTGGCGTGATTTTGTATCACTTTTATGATTAGCCCATCTCAATTTCAAGTTCACCGTTGATCCTACGTACCACTGATCAGGATGAAGACTACATCTGATGACATATATTACGTTAGGTGTTGTACAAGTTAGATGTTGGTAAATTTTCCACCGCCGGCCATCCCATGGCGATTTCAGTTCATTTGAATCAGCTGCATGTCTACAGGTGTCACACTTTTTACTGCATTTGAAAAAACCAGAACATTGTTTGGGGCCATGTTGGACATACTGTCTTGGGATTGTTGGTTTATATATTTCACCTAGATTGTCTAATCTTCTATTGGCAGCTATTATGGTTTTACGGGGGAAAAAGTCCTTATTGCTGGGGTTTGAATATAAAAGATGAAGGTTCTTCTTAATAATATTAAACTTGGATGGGGCTCGAGGGTCAAACTTGGTGACCCATGCAATCTTTTTATTCTCCTTTTTTCTGGGTTGGTGAAGGATCTTATTCCGTGACTTAGATGCTCCCTTTGTGAGATCTGCAAAAGCCTTGCTATACTGCCAGCCTGACAAGGTGAGATACTTTGCATATTCTTTGACTCTCTTTTTCAGAATCTCGTCATTACTTATCAGCATCCTGAGTCTTGTACCAATTCCTACTGCAAGGCCTCTAAATACTGAATTTGGGTGACAAGAGGAGGGGGGTAGATAACTGTTACAATTCTTCGAAAACACGTCAGTTTCAATGAATCCCGAATCCGTAATGTGGACCCTAAGATCCAAATATTCAGCTTTTTCCCCCTGAGAAACTGTCCAGCTAATACCAGGGTGCAGAGTCTGTAAATGGGCCTTGAATCTGTCTACATTCCTGTCATCCAGCAGGACAGCAATACCATCATCTCTAAAACGACTCCAGTCAAGGTGCTCAACAAGTGACTGCTTTTCATTTGGGACAAGAGAAGATAAGAGAGGAACCGGAGACCCACTTACAAGTCTCTGGTCCAATTCCCCCATAAAAATGTCCACAAAATGGCACGCATGACAAGGTCCCATCGCTGTGCCATGATTGGGGACAGCGATCAAAGTTTCCCCATCAGTGTCCATATATGCACAAGTGTTGTTGTCTAGCGTCAATTTAAGGCCCTCAAGAACACATTTTGTTGAAACATTCAAAGACGAAGGATGATCACTTAGCATTTTGGCTACAGCAGGTACACCCATGGAGTTGTCTACGCTAGGATAGAGGGCAACTACATCACACACAGCAAGAGTGGCCGACGGTGGAAGGGGGGCTATACAACTGTTGATGGTATCTACCTTTTGAAGGAACTCTTTAGAGTCCATAATTTGGTATGGTATATAATTAGTTAGGTGGCTGATGGACACCTGGATGAATTTTGACAAAGGTTGTACCGGCGTGCCACATCCTGATAACAATAACCTATATGGGTAGGGACGGGACTTATGGGTTTTAATTAAAGGTTTGCATTTGGCAGGGTGTGATTTGGCTATGTTGGTAACAAATGAGTGGATATCTTTGTTAATTTCTCCCTTTTTCAGCCACTTATCAGCCCACAGTTTAACTTTTTTTACAGGTTTCTGTCGTTGGGTCTTTACGAAGAATGTCATAATTTTCCTCATCTTTTAACGCCTGATGGATTATTCTATCATCTTCTGCAAGGGAGGTGATGACTGTTACTGCTGATTTATCTGCAAACCGGCAGGCCGCTTGGTGAGTAAGGGGCAAGTTTCTGAGCTCATGCAAAGCATTCCGCTCTCCTTTTGTGAGATTGTCTTTCACACGTTTCCGGTTATTCACATCTAGGAAATCTCTAGTGCAAGCTTCAATGAATAACTCAAGAGCAGGATCATCTCTTGGGGCACTTGCACCAGTTGATTTGTACCAAGGCCTCTTTATGAAAACTTCCTCTTCATCATCTCTCTGTCTATTCCCGCCTGTTGACTCCTCCTCACTCATTTCTGAATCTTTCTGTTTTTGATGAAACCGGTGCCACCTGAGTCTTTCCGCCCAGGCATGGGTACCAAGAAGTTGGTCAGAAATGTCTAGAGGGTGTCTTGGTGTGGGTGCAAAACAGTCAGACATTCTGCAGATTTTTGTCTGATCCTCAGTCAAGACAATATTTGGTGCTAGGATAATCGGATCAAAGAGATGAAGGTCTTCTTCCGTAGGGGTGTAAACGTCTGCAGTTTTACTCTTGTTTTGGTATTTACGATTCCGTGTCCTATCCTTTCTTCTGTGAGCTCTGGTTTTCTTTCTACATGGTTTACTGTGCGAATCAAGTTGGTAAGTAGTACAGCGTTCTTTGACAGTGGGTGGGATTTTATCAGCTGTCAGTTTTAGTGAACCCCTTTGGTCATATGAAGGTGGTTGGGAAAAGAACACATTCTTTTCTTGCCTAAGTGTGCGCAATTTTTTCCAGTGAAGTAACCGTATTTTTGTCAGCAAAGGCCGGGTGTCCCTCCTCACTTTTCCTAGCAATCTGTCAACACCAGCCACTCCCATTTGGTCTCTTAATTTATTCAAGATTTCTTGAAAAGAATCGTAAAAGTCATTCATGCATAATGCCACCTCAGAATGAATCAACCGTAGAATTTCTGAACTGGCACTGTTGAGAACATCTTTCAGGGAGCGTACTAAGTTTTCATCTCTTGGTTTAAGAGCAAGATTAAAATGAAGTCTAAGTCCATGGGGTAGAACACCCATTTCTAGACATCTATATAAAAATCCTTCCTTTAGGATATACTTCTGGTGTCTCAAGTATAATTTCCTCAGCGTGCAGTATTCTGGAGAAGGGTTCATGTTGACATCAGATGAGGGGGGCCAAGGATGGGTTGAATCCACTTTCGTAGACAACAATAGGTAAAAAAGAAAACCCAACGCTAAAAATGGCACTGCTCCCAGCAGCTGAAAGAGTCTGGACGATAAAACCATTACTGGATCAATATAAAATCAAGAAGTCGTCCACTCAGTGCCTCCCTTCTTTTATTTGTCATTCAAATTTTCGCCTTTTTCAAGGCTTCATCAGGAATCTGCATTATTGGAAAAAACACGAAACACCATCAGAATCCCAAAAGTAAAGACAAAATCAGTTTACATATGTCTATATCCACACAAACACACACACACACACACACACACACACACACACACCACACACACATGGACATATACATACATATATACACACATACATATATAAACACACACATACACACACATATACATACACATATGTACCCACATATACACACATATACCACTTCACTTAATTTAAAACATGATATCATAAAACATCATTACTAACCTAAAATACATGGGAAGCGAGGGGCTCAAAAGGAAATGCAACATGCGGAAAGAATGCAACAGTGGACAGGTGAAGCAAATAGGAGTGAGGACAAGGTAGAAGAAGAAGAGACAATGAGAGAGTGAGTGGAGCAAGACAGAGGAAAAAGGGGGGACAGACAGAGAGTGAGCAACAGAGAAAAGAGGGAGGGGGGGGGGGGGAGAAAGAAAGAGAAAGAGAGAGAAAGGAGCGAGAGAAAACAGAAAAGAACCACCGAGAGAGAAGAGAGAAGAGAGAGAGAGAGAGAGAGGAGAGGAGAGAAGGAGAGAGAGAGAGAGAGAGAGAGAAAGCCAAAATAAGAATGAGGAAAACAAACACTCACATTATCC
>CM065728.1:58725022-58742522 GCA_033310375.1 Conus canariensis
GGTATGAAGGTTGTTTGGTTTATTGCTCTCCAAATATGTCAAAGCAATTAAGGTCAAGGTAAAGGTCACATACAACATCAGACTCTCAAAATTGAGGGTGCGTCAATTGTTTGTCCCAAGACCCCAACGGTTTGTCACAGTCACCTCAAATGTTGCATCGTGATGTGCCACCTGTCTCTCTGTCTGTCTGTCTGTCTGTCTGTCTGTCTGTCTCTCTCTC
Source organism: Conus canariensis (assembly GCA_033310375.1). NCBI lineage: Eukaryota > Metazoa > Mollusca > Gastropoda > Neogastropoda > Conidae > Conus > Conus canariensis. The sequence goes on from CM065728.1 coordinate 58,725,243, forward strand.
CTCTCTCTCTCTCTCTCTCTCTCTCTCTCTCTCTCTCTCTCTCTCTCTCCTGCAGCCAAGTAAAGAAATCACGAGAATAAGACCCACTCGATAGTCATGGCCCCTGACGGCCAATGGTCAGCTTAAGACGCCAGATTGGCCACCTGGGGGCATGACGGCCGAATGGGTTTTTTTTCCCACGTGAATTCTTTACTTGGGGGTAGACAGACAGAAAAAAAAAAAAAAAAAAAAACCAGAACGCGACGAATTTATACTTCTTTGCCAGTGAAATATCGGACAAAACGTCCAACCAGGCCGTTTTGTCCGACAAAAAATTGAAAGTCGGACAAAACAGCCGGGTTTTTGCCGGCCGTTTTGTCCGACCCGGCCGTTTTGTCCAACCTCGGACAAAACGGCCGGGTCGGACAAAACGGCCGGCTACACACCTCTTGACAGCTCAGTGCCCCGACGGCCACTTGGCTTTGGAACTTAAACCTTGTACTGGTTCTTAATATTCTGTTAAATATCAGTCTGAAACAAATCTCTCTCTCTCTCTCTCTCTCTCTCTCTCTCTCTCTCTCTCTCTCTCTCTCTCTCTCTCTCCGCATCATTGTGAGACGACCCTTATTCTCAGAAAAGAAATAAATGCGAACTAGAATCTTTAAAGGTTGCTCTCTAGTAGAGGGTGGTTTGGCAAGGTTACCAACCTTCCCGAATTTATCTAATGTTATTATAGAAATTTTCTTTTTCAAAATGTTTAAAAATTTAGGGTTGGAGGCCGGAAGGAGGGGGAGGGGGTCATCTTTGCACAGGGTTGATAAAATATTGTAAAATAAAGCCCAAATAATATCATGTGAATGTCAGCAATATCATGCTATAGATGTGTTATTTTTAAACCCCACACTCGTCAGCTGAAGCGGCAAGAGCGTTAAAAACCGAACTCTCCCTTCTTCACCCCACTCCACCCCCTTCACCGCATGGTTCCTGAATTTTTAACGTGAAGGAACGAAGTTGTAAACGCTTACTTCTGGGCTACTTCTGAAACACGTTGGTGTCACTTAAAAAAGAAAAAAAAAATAACACGAAGGAACAAAGTTGTCGTTTTAAAATTTGTGATGGTGTTTTTGTAGCTACAATGAAGAAAAAAAAAAGAGAAAACAGCACCACCACCTGAGTCTTACAATAACGTCCCTTGGTTTGGCACATATGAATGGCGCTGAGAGAAAGCCACAGACTATGTCGGCCAGTTAGATGACGTCACTATTTTTATACATGGGGACACATCGTTAACACCATTTTTAAGTGAACAAACTTTTAGGTGATAAATCTTGATCGTCTCGCGCGATCTTCGCGATCTCGCCTCTTTGTTTTAAATTGTATGTTATTCTAGTTTGCGATCCAGGAGCGTGATCCCAGGGTTGTAAAGAGGATTGTTCAGTTTGCTCTGGGAACTGTGCGAATTCGCGCAAAGGGAAGTAATCATAATTATTAACGTTCTCTCTTTTGACAGAAATAAACTTGTGACTAGTGAATGCACTTTCCTGTAGTTAAGATCAATTCGCAGTTCGTTTACCTAAATTTGCACCCTCTTTTTTTGTAGTTGATGTTTTATTTGATACAGTCGTAACATTCAAGTTCACAGCACTTTGGCAATGCAAATACTCAATTTATCTACAAAAAATGCCAATCTAGAATATACTGTCTTCAGAAACTTCGGTCTCTCGCTATTAAAAAAGGACATCTTAAACATGTTTTATGATTGTTTTGCAGAATCAGTGCTGTCCTTTGGCTTTTTATGCTGGTTTGGGAAATCTTAGCATGAAAAACAAAAACATTTAAACAGAGTGGTGAATACATGTGGAAAGATTATTGGCAACAAACAAGAACAGCTGGATAAATTGTATGAATGTCACGTCACACAAAAAGCTGTGAACAGTACTGCCAACAGTTCTCATGTTCTTTCAAAAAACTACAATGTTCTACCCTCTGGACGAAGATTCCAAATTACAAACTTCAAAACAAATAGCACTAAAAACAGTTTCGTTCCCAGTTCCATCAAACCCCTGAATCAAAACTGAACTTTCAGTAAGATCCGGTGTAACAGCCCATTCTTACCCCCCCCCTCCCCCTCTGGAACTTACCCCGGGGTAAGTCTGGGCTAGCCTGCTTTTACCCCCGGGGTCATTCCAGGACTAGCTGGAACTTCCCCCCCCCCTAGTTGGAACTGACTCCCCCCCCCCCCCCCCAGTCATCTACATTGTACAAGGTACACAGGCACCCAGGAGACACTAATTAGCTGCAAAAATAGTTAAAATCTTTTATATACATTAAAGTGACCAATGGTCATTGACACTGACCACTGGTTGTCTGCATTGCACAAGGTATACAAACACTCATGAGACACTGATTAACTGTAAAATAGTCGAAATATCTTATTTACGTCATAGTGACCAGTGGTCAGTGGCACTGACCATCAGTCGTCTGCATTGTACAAGGTACACAGGTACTCGGGAGACTATAATTAGCTGTGAAATAGTTAAAATCTCCGATTTACGTCATAATGACCAGTACTCAGTGGCACTGACCATCAGTCGTCTGCATTGTACAAGGTACACAGGTACTCGGGAGACTATAATTAGCTGTGAAATAGTTAAAATCTCCGATTTACGTCATAATGACCAGTACTCAGTGGCACTGACCACAAGTAATCTACATTGTACAAGGTACACAAGCACTCTGGAAACACTAATTAGCTGTTAAATAGTTAAAATCTCCGATTTACGTCATAATGACCATGATCAGTGGCACTGACCACTAGTCATCTGCATTGTACAAGCTAAGGTACACAGGAACTCAGGAGACGAAATAACTGTAAAATAGTTAAAAGAGGCAACAACCCCCCTCAAGAGATGAAGCAACAACGACACGTGGTCACAACGACATTTTGTCACAACTACGCTTGGTCACATTGGCACTTGGTCACATTAGCATGCAGCCGTCTTTCTTTCCCACGTATGCACGGGCTTACTCATACACCCGAATATTGACCCACGCATGTAAGCCAGCGCGAGAAATGTTAATACGTATCCGTTAGTGAACCAGGGTGTGTGTGTGTGTGTGTGTGGTGGTGGGGGGGGGGGGGGGGGGGGGGGGAAGTAGGAGGTCCATCTATTGAGAAGAGTCTAGAACTACACTTTGTCTAAACCCAACTGACTGTATATAGGAAATGGGGGGGGGGGGGGGGGGGGGGGGGTAAATATGCAGGCTAACACAATTTTTTTAAAGGCGGGTGTGCGTGTTGGGAAAAGGCAGAGGAAAACCCTGAATAACCCTCTCTTGTTTGAAGGGTGGGGTGGGGTGGAGGAAGATTCCAAATAGTCCTAGACTGACCCTTTGGGGGGGGGGGGGGGTAAATCCAGGCTAGCCCAAACTTACCCCGCGGGGGGTAAGTTCCAACTAGGGGGGGTAAGTTCTAGCTAGTCCTAGAATGACCCCCGGGGGTAAAAGCAGGCTAGCCCAGACTTACCCCTGGGTAAGTTCTAGAGAGGGGTAAGAACGGGCTGTTACACCGGTTCAGAAAGCGTGTTTGTATATGTATATATGTATATATATATATATATGTGTGTGTGTGTGTGTGTGTGTGTGTGTGTGTGTGTGTGTGTGTGTGTGAGTGGGTGGGTGTGATTCATGATTTGCGATTTGTTAAACATAGATCCATAGACATGTGTTTATGGCCACTCTTGATTTCTTGTTGGAGATAATAAAGTGTTCTTGACTTGACTTGATTGCCTTGAATGCTTAAATGAAATTTCGACAAAGTGATCACGAAAATCGATCTCACAGCTTGATCAAAACAGTTGCAAGGTGAGTAGGCTCAATACTCTGTCTCAGTCGAACACTGAAGCCGAAGTCTTTTGCACGATGTGTTTTCTCTCTCTAAGAAGAATCGTTCAGATTCCTGTTAACAATCAATATGTAGTCTGTCGTATGGAGTAATCTGTGCGATTTGAGTCGTTGATCACGGACGAGAATTAAAAGAGAAACAATGGATCATCGTAGAATTGCTATCTACTTGCAAAAACTAGCGAGAATGCGATCACGTGAGGCACGTAATGTACCATCTGACGAACGTTATCTGCGAAAACACGAGTCTTTGGTTTACAAATTCTACACCACTCACACCTCTCCCAATGCGACTCTTCACCCGTGTTCTCAGAGTAGTTTCGGATTGATGACCTAGAAGTGAGTCATGGCATTCCACACTTCAATAAAAGACAGAAATACCGAGTCACTGCTGCAATCCAACACGACATCCAGCATCTATCCAGTCAGAAAACTAAGCGCAAGAAATGTGTCCAAACCATGTTTGTGTCCTTAGTTTGTCAGACTTTAAACGCTGTGCAAAGTTCGATCGTGAAAATGTAAACCTTCTGCGCAAATCACGTGTAAAAAAATAATAATCAAGTTGTCTCATGGACTAGCGGCAGGACACAAAGGTGTGCTTACAGACTTACGTTTTAGGGATTGTGGATTCTCGTGCCCTGAAAATCTTTAAGCCTATTATTTCTAGGATTATCCAGTTCCTGTCGGCTTTTCGTTTTAAACCAGAGTTGAGTGTAATGAGGAGGGTAATGAAAAACGTGGGACTAAGCGGTGAAATGAGTGTTGAAAATCGCGTGCAGCGTTCAGGCTATTCAGAAAGCCTTATTTTTCATGGTGCATTCGAACAAAAAGAGCTGGATATTCTTTTTGTAACCTCTAGCCCATAAAGATAGCTTTTATTTTTCTTCGTATCGTAGATGAGATGGTTTACGAACAAGGATTGGAAGAAGCAGAATCGGGGGTCGAGTTGATATAAGTTTTATCTCTTTTTTTCTCGTCTTTTTTTAAAAATTGATTATAAACCAGATATTAACCCTCAAAATTCGTGAAATGTATTTGTTTGCTGGTTCACCCATAGACAATGACTTATGCATAATTCGTGTTTCAGCGCAGTTGACGTACTGCGCAAAATTTGCGTTGCACGCGAACTTGGCTGCGCCTTTCCTTGATGCATGGGGGAAAAAAAAAAAAAAAAATCTTTCCATTCATAATCTATGTCATTTTCGTTGCAAACAAGACAAATGTCTTAAGAGCTAGAAATCCGGGACCAAATCATGTAACGGTACAGGTCTCTTTCCCTCATTTCACCGAAACAAGGAACGTCAGCCCTGTGGTTGGTCAACACATTTTACGAAATGTTCCGTTGATGTACTGTTCAATTCTGTTTCATTCAAAGGTATTGATTTTAAAAAATCTTGTTTACATCGAAGATGACGTGCATTATAAATGGATGCATTATAAATGGAAAGAAGCTGAATCGGAGATTGTTTATGATTGATTCACGCATTAAGGAACGGCAGTACGAAGTTCACATGTTACGTAATATTTTACGCGGGATGTGAACTGGACAAGTACATGGACCACGCATAACAAGTATATGTGGATAATATAATCAACTAAAGACAGAGAGAAGGTTTATTGTGCCCATTTCTGCGACAGTACAATACCCTCTTGAACCGATGAAGTTGTGCAAAATGCGCTTGCTCGGCTGTACCTCCCGAGTTTCAGAGTTCACTTTGTTTTTGTTGTGTTCTCAGCAAACTTTGAAGGATATATGTATCCGACAATGCAATTCGCCGAAATGCCGTATAAAGCGGTAGCACATTTCGACTGTTGGAACGTCATCTTTCTCAAGGATGTCTTTAAAAGTGAATGCTCATGTTTTCTTTCAGAATAACGTTTTAGCAACGCCAGTGATGAACGAAAGCATGAAAAAAGCATCAGAGCGTATATCACGAGTTCTATGTCTTCATACCTGAAATCGGTTTAGAAAAAAAAAGAAGAAAACACACACACACACACACACACACACACACACACACACACACACACACACACACACACGCACGCACGCGCGCACGTACACACACACACACACACACACACCACACACACACACACACACACACATTATATATATATATATATATATATATATATATATATATATATATATATATATATAAGAAAAGAAAAAGGAAAGAAAGAAAGAAAAGAACAGACAGTGTCTCATCTTCCGAGCTTCTTCAATGGCATTCCCATCGCAGCTCATATCGGTTCTCCGACCACAGCCACACCCTGACTTGTCCCGTCGCAAGCCCGGTACCGGCAATTCAAAGGGAGCAGGCAATGTCAAGTCGTCATGAGGCAGCCTATCAGAGGAGACACTCTGCAGTACTGCCGAGTCACTTCGATGATGTTCAGTGGTGCCTGTTGTGATCCAACACACTTAGGATACGACTTACAATGCCCTCCACTGACAACAGCGATTGCTCAGCCTCGGAGCCAGCGTACCCGACTATGGCTCTCAGTGATATGATGGTATTCAGTTTGAATTGAAATGAAATCCACGATCACAGCATAATGTTTTCTGTCTGACCTGTAGCGGGAGTTGCCAACTATGTCATGCAATGGAGTGCAGCCGCATGACTGACACTGGGCAGTTGCTTACGAACATAGTATAATTAGACACGTTGGCTTGTTGTGTGCTGGTCATCTGCACGCATGATTTTTTCATCCCTTTAGAGGCCTCAAATTAATGACACAGTCGCTTACAGGTAGTCTGAGTCTAAGACAGAATGTGCTGAGCAGGTTAGAATATATTTGGAAAACTTTGAGTGAACACATAGACGCAGAAGATAACTCTATCAACTTCTCTGTGCAACTGCACATATGTAACACACGTCCCTTAGGTAACCACACATTCATTACGTAATCGCCATTAGGTAGTCAGATTCTAAGACAGAATATGATGGACAGGTAGAATTTGTCGTTCAAACATTTAGGTGAACACTTAGACTAACAAGATAGCAAATGATTAAACTTCTCAAATGAAGTGCAGTAGGATTAATATGTTTATGATAAATGAGTATACGCTCTGTTGTCACCTGAATAAAAATTCCATTAACTTTCATCTTTACCTTGAAGCCACCACTTCCTTGTGTGTGGCCGGGAAGACAACGTGAAATCAGCCTTCAGTACCCTGACCGTGTGTGTCTGTGGCCCTGACGCACATTCACCCAGCCCGCCCAGCTTGCTCATCCAGTCAGCATACTCACAGTGTGTAATGTCTGCATATGCATTTCACACAGGCCTGAGTACCAGGTGCCTGGTTTAGGGTCACCCCACGCCGACTTAGAAATAATGCATGAGTGCAGTTACGCTGTGTGTGTGCGGCTGTCCAGAGATCTCAATGGTTTGCAGCTGTCCAGTATTCCACGTGACACAGTCTCACAGGTCCAGTGGAACTCCGCAGCGTCATCGTCTTCGGGTCCTGTTGTTGAGGGACGTCAGTTTTGATTCTCGCTTCACACACATCGCTGCTTCGACTTCCTGTCAAACGTCCGCCGCGTCTGCGTACTCAGTAAAGGGATGATCTCGCTCGATCTTATTCTCAGTTTCTCTACTTCCAGGTGAAGCGGGACCAAGAATTTCGGCAGGAGTGTCATGAAGTCCAGTCTGGTGATCTCCCCCTAAGCCAGTCACGTATGGTGTTTCAGCTGCTCATGACAGTCGAAACAGGAGAAATCCGTTACAAATTTATTCTGATCCCAGTTTTGTAGCTCGGATGTCAAGACAAAGTCTACGTCCCGTAGAGAATGTGCTTAATCATGACAATGTCACTTTGAGACCCCGTGTTCTTGTTTTTGTCCTTGGGCTGTTGGTTTAGTTCGCGACCAGGTCGCCATTTTCTTCGTCTTTGTTTCGTTTTCTTCTGGCGCGCATGAAACCAATATCTCGATATAGAAAGGTATGTGTCCGATGCGTCGGGCTTACTTGTAAATCAGAACTTCAAGTTTGATGTTTGGCTAGAAAAAGCAAGATTGATATTAGATTAAACATTTTTCATTGAAAAAAAAAAGAGGAAGAGAAACACGTCAGTAGTTTAGCAACACAAAAGAATGGGATCACAGCATAACTTACGTATGTCCAAAACGGACCACAATATTCTAACGCCCGTTATTCATAGCAGAATTTAAAACTTGAGATTTGGTTTTCGGAACATCATTACCTTGTGCGCAGATAAAACACTGTCGAGCAGGCTATTGTTTTCGACCACGCGTGCGCGCTTGTGTGTGTGTGTGTGTGTGTGTGTGTGTGTGTGTGTGTGTGTGTGTGTGTGTGTGTGTGGACGCACACACGCGCACACGCGCGCGCGTGTGTGTGTGTTTGTGTGTGTGTGTTTGTGTGTGTATGTGTGTGTGTGTGTGTGTGTGTGTGTGTGTGTGTGTGTGTGTGTGTGTGTGCATGCATCAGCTGTGGGCCTTAGTCAGTTGCCTGCATCTGCCTACTTTTGATCGCACTGTTATACTGTTACATATGCACGTACTTTGTCGTATTTCAGAGAGTATTCAAGCATGCAAAGAAATATATTTCGATGTGTTTGCGAATGATTTGTTGAGAATCTTTCACCATCTTGAAAGTTTTTGTACAAATCTGCAGTTGTTCTTTATGCGATTTATCAGTGATGGCTTCTGCCAGACCAGAAAAAAAATCAAACAAAAATACACAAATAGACAAAGAATATTAAAAGACAGATACACAGAAACGTTTCAATTAAACGGATTAAAAGTACATATGTGTACGGCTAAAATACAGATAAAAAATATGGAAGAAAACAGAAATGTGAAATACCAGCAAGAAAATAAGAAAGAACGAATTAAGAAGAGATGAAATTCTTGTAATCATCGTAGGCCAGTGAACAAACATTGTATTAAGCATTAAAAAAACCCAAAACAGATAAGGTTTTCTATAGCCTCCATGGAACTGAACCTCAAAACACACTCGCACTTCCCATCCCCCCCCTCCCCCCCCCCTTGTCCCACTCTCTCCAAACAATAACAACAGTAGACGAAAAACAAAAATGAAAGGAAGCACACACACACACACACACACACACACACACACACACACACACACACACACACACACACACACACAGAGCACCCACCTACTCGCCTGCCCACCCACCGACCCAGCCATACAAAAAGAAAACAAAACAAAACAAAACAAAAAAACTACCCACATTAATTGCGTTTGCAATTGCATTACCCTCCTTCAATTTTCCTTCTCTTGACACCCGACCGATACAGTTTATTTAACTGTAACAGTGAAAACTCGAGCGACATCAATCCACCACGGTTAATGTTTGAACCCTGACACCCCGCTCCACTCGACACTGTGCGTGTGTAACCCCAGGACCGTGAGACACGGGGCCAACGGGACGCACGTTGGTAACCCGAACCGTACGTGCCACCCGATTCCAGGTGTCAGGTGATTCTTTTCTCTTTCCTCCTCCAGCTGGTGCCGTCGCACCTGTATATTAAACTGAAACGAATCCAATACAGGGTCACGCCCTCACACCCAGCCCCCTTCTCTTTTAGATACATTTCTGTTTCTCGCGCGCGTCCTCCATTTCAAGAGCGGCTGTTTCTCGTAGGCATAGACATGAAAGAAGAGAAAAACAAAAAAGAAAAGAAAAGAAGAAAAATATCTTTACGGAAAACAACACTCAAAACAAAACAGGAAACGACTTACAAAACAGAGTTGAGAATCTCCCCCCCCCCCCCCCCCCCACCTCCTCCGTTAAAAGAAGAAAAAAGATTATAACGGCAACCGCTGGAGGACGGCTGTAGGCATTTGTGGCAAAATGTTGAAGTGAATACCAAAAAAAAACCAACAAAAAACAAAAAACCGACAATGTTTACAAACAATAGTAATGAGAAAAAAAAGTAATGGGGAACACGCGACCAAATGTAAGTAGAGTGACTGACAGTGAAGAAGAAGGGTATCAAACAATTTAAAAGTGGACCTAAACATTCTGAGACCAACTGCCTTCGGCGCAGCGAGTGCGAAAGGTCTGTTCCGCGTAAAGAAAGGAATATTCTAGTTTATTAGCTGTATAATCAACGTCACATCATCACGTACATATCTATGTCAAAATTGTGCAACTCTTTATGTGAACAAAGTCTGATGAAGATTAAAAAAAAAAAAAAGACCAAACCATCCAAAGCGAGCAAATGGTTTCTAGTGAAGATCCTTTCTCAGTTTCTGTCTGCCTCGCTCCCTCTCCCCCTACCTCCTGTACAGGACCAGATCAGTTACATGTAAAAGGGGGTGGTTTTCAGATTGGGGGGGGGGGGGGGGTACAAAGGGGTCTGGGGAACCTTTTTGCGTGGGCACAGAAGGCAACGTGCCAAAAATTCAATTTTGCCAAATGAAGAGGTAGGTGGGAAGGGGGGGGGGGGAGTAGGGACAGGGGAGGGGGGTTTCCAGAAAACCCTTCCCATCGTCTGGCCCTGTCCCGTCGCTCTTCCCCTGAATGAACAAATAAACGACCGGGAAAGGAAAGTTTGGTACACAAAGAAAATGCATGCATCAACATAATAGACCTACTCAGTTCGGTAAAGGACCTCAGATTAAAAGTTTGTGATAAACTGAAGATCTTGGAACTGATGGACACAGTAAAGGCAGAACAATAATGCATCCAGAAGACAACTATAGAATGATCATGCAACATGCAAATGATGCAGTCAACAATTAGAACAACAACAACAACAACAACAACAACAACAACAACAACAAACTAAATAATACTCAGAAGAATTTACTGAACATGGAAGATGCTTTGAACAAAGTATTGTAAAAATAAATTATTACGCACTATGACGCAAAAAAGAAAATATGACGTCAGTTCAGCCCACGGGGAAACTGTTATCCGCTAAAAAACAGAAAGTCGAGCTGCCATGCAAAACAAGGAGATCCGTGATGGGTTAAATCAGAGAAAAGGATCTCGAGATCGTGACCTTGTAAATAGCTCGCTGCCGAAAGAATTCTTTTTGTTAAATCTATATTTGATCTAACTGCAGCCCCCCCCCCCCCCCCCTTTCCCCCTATAACATTCCTCCGCCTTTGCGTATATGGGATTTAGAGCCAAAACACGTGTAGGGGTTTGAGAGGAGAAGGTTTTTTTTTTTTTTTTTTTTTTTTTTTTTTGGGGGGGGGAGGGGGGGATGAGAGGACGAGCTTCTTCTCTGAAGACTAGTTTCTTTCCACTAACCGTATCTTGTCCCTCCCGTCACCCCCCCCCCCCCCCACACACACACACACACACCCTCCCGTCATCCTGCTATGAACAACAAATTGATAATCTGGCTTTTTTTTTTTTTTTTTTTTTTCTTTTTTTAAACCATGACACGCAGAATAGGGCCAGACTGTCCTGTCTCAGATTATCTTGTGACTCTTCAACTCAGTCACTCAAATTGTCACCCTAGCATTGTGAAAGAGGAAAAAACAATCTGGTCACTTTATGTTTACAGCAATATTTTGTTTATGCAAGGTTAAAATCAGGGCCTGCATCCGATATTCCTCACCACCTAAAAATGAATCTTAAATAAATGTTAGCGAACCGCCAAGAGAAACGTGGACAAACGAGTCACAAGATTGGGGGCCAGAATAGCTCAGTTGGTAGAGCGCCGGACTCGTGATCCTGGGGTTGCGGTTTCGAATTTCGGAACAGGGGGATTTTTCCCTCGGAGTTAACATTGGTTCTGACGCCATTCCCCATACAGTCCTTCGAATGAGACTATAAACTGAGGTTCCGTGTGTGAACGCAAGCACATCTTGCACATACGTAAAATCCCATCACCAACTTTCGGAAGAGAAGGCCAGTTTGGCCGTTGGTATGGATGACACGTTACACATAGCATGCACCTTCCCCGAAGATGGAGTATGGCTGCCTTAATGGCGGGATAAAAAAACGGTCATACACGCAAAACTCAACTGCCTGTCTATACAGGCAGTGTCCGCAGGAGTATCAGCCTGCGTACACAGAAAGAAAGAAAAAAGAAAGAGTCACAAGACAAAACACGACGCGTTTCGACTTCTTAGGTCTTCTTCAGGCAAGACACAAACAAATAGGACAATGAAAATGAACGAACTTTTCACTTAAATTAGATCTCTTCGGCGCAAGGTAGGCAGGCGTTGAATGAAAACGAGGCTGTTAGAAGGGAGATAATGTGAGAGTCAAGGCAGTAATGATGATAATTGTATTACTGATAGGAATACTAATAAAGGTCAGAATATTGAAATGATAAATTAAGACAGGATTACTACTACTTTTGGTGATAATAAGGCAATAGCAGTTGTAGTATGGGAGAAAGGAGAGTGGGTTAGAGGGTTCTTAAGCACCATGGTTGCCGTGGCAACAGCCTTTGTGGCGATGGCGATGGGGATGTCAATACTAACAATAGTATTACTGATGATACTGCTAACAACTATATTGTGAAGGTAAAGGTAATAAAAGCATGATACAGAAATATATTTAGAAAATACACTTTTATAATAATCATAATAAATAAATTCAAGAAAAAAAAAGAAACATAATTGTTAAAAAAAATGTAAAAAAAATTAAATAATAGATAAATAAATACATAAATAATAAAACAATATTAATAAAAACAGAAAAAATACAAAACAAAAAAATAATAATAAATAGATAAATAAACAATTGAAAAATAAGGTAGTAGTATAAATAAATGGAAATAATAATAATTAAAAAAATCAACAATTTTAATAATAGCAATGATACTAAAGGTATTAATACTAATACTAAGGGCATTGAAAGACACACACACACACACACACACACAACAGCAACAACAACAACCAAGGGGAGGAGGGAGAGGGGAGGACAGGAAGAACAGAAAGGAGATAGAAGATATAAATTATGGGAAGGATGGAATCTAATAGGTATATTAATAATTATATATATATATATATATATATATATAAATAGTTTTCTTAATAATTGTGATTGTAACTATACAGTAACGATAGTGATGCTGTAGGATGCAGGAAAAGTGGTAAACTTGAATGTCAGAAATATTGTAAAGAATAAATAAGTATATTAATAATAGTAGTACATATGAACATTAATAATAGTTGAGAAGTTGTAACAAAAGGTGTAATGATTAAATAGATAAATAAATGAATAAAATGAAAAAAAAATGAATATGTGTGTGTGTGTGTGTGTGTGTGTGTGTGTGTTTCCGCATAGTTACAAACATCTACACAACATATGCACAGGAAAGAGGGAAGATGGAACAGAAGCTCTTGTAGAGGAAATAGTATGTGAAATTTAAAAAAAAAACGAAGAAAATGGAGTGGAAAAGTATCTGAATAAACAAGAGACTGATGTGAGAAATAGAGAGAGTGTAGTGAGAAGGGAAAGGAAGATAGCTGTAAGTTATGTGTGAGGTAAATAGTGGGAGATGTGGTAGTATGTGGGTTGTTGGAGGATATTAAGGACTGGAATTGCAGTGGTGGATAGGTACATGTTACTTTATGGTATTGATGCTATGGGGGTGGAGGGAAGAAGGGGATGGGTTTACATACTAACTGGGGGAGGGGAGGGGCAACATAGAAATTGTTTTCGGTGGCAAAAGATAGGGCTTACATAATACTGGCTGATTGATATAGACAGGAAAAAGTTCTAGCTGAAAAGAAACAGGAAAAGGTTACATACGACAGGAAAAAGGAATGCTGCCTGGGCGAAACAGACGGGAAAAACTGAAATCTGAGAAGGAAATGGACTGCGCGATAAGAGATACAGAAAGGGAAAAGTAACGTACGACATGAAAAAAGGTAGTGCTGGCTGCGTGATACAGACTAGTAAAACAACATCCTACAGTAAAAAAAAAAGGTAATATACGATGAGGAAGAAAGTAACGTCTAACAAGAAAAGTGTAATGATGACCAAGAGATACAGGGAGTAAAAAGTGTCGTTCTACAGGAAAGAAAAACGATCGCTGACTGGATGTTGACAAGGAAAAATAACCGTCCGGCAGGGAAAAAAAAGACAGTATGTGCGTGCACGCGATGTGTGTGTGTGCGCGCGCGCGCGCGCGCGCGCGCGTGTGTGTGTGTGTGTGTGCGCGCGCGCGCGCGCGTGTGCGTATTATTCAGACTTACGTCTGGTTTCTCTCGTTGATGGCGGACCTTTGTAAAACACCATGCCAGCCCTCACAAGTTAAAGAATTCAGTGAAGGAACGTTTTCCTTATGAAATCTACCCGAGCATTTACAGAAAAACCGTTACTACCGAAGCGGAGTATGACCGGGCTTTGTGTTTTCAGAGAGACAGAGAGAGAGAGAGAGAGAGGGGGGGGGGATTCATTTCGACAGAGAGAGAGAGAGAGAGAGAGAGGAGTGCGTGTGGACGGGAGGGGGTTGGGCGGACAAGGAAAGGGGATGGAGGACGGGAAGGATATAAATCAGGGGCGCCTGATGGTGAAAAATGTCAAGGCAAAAACCACAGAGCCGGCTGTCGTTCATGGCGAAGGTGTGGAGGGGAGGCAGGCGGCAGTGGTCCTTGAACATCCCGCTGCAGCGAGTCGACGGCCCATTTGTCTGCCGGGGTCCCTACACGCTGGTCCGCCGGCTCCGTAAGGGGAATCTGACTTTTGTTACTGTTCGCGCTACACGTCAGCAGAACATGATGGTGATTAATTACCAGACCGTCGCCCTCCATTCAGCCACAGATAAAGCGGGTGTCACCTTTCCACCCGCCGCCTCACGTTTCCAGCCTCGGACCATCCGTTCGTCGGACTCTGGCGTTCTGTTTCCCATTGTGCCACCGTCCACCCCGGCTGCGCGCGCTGTCTTCCCATGCTTATCCCCCTTTGTCCGGAAGTCGTCGGTCCCTTCAAGCTTCCGATCCAGTCATAACTACAGTGACACAGGAGAATATGTGGTCTGGGTTGTTGGACGTACCGCGACCGTTCGAGGCGGAAGACTGAGAAATCCCACCATGAAATGAAAGAGAATAAGAATACAGGTTTTCTGAACAACAAAAGGAAGTGTGAGGGGCGTAAAGTCTGGGAAAGTTTTTGAACGTAGTTTTAGTGTGGGAGAGGGTGCTCAAGGGTTCATTCTTTTCCACCTTGATATAGGCCTCAACCGATCCATTGTTCTGTTTGCTCTTTCATTGCAATAGAGTTAAGAACATTTCCCTGTCTCTTTTTAGAATATATGTGAATTCAAATACACAAGCCTGTTTAGACAAATGTAAAACGTATTGAAAAAATCAACAGCGGACGAGGAAAAGTAGCGTAAACAATTCTTCAGTCATTGTCAAAACGACTTTACAGAGGTTTTCTTCGAACATGTAATTGAATCAAAGCAAAGAGCGAAAGTGAGACTGAATTTTACTGATTATACAGAGTCCACGTTAAAGCTGTTCATTCTTCCTTGACTGTGTGGAAGCTTTTTGGTATTAGTGCGCTGGTGGAAGGTTTGTTACTCCGCGGAATGTCGCATCGTCACGAATTTTCGTGACGCGACGGACCGCGAGGAGCATCCAAGGTTTCGTCTTTTGACTTCATTTCTGCATTGACCGGACAAACACTTCAGAAATGAACTCAAACACGAGTTGTTGTTTTTTTTTTATCAAAACTCCAGACAACTTAATGCCTATTTTGGCGATTTTACATAAGGACATGGCTGTATGAAGTGCATTGACTACATATTGCTTACTTTTCGTGGCTATTATTGATTTATTTGTCGTTATTCGTGTTCATCATATAATATCTCGGCTCTGCGAACACACGTTTTGTTTGACGTCACTGTCTTTATAGCAGCATTTCTGTGCTATGCTTGGTTAAGTTTCAGTGTTTCCATTGGAGGAGGAAAGTTTACTAATGAGATGTCGTATTTTCATTTCGTGTATGCTGTTACTGTATTAACACATTAGCATGCGCAATAGCAATACATGGAGAAAGACAAAGACATAGAGCAGTGAGAAATATAGATGAGATAAAGAGAGAGAGAGAGAGAGAGAGAGAGAGAGAGAGAGAGAGAGAGAGAGATGCATTTTCATTCCGAGTGTCTTACTGTAACGGCAGAATCGCGTGATCGTGAGTAATAGCAACATATGGAGAGAGAAGCATAGACCAGTGAGAAACAGACCAGAGAGAGAGAGAGAGAGAGAGAGAGAGAGAGAGAGAGAGAGTTTCCATTTCCTATTTCCTTTCATGTTGTTTAAATCCCAGCCTACTACAGGTGGGCTGCGTCAGGACTGTTACCATGTCAAATGGAATATGAGCATATAGAAAATTCTCGAAAAATTGAATAGACCCACCTACCTAAGTTATTAGTGTTTCCAGAAAAGAAACAAGAGCATCCTGTGAAGGGAAAATAAAAAATGTGGAACACATATATGTATGTGTGTGTATATATATATATATATATATAGATCAATAAGATTAAAATTCCTAAAACGATTTTGAGAGTGCTCAACCCCTTGGGGAGCAACATTTGTTAAAAATAAGGTTTGTAGATTGCCTTTTAAACCTTATTTTTAACAATATATATATAATATATATATATATGTATGTGTGTGTGTTTGTGTGCGTGCGTGCGTGCGTGTGTGTGTGCGTGCGCGTGAATGGATGTGTGTGTGCGTGCGTGCGTGTGTGTATGTGTGTGTGCGCGCGCGTGTGCGTGTGTGTGTGTACGCACGCGTAGATGTATGTACAAGTATTTGAAGAGAGGACAGACAAAAAAAAGAGATCTTACGAGAAAAGAAAGAGAAAGGGAGAGAGTGGGCAGGAGGAGGAGGAGGAGGAGGTTGAGAGAGAGGGAGAGTGGTGGGATGGAACGGGGACGCGAGAAGGGGTGGTGGTGGTGGTGGTGGTGGTGGTGGTGGTGAGAGTGGTAGTGCGGGGCACTAAATACCAAAGGACAGGTGTAAACGAACTGTTTACAGTTACGGTAGTTGATCTTACTCTCTCTCTCTCTCTCTCTCTCTCTCTCTCTCTCTCTCTCTCTCTCTCTCTCTCTCTCTCTCTCTGTCTTTTCCCCGAGTGAAATTCCTTTCGTAAAGCGAGCCTCTATCAGGGGATTGGCTAAGGAATGGGGCCGCTCAGAAGAACTGTGATTTGAATAACTTCATCAGGAGAGAGAGAGAGAGAGAGAGAGAGAGAGAGAGAGAGAGAGAGAGAGAGAGAGAGTATGAGGACAGTTGATGTTTTGTGTGGACAAACATCCCGTGTTGATAGCGTTTGGTTCACTTTTCCTTGTGCCAGTCTGAATATAACCCCTGTGCCTCTGTCATGCAATTTAGTGTCTTTCATACAGTGTGATTTCAGTCAAGAAGAAAGGCTGGTCCATTACGTGCGAACGAGAATAAACTGCTGTGCCT
>CM065728.1:58755022-58777522 GCA_033310375.1 Conus canariensis
CGAGGGCCCAACCTTTGAACGAGTCTGCTAGTCTAAAAAGTAATTTTGATCATACCAATCGTTTGAGGTGCAGGTATTCTTTTTGTTGAAAAAAAAAATTCTTGAACATTCATAAGATTTGCTCGAGATTTATTGTCTGTCATAGACATGAAGAATTGATATTATCAGTGACTCACAGAGTTTCGTTCTGTCTGAGAAGCTGATGGACTTCGTTTTCCAGACGACATACAGCCATTTCAGAAAATTCTGTTCGAGTCATAAAACTCCAGCAGTCTGACAAACAACCGCTCGTTTATACCTCCTTTTTTTTATCGTCATTACATTCGGAGAGTTATGATCAGTTTTGCATGGAATACTCCTCACGTAGGTTTGACAGACGCGATAAGCATTTGTGCGTATTTCCTATGCGTATGAAAAGTACTTACGGGTGTTACAATTGGCTTTAGGGTATGATTGTCGCGTGACACCGGTGAGTAACACTTTCACTGTCACTCCTGGTTTGTGACTTCTGCAAGTTTAAGCGTTGATCGCTTTTCCTCGGATTAATGTCGTTCTAATCCTTTTGTTTTGCGGCTTGACCCTGGGAAATCCCACCTGATGTAGAACAGGTTGGCCAATATGTGACCGGTGGTTTGGGAAAAAATGTGTTCCTCCGTCAAGAAAAGAGTAATTCACATCGGTCGGTGGGTGCGGAAGTAATGTGTGTGTGTGTGTGTGTGTGTTGTGTGTGTGTGTGTGTGTGTGTGTGTGTGTGTGTGTGTGTGGTCGCGTACGTGCACGCGTGAAGTGCGTGTGCGTGTGCGTGTGTGTGTGTGTAAATGTGGATAAGTACTCAGCTGTGATGACATCGTGTCTGTCGGGTGAGGGAAGAGGTGGAGGCAGTGAAAAGCAAAGGCTCTTGATAGCTGTTAGTACCCGGATGTCCACGTCATTTCTTTTTTATAATAAAAAAAAATCATGTAATCAACATGCTGTCAGTTAAAACCTCTAAAGATCTCAAGATTTATGTCAGTGCCACGCATAACTCGGCAGTACGGAAACAGGAGCTTTCGGTTGTCATGGTGATCACAATTTGTCAATTGCGCGATGGAATGCCCCGAGTTTGAAAATGTAAACATCTGAATTACTCTAAATCAAGACTATATCTCTCCAGAGTTTTTTTTTTAACGTAAAAATATCAACTCGCTTGCACTAACTCCAGTTGTTTTGTGTGATTTGAAGATAGCGCTTTGTGTTGTTTAGAGGGCTAAGATCTTTGTGAACCAAAGGTCTCTCAATATAAAGAAAATAATTGTCGATCAGCGGATTATTTTCATACATAAGAGACTTTTTTGTCCTTGCCAGTACAAACAACTTGAAATTTATTATCAATCAGGAACAAGTTCAATTTAATAGGGTTATTAAAATGAGAACGAATGGGATTGTTTGATAGGCAATATTGCACATTTTGATACCTTGCGCCTGTATTACATATGCACATACTCATACGTACTCCTTATTTACTTTTTAAAAAATCGCAGCACCTCACTTACTGTCAGAGATTACACTTCTTATTTTCACATCCAAATAATGTGTTGTTTGGGGGAATATTCTGAGAAGTAATTAATTCATTTCGCTACTTCATCTGGATTTCCTCAAAAACAAGTCGACATTTTACATTTTAATGACTTCTGTGTTGTTCACAAGGTTTCTTTCTTGTGCCAGGCAGCGGCAGTTTTGTTGTAATCATACTTACTCGCGGTGAATATGATTGGGTTCCAGCGAGTGAGTTCCAGAAGTCAGGATTTTGAGAGAAGGTTTTTCCTTTCCCCAAACAACAAGCACCTGGGACGCCAAACAGAGGGATGGTAATTTCGCTAAGGTCTTTTTATATTTGTTTTAGCACACATTTCTGTAAAATGATATTAAAACTGCGATAAAGATATTGAAATGAAAACTACAGTTAAAAGACATAAATGCCTAAAGCGATAAACTTGTAATATTTGGATGGCAGAGGGCTCTTTTCCTCTGCCATCACGAGAATCCTCGGAAAAGAAACGACACGACGATGAAAAAGACTGTTGATAGGAGGGAGACCAAATACAGCGTTAAAAGACTGTTGACAGGAGGGAGACCAAATACAGCGTTAAAAGACTGTTGACAGGAGGGAGACCAAATACAGCGTTAAAAGACTGTTGATAGGAGGGAGACCAAATACAGCGTTAAAAGACTGTTGACAGGAGGGAGACCAAATACAGCGTTAAAAGACTGTTGACAGGAGGGAGACCAAATACAGCGTTAAAAGACTGTTGACAGGAGGGAGACCAAATACAGCGTTAAAAGACTGTTGATAGGAGGGAGACCAAATACAGCGTTAAAAGACTGTTGATAGGAGGGAGACCAAATACAGCGTTAAAAGACTGTTGATAGGAGGGAGACCAAATACAGCGTTAAAAGACTGTTGATAGGAGGGAGACCAAATACAACGTTAAAAGACTGTTGATAGGAGGGAGACCAAATACAGCGTTAAAAGACTGTTGATAGGAGGGAGACCAAATACAGCGTTAAAAGACTGTTGATAGGAGGGAGACCAAATACAGCGTTAATCATACAGGCGCCTCGAGGATTTTGTCTTTTATGTCGGAAACGATCAACGTCATTCTCAAATCAGAGTCCGACATTTTTTTTTTCACAGAAAAATAATATTAAAAAAAAAAAGAAAAAAAAATAAAGTTTTACCCGACATCCTAGTTTTATTACCATGGAAATGAAAGTTGAGACATGTCTGTCCAAAGTCCTGTATGTGCGTTTGTAACACACACGGCGTGGGGAGAACTGGGAAGGAGTGGGCGGGGGGATGGGGGGGGGGGGGGGGCACACAGGGTAAAATTTATACCACTCGGAGGTGATTTGTGTCACTACCACCATCCACTACTGTCAACGACCATCCAAGAACTCGGACAACAAGGCCCGTGTTCTGTGTCTCCTAAAAACCAGGGACGAACCACCCAAAGCTTTGAGAATCCGCAACAACAAAACGCAAAAAGACCCCTGCTCTTGTCCAGGTTATCCATAATTCCTGACAAGATAATGACCGATTAGGACTGGACTCTTCCCCCCCCCCCTAATTTCCTTGGCTGGTTCCGTGTGTGTGTGTGTGTGTGTGTGTGTGTGTGTGTGTGTGTGTGTGTGTGTGAGAGAGAGAGAGAGAGAGAGAGAGAGAGAAACTGGAGAGAGAGAGAGAGAGAGAGTGTGTGTGTGTGTGTGTGTGTGTGTGTGTGTGTGTGTGTGTGTGTGTGTGTGTGTGTACGGACACCGCCCATCCAGCCAGGAGACTGTCTCACCAGACACAAGGCCCGGGCATAAAGGAAGCGGATGCGGAAACTCGTGTTCCGACTCGTCGAGTTTTCAACGATTACATCGCTGATACGATACGGGCTTGGTGTGATGCGCAAGGTGCCCCATTTCCAAGGGCAGACTGATGGAGATGTTCTGGGGATGGCTGCAGACAGTTATCAACACAGCGCTTTTTGGTTCAAAGATCGTCTGGGAAGGCGGTTAACCTAGAAATTTAAATATACAGACGGTACGAAAATGAAGGGAAAAACTGAAGTGGTGGAACAGACGTGCGCATGCGCGCTTGCATACGCACTCATGCGCATATGTACACAAATGCACATACGCAGGTCTCCAGCACGCGCACATAGATAAAGACTTGTAGGCGTTCATTTTTCTTTACTTAAATCGTCTCTTAGTAATTTTCTTTGAAACTGGGACACAACTCTTTTTTGCTTACGAACATTTGTTTGAGCCAATTTGGAGAGAGAAAATCGTGTTCTGCAAGGCCAATCTGTATACGGAAGACAATCCACGGACTAAAAAGGCACACACAGACACTGAACCACACAGACAATCACACGGAATAAACACACACAGACACACACACACACACACACACAACACACACACACACATACACATACACACACACACACACATCACAACACACACACACACACACATACACACACACATACACACAACACAACACTACACACACACACACATACACACCACACACACACATACACACACACACACATACACACACACACACACAACACCACACACACACACACACACACACACACACACACACACACACATACACAAAACCACACATACACACACATACACACACACACACACACACACACACAACCACATACACACACACACACACACACACACACACACACACACCACACACACACACACACACACACACAAATCCACTTAAAACCAACTTCGCAGGAAAACCATACACGGTACCTGTACCCGTTGAATTAGTCGTTCGGGTGGGCTTGATAAATGACACGTCTACCGCCAGATTGAGGATGGGGGAGCTGGCCAACGACCTAGCGGCTTGACAAGTTCACACGTAATTCATCCGCTTCGCGCGGTTTCGGGTGTTTCTGGGGCTAGCTTTGTGCAGACGATAGTCGCATCGTCTGCAACCGGGTGGTAAGGTTGGAGACAAGTTAATGACAACGGTCCAGGTAATGCTAACACGATAACATCAGCTTCACTGTTTCCTCACGTGGGAACTGAAGTGAGTTTTTTTGTTTGTCTCCCACTGGCTTTGTTCTCCGTAGTAAGTACACCGAGGTACTGTTCCCCTCACAGGTACTAGTCTTACGCACCCACCCATCCATCAACTTGCAAGAAAAAAGAATTCTTTAAAAAAAAAAAACTTCCAGCGCAACTGTAATATATAGACTGAGGGTGCACTTTTGGTACGACCAGGAATTTATTATGTGCGAGTCAATAAAACCGGACACGTCCGAGCGACCTCTCGCTGGACAAAAACGGTGGGATTCGAAACGATGCACCAGAATCTGCTTCAAACAGAGTGTTGAGTAATAAAGAATGACTGCATGCAGAGACAATTTGTCTTTGCTCGCAAATGCGATAACTGTATACAGTTGTGGTAGTTTACAGTTTTTGTTGCCATTTAAGTGTACATGTTTTTAAGCACAGAATGGCGGAGAAAAAAGGGCCCTACATACAACATTGCAACACTGGGATAGTGGAGGCAATCACTGTTTGCGCATGAATGGCAGTACCCCCCCCCCCCCTCCCCTTTGTCCTCCACCCCTCCGTTTTGTCTCCTCCCTACATCCTCCAACTGCTGCGTCAAAGTTCCAATTTCAGTTTCATCAAGGAGGCGTCACTGCGTACGGACTAATCCATATACGCTACACTACATCCGCTAAGTTTTGAGACCACACTACGCATGATTTGAAGCTGATGGATAAATGAATTAACAACTAAGATGAGATAATTGAAGAAGAGGGTCTCGTGGCTACAACTCAGCGGATGTCTGACCTACGCCTTAGCCCAACGCGCTGGTCAGACCTTGAGTGCCTACCTACTATGTTTTTTTCAAAGAGGCAAGAATGGTAAAATGTAGTGAACATAGTGCATTATTTTGGTTTCAGTTTGATTCAGGATCATTACGTTAGCAAAACTACTGCTGACTTTTGTGTCTTCTTCTTTCCTTCCTTCTGTCTGACGGTCTGTCTTTCTTCTTCTGTTCTTTTATAGACAGAAATTACACTGTCGTAAAACTTGGAAGATCTATATACATACATGTTGCTGTACTAGAATTCTAACATATAATGTAGTAATTAAAGATGATATATTCTACTGTGATCTCGGTGGAGAAACACAAAAGCCAAAAAATAGTTTTAAGAGATTTTAACGGTCTTTATCCATTGCTTTCTTTAATTTGACAATACCCAAGATTTTTTGTAAAGTGATATGAACGAAAATAGTAGAAATAAGAACAGTATGCATATATATATATATATATATATATATATATATTATATATATGCACACATACACACACACACACACACACACACACACACACACACACACACACACACATACACATATATATATTATATATATATATATATATATATATATATAAAGAGACAACTCAGCACCTTATGATTACTAAGTACACTCTTGCACATCTATTCTTTGCGAAACCACAACGCTGTTCTCACCTGTTACCGCTGTCTCTCCCCCTTTCCTTTTATCACTGAGAGACAAAAGTATTTAGGAAAAAGAGAACTGTGGAATGGATAACAGTAGTTTAAAAAAAAATGCCAAAAAGATATGATTTAAGATGTGCTTAAGAAAACGAAATAAAAAAAACGATGGACTGTTACGGATCCAGACCCGCAAAGAGTTCCATGTATATACTACAGAACAATTGAATGCTCTTTCATCATATTTTTGTCGTCTGTATTTGGGATGCGGAAAATCCTGTCACTAGGAGAAGAGCATCTGGAGAATCCATGACAGAACGTACACGTTCAAAAATGTCAGACAGACACTGGGGCTGAGGTCCATAAATAATGCTGGAGGAAAGTCGCGAAGTTTGGTGTTTGTTCTTTGTTCAAAAGGAAGTGACTGAAGTTCTTTCAAGAGAAGTGTTCAGTGCTCAGATGCACTTGCTTTGAAGCTGAGGTTGGCAGCGGGCTGGGGAGAGAGAGAGAGAGAGAGAGAGAGAGAGAGAAGAAGACAGACAGACAGACAGACAGACAGACCAGACAGACAGACAGTCAGAGAGTATAGTCAGCGACAAGCTGAGGTTGACAGAGAGAAAGAGAGACAGACAGACAGACAGACATAGACAGAGAGAGGGAGGGAGGAGGGAGGAGGAGAGTATAGTCAGCGAGAAGTGAACTACGATAATATAGTCCAGTTTAACAGGGATTTTGTGTTGTCATCATTTAGTTTTAGATTACTATTTAAGATCCATGGAGGCACAGTCCCAAGACTGGCAGTAGCTCTAAGGACAGTCAGAATAGTTATGCTTAGTATCATACGTATTGTATTTCCTGATTGATAGCGTATGTGTGAGAGAGATCTGTTAGAGGGTATGCGTAACCTATGAAGTGTGCAGGACCTAGCACAGACACTTGAAATGTCCTGAAATCAGAAGGTGCATCAGTAGAAATGCTGTTGTTTAAATGCATAGTCTTTCTTCCTGAAAAACTGGAACGAAACTATTTAAGTGTTCTGTTCATAGCCCCAAACTGTAAAGGCATCCGAAAGGTACAAGGGAAGGAGAATGCGAACTTTGTCAAGGAAGACAGCGAGATAGTTCAGCTTGCGAAGAGCAGTTTCTGTGCCCTTTCCAACGCGACTGGCTGACTGGAGAACTCTGAGGAGATTTTCATTTTAATTTAATGTTGTTCATAGCCCAGTTAACCACCGAAAACCGTATTCCAGGGATATTCCCATATCAAAATCAGCTCCACGTATGAATAAAAAAAACCCCGTTAATTCCAAGTATCCTAAACGCGATTTAAAACTGGACCTGCTTTCCCACAAAATCTTAGATCAAGTGTAGAATCAGAAACTAAAAATTCACATTTCATGAAAATATCTCTAAACAAGACCTTCACTGAATCTGCTCATGCCATGCAAATCCTACCACATTTTAAGAACATATTTCATAGTGAGAACCGATCACGGGTACACCAGGACCTTCACTGTCATTTGCCAGTTTCACGCCAGGCGGCATAGTTAGCTGGGCAGTCATGGAGTGCGTGTCCTACAATTTGACTCCCAGCGCTGCAGGGGCTATTGCAGTACATGTTACCGTGGCACAAAAATCGCCCCGGTACAAAATGTCACCCTGTTACATATTTTGCTGATATTGCAGTACAAAATGTCACCCATGTACTCTTCGGTACTGACAGGGCCAACATGAAACGTGTCTGAAGAAAAAAAAAACAACCAAGATAAACAAACGAACAAATAAAGAAACAAAGAACAAAACAGAAAGCACCTCACACTTGAGCTACTTACACTGTTCGCTAAATACGGATGCTGTTCATTTTCCTCAAGTATCAAAGGTTTTGAAGATGTGTGTGTGTGTGTGTGTGTGTGTGTGTGTGTTTGAGAGAGAGAGAGAGAGACGCGTATACCTACGCACGCATACATACTCACGCACGCATGCACGCACGCACACCTTTTCGCCCGATCCCACTTTCAGGGATAGACATCCGATAGATGAAAGCTTAGACAAAAAGACAGAACTTTGGAAGAAACGCCATCACGCAGTCATTTGTAACACCGTGACAGACGGGCAGAACAAGATCAAGGAGAGAAGTTATCAGTGATCCTGGATATTCAGGCGTTTGCTACGGCACAAACTGTCTTCCCGGTACAAATTGTCCTGCACAATCTAACCTGATGGCACATACCGTCTTCCTGAGTCATACTGTCAACGCAAGCAGTAGAAAACTCTAAGGACAACAGAAAGTCTTCAAAAAAGAAATCTTCAAGACAATTCTTTCGATTCCTTACACACGAAAAGGACCGGGACGCATCCAAATCTTGATTCTTAGATGCTCTGCTGCTCTCGGGAAATACCCGTGGCGCTTCCGGACGTTGAACCTGTGATTTTGGGATGGTTGGGCGTGTCAAGAAGTGCCTTTATCAACGATCTTTTGCCCACACAGCTGTCGGAGGCATGCTGTACGTTGGGAAATATGTCTTATGAAGACTTTCGTTTGAAGACTTAAAACTTTCGTTCCTGCTCGATCAGACTTAGCTGGAACTTTCGTAAGCTGGATGTCCTATTGCCTGTAGGATTCTGGTCCTCTTCTGCCGTCGAATCGAGGGCTGTTTCGTAATATCATTTGACTGATGAACCTACAACCCCACCCCCCCTCCCTCCGCTTGCTCCAATCTCTAGGACAATGACTTCGGCTTGTAAACCAGATTCCCTTAAGCTGCTGGCTGGACTGGCCTACCTTCTCAGTCTTGTGGATGTAAGCTTCCTTTAGTCTGCTTCCATATGGCACAGTGAGTTTAACCAGAATCGTAGACATGTGACTTAAGACGGGCAGAGACAGAAAGAAGTTCGGCGGACTCACCATTGTGACAATGCATCAGATGGACAGAACAAGGTCCAGGAGCGAAGTCATCAGTGACGCCGTGATCTTCAGTCGTTGGTTACGGCACAGACTGTCGTCAGTGACGATCTAACGTTCAGTTCATTTGGTTAGCCGACCACGAGGGGCCACATTAAGGTTGACATCTCGTCAAATGTCTATTCACGAAAAGTTGACGACACCAAATCCTAATACATATTGACGCTGTCACCCCACCATATTTTGCGTAGAAATCACCGTCTCCGTTGTTATGTCTGCCCGTCTATCTGTCTGGTCTTGCATTTTAAGGAGTAACAGGACTAATTTCAATATGTAATGGTCATGATAACGAAGTGATAAAAGAAACTTATAGAAAAGTGTTTCAACGATGGCTATAACTCTAAACGTAGCTGATGTAATTACCAACTTGCCCCTGTCATGTTTTGTATCAAAGCACACTTTATGATGTAGATGCCAATTAACAACAGAAGGAGGGATCTAGCTCAGCGTGTAGTGTGTTGTGCTTTAGTTCTGCTGGTTGGAGATCGATTCCCACATGATGCCAACATATTAAACTGGACATGTTCACAGCCCATCTTCATGTTGCATCTCTGTGGTGTTTTGGTGTAGCATATTTTGGGGGTTCGGCACACCCTACCCCCTGCATCAAAACACACTGACGTAACACTCAGCATTCAATGTCATTTCATTGAGAAAAAAGCGAGGGGAGTATGTTTATGGGTCTGTGAATGCATACCACTCTCTCTCTCTCTTTCTCTCTCTCTCTCTCTCTCTCTCTCTCTCTCTCTCTCTCTCTCTCTCTCTCTCTGAACATTTTGGCAACAACTAAAGGTATTTTGAGGAAACGTAAGGCAGCTATCAGGGGACATGGAGGATTTGATATCACATCAAGATAAATTCAGGGCATGTTGCGAAACCACCGAGTGAGCACTTGCGTGTCTCCTTATGCGCACTCTCGTGTGTGTGTGTGTGTGTGTGTGTGTGTGTGTGTGTGTGGCGCGCGTGTGTCTGTGTGTCTGTGTGCGTGCGTTCGTGTGCGTGTGTGTGCGTGCGTGCGTGTGTGTGTGCGTAGGGTGTGTGTGTGGTGTGTGTGTGTGTGTGTGTGTGTGTGTGTGTGTGTGTGTGTGATTAGAGAGAGAGAGTGTGTGTGTAGGCGAGTACATGGGTGGGAAAGAGCATCTAAAGTACATACTGCAGATTATAAAAGCTTCCCCAACTCTATCAGCCTCCCGCAAGCAACCGACGCACCTACCATCTACACACACACACACACACACACACACACACACACACACACACACACACACAACACACACACACAATATGATGTGCCGATACGTCCCTACATTAAAAAAAAAAGGCACTGTCGGCGCACTTGATCACCAAAACACATAGACACTCCCGCACATATTATCGCCCGGACGACAATGTATGCCTTTATGCCGGGGCAACAATCCATGCTGTATGAGGCGATTATACGACAGGGTAGGCTGGGAGAGCAATTTCCAGTTTACATGGGAAAAAAAAGCTTTAGGCGTTTGCATTCACTGTATTCATAACAGAATTGATTTTCAAAGGCAACTTAAAGTTTTGACAATCCCTTCTTCCGTTTTCTCCTCTCTCTCTCTCTCTCTCTCTCTCTCTCTCTCTCTCTCTCTCTCTCTCTCTCTCTCTCCTTATACCTCCCTACTTCCATCCCCTCCTTCTCTGTTTACCGTGCTCGTGAAGAAAAAGCAGAAAAAGAGTGTACAGCCATTCATCAGACTGTGGTTCAGATCTTTCTCAGGGTTGCAAGTCGCCCGGCGAGCGAGCAGCACCTCTCCATATTCTTCCGTCCCACTCAGTTTGAGACTGAGAATTCCGAAAATTACTTCTGCCACGTGATTGGTCAAATTCAGTCAACTTTCCTGTGATTGGTGCCTGATAAGTCAGTAAGTCACCCCGCTGGAATGTCTAAAATTTCTGGTCTCTGACAGTTGTTCATTCGGAGGAAGAAACGCCGGGAATGAGCAAGCACTCGTACAAATATCGAAGCGAGTGTAAGTTTAAGACAAATATTTAAGAACAAACTTAAAACCTACCTTTTCAAGAAGTTTTTCTTTTAACACAGTGCATTCCATACTATACCTATACCGTCCAGACATGCTCTTGCCTTTCATGTTTGCACAAACGTATGTATAAGTGTGTGGGTGTGTGGCACGAACACACACACACACACACACACACACACACACACACACACACACAGGGGTGGAAATGGGGGGTTATAGACAGGGGTATGCACTTTGGAGTTTTGTTTGCGTAGGACGGGAATGTGTGGTTGGATTGGGAGAGTGGAAGGCGGGAGGGAGGGAGGGAGTGGGCGTGGATTGGGTGAGGATCCGGGATGGGGGTATGCAAGTCAGTGTGCGTGTTTTCTGAGTTCAGTTTTAGGAAGAAGCGTGAGTTCAACACTTCGAGTGATCATGTCAGAAATGCCATTGAAACGTCTTATTTTGGACCTCTTATCATCATCGTCATTACCATGATTAACATTGCTGTTTAGATATTAATGCAGCGAAATGTGTGAATGGCATAACCTATGCTTTTGCGAAGGTACAGATCATTCAATATCTCCAAAACATCGTTAGCAAACTTGTCAGACTGCAGTTAGTCTTTTTTAGTTCGATGTGTTTCTGAATGAGCTCGTTCAAGAAGTATTCTATGGGGACAAGAAATAAAGTAGTCTATCTTAAATCATGTAAGTTACCACACATTCGTTTGCGGAAAATACAAAACTCCGCTTTGGTGGTGTTACTACGCACGCACGCAAGCACGCATGTTTCAGGCCTGTCCGACTCTGCAGTTTAGAACTTTCTGGGAGGAAGTTTCCATGTTTGAGTTTTATGTCTCTGGCCTGAGTGTGTACTAGTTTGGAGTTATGTGCCTTTAATTTTTGCCCTCCGTCTTCATTGTATACTTTTATCGATACTTACAGAATGAATGTAGAAACAGAAAGCGTGATAAAGATGTGCGGGCAAACACGTATTAATACGCGTGCACAGAGAGAGAGAGAGAGAGAGAGAGAGAGAGAGAGAGAGAGAGAGAGAGAGAGAGAGAGAGAGACGCGGGGAGGTTAAAAGGTAACCTATCTTTATTTTTCCTTCTTCTTCTTCCCTTTTCACAAATTTCCTCCCCCCTAGTTCGAGCAGGCCATTTGCATTCAGTTCAAAAATAAAGCCGTGTACGCAAGCCTTAAACGTCGCGGCGGCGGGGGCGAAAAGTAACGGGAAAGATTTAATTCCTCGGCCGCAGGAACTTAACAACCGCCGCCCCGACAATGCGGCCCGTGGCACCGCGAGGGGTTCTCTTTCAGGATTCCTCGGTGCCGGTTTCCTGCATCTGCATGGGCGGCCTTGAAACTCGTTAATCCTCACAAGGGGTGGACCTCATCGGCCGGGGAATCCGAGCCGGGGGGCTTTGTGAGTCGTCCCACATTTGAATGCAGATTCGATTCCACGACAACCCGTCGAAGTGGCCCTCTGTTTGTGGCTGTTTGCCGCGCGACGCGCCGCGGACGGTGACACTGTTGAGAGAGACGACCCGTCATTGGCTGCACACCTTCCCCAGGCCCTTTGCCACCACCCCCACCCCCACCCCTACCTTGCCCCTTCCGATCTCTTCCACGGGACTATCCCCAGATTCCTCCATTTTTATACCCCATCTCTACCTCCCACTATCCTTCTGTCCCCTTTGTTTTATTAGGTCAGTTCACGGGTGAACACAAGTGGAAACAGAGAGAGGGAGGGAGGGAGGGAAGGAGGGAGAGAGAGGAGGCAGGAAGGAGGGAAGGAAGGAGGGAAGGCAAGAGACAGAGGAAAAGAGAAGAGGGGAGGGGAAGAGAAAAGAAGAGAGAGAGAGAGAGAGAGAGAGAGAGAGAGAGAGAGAGAGAGAGAGAGAGAGAACATGAACATTAATTTGCTAAATCTCAATTAACATATCGTAACATGTATGTACGGACGTGATAGAATCTACGATTGATATAAAATCAAACAACACACATGTTATCTTAAAATCCTGAAAGAAATTAATGAAATGGTGATGAAATATTACCCTGTTTCATTCACGTGCGTACGCGCGCACTCACTCGCTCACTCACACACATACACACACGCATGCACGCGCGCGCACACACACACACACACACACACACACACACACACACACACACACACACACACACACACACACACACAATAAGAACGTGTGTGTATATGAACATTAGAGAGACAGAGACAGGCAGACAGACAAAAAGGCAGACAGACCGAGATACACAGAGAGATACATACATGCAAGGGGACAGAGAGAGAGAGAGAGAGAGAGAGAGAGAGAGGGGGGGGGGAGGGATAGCAGTGCGGTGGAAGTAGTAAGGATGACACTTTTGCAGTTGTTTCCTGTCTTCGCCAATGGCTGCCAAAATCCTGCATGACGTTCAGTACTTTGTGCCTGTTCTGCCTTTAGACATTCACATAACTTTCTGTGGAAAAAAAATCAAAAATAGAAATGAAAATAAACAGAACAAAGTAGATATAGAAACGTTTCTACTTGTTGGAACATTATCATTTTGTGTGTGTGTGTGTCTTCCAATGAGTCACAATCGAGAAGGGCGAACAGCCTTTTCAAACCATGTACGACGGTTGACATGTCGTTAATTAGACGAGTCGCCCAACGAGAGAGGCTTCAAGACATGCCACCTAGAGCCCCAGCCCAGCCGACCACGGAACCCACATAATGGCTACCTGAGTGAGGGGGGAGGGAGGGGGGGAGGGGGGTTGAAAGGGGGTGGGGGTGGGGGGCTTATCAAGGCGACTACAACATCGGTCCTTACCGCGACCCCCGTACATCAGCACCGTACCTGTTGGCGCTCAGACAGATCATCAGCCAAGGATTGGGGCCAGCAACTCCCGAACGGTCCAGAGAGCTGGGGGGGGGGGGGGGGGGTGGCAGCTGCCATCGCAGCGGATCTCATCCACAGGCAATCAGGGCTGGCTTAGTCACCGACAGACAAGGACAGATCAAATTCAGGGAGGCTGCCCATCACTGGGAAGTCTTCTCTACCCGTCTCCTTCTCCACCCGTCTCCTTCTCCACCCGTTTCCTTCCCGTTGAAACGATTTCCGGGTGGATGAGCTGACCATCAGCAGGCGGGTGTCAAACTGAAAACGGATTTCGGTTGTCGTCGTGACGAACTTTGTTTTCTGTTTTACTGTCGGGGTCGTTTTTGTTAGCTTCGTTCAGAGTGGAATGAGGGGGAGGGGCACTGGGGGATACTTTCGAAATTTTTTTTTATTGTTTTCTTTTTTTATGTTCCCCCCCCCCCCTCCCCCGATCTTGAAATGGGAAACTAAGCTGAGTGGCTGGCATCTCCAATACTGCTTAGATTTATCCGTCTGAGAGTATTAAATTTAGTTCATGACCTCAAACACTGTACATATATTTTCTCTGTTTGTGTGTGTTTTGATCGGGTGTGACTTGACACAGAGGTTGTTTTTGTTTGCTTGCTTTTAGTTTGTTTCTTGCGTTGATATCATTGGGTTTTCTTTATCGGGCTTGGGCGGGGGGGGGGGGGGGGGGGGGGGTTGAGGTGAAAAGCGCGGGCAGCTTTTATTTCTTTTTTCCCCCCGAGTGATTTCAGCCCGGGTACGATCCTCTGTGACTGCTTGGGCAGTGAGCAATAAGATGGTGAATACGTGATACATGCGTTTGTTTATGATACTCTCTCTCCGTCAAACACACAAGGTTGGCAGTCAGTTGACTTTATTTAATTTAAAGTTTTAACTTATTTCGGTGGATGGCCAGAATACGCCAATGTCAGCCTTTGAAATGTTTGTCTTGATGTAAAAAAAAAATCCGTGAGTGTGTGTGTGTGTGTGTGTGTGTGTGTGTGTGTGTGTGTGTGTGTGTGTGTGTGTGAGAGAGAGAGAGAGAGAGAGAGAGAGGTATGTTCATTAACTGATAGTAAGCCATGTTTATGTGTTTGACGCGCAAAATAGTCATATGGAGAGAGAGAGAGAGAGAGAGAGAGAGAGAGAGAGAGAGAGGAGTGAGAGAGAGGATGGGGAAGATGAACAATTTAAGAATGCTTCTTAATGGATTATATGGAAAACTGGTGTTTGATTCAATCCGAGAAAGAACTGGAAGTGAAAACCGAACACCGATGCCATCTGTATATTAGGTCACTGTCTTTCCCTACCTCTCTCCCAGAAAATTTCTCAAAATCACTCTCTCTCTTTTTCTCTCTCACTCTCTGTTTTTCTCTCTCACTCCTCTATACCTGTTGGAATTATCATATCAATGACAGTGATAGGTTTAACGTTTACTGAACATTCTGTACTGTCCCTGATGTTGAAACATATCTATTACTCATTTCAGAGAGACATTAAGGTTTATATTGATAAGATTTAGGCTTGGCATTTCTGAAATCGCTGTACATCGTAATCATCATAGATAACACAATGAAGGGGACTTACTATATTACGCGATTTAAGAGCACAATGCATACCATTGAAATATTACAGGTACCAAGTCAGTTCAAATTAACGTTGTTTATGTCATGTACACATGAAAAAAAAACGGTCAGAAATTTGTCAGTCTATCTTTACAAGGCTTTTTGTCAAGTGCGTGAAACCTCTCACAAAAGGCATTAAACGCTTAGAGGAAAAAGGGACGTTGTACGTGGTATACAAATAGGTAATAGAACCATTAACAAGTATGCCTTACCCATCGCACACGGTCGAACCGTGTCAAGGAGGACGAAGCGGTCAGGTGACAGATGGCACCTAAGGTAGTAAGGAGTTCGGACCTGCCCGACAGCGAAAGGGGAGAGGGACGTAACCACTAGGACCTCGGTGCACCAAGTGAGCGCTAAATACTCAGTCAGCTGAGGTTCTTTTGTAAACAGTCAGTGAAGAGCAGGAGTCTTGGACTCGTTCGGATGGTATTGCCGTGGGTCACTGTGTTGGTTCTATTGTCAGGCTGGTTGAACGCGCGTGGATGTTGTTATCGTAGCCCTCTTTAAGATAATTACTGTGTTAAAGTGGCCTCCGAAGTCGGCGGGAATTTTCGATGTCCATCTGGTTCCAAGTGTTTGTTTGCTAATCAATTAGGTAGGGATGTGTGTAAATGCAGATGTGTGGAGAATGTAGCGAATGGAGAATTCACAGCACTTGTGAACTAGGGGTTTGAGAGGCAGCATGGACAAAGGCATGGCCCGAAGGGGAATCCTTTGTTTCCATTCCTATATAAAGTGAGGGAGAACAACGAGAAGGAGAAGAACACCAGGAGAGAGAGAGAGAGAGAGAGAGAGAGAGAGAAGGCAGAGGAGAGAGAGAGAGAGAGAGAAGAGAGAAGGGTGGGGAGGACAGAGAACAGGTCGAGAGAAACGTGGTCTGGGAGATAGAAGAGACAGCAAAGTCTTAGGGAAAGACAAGCTGGAAGAGAAGAAAACTAAGTTTGAAGCCCAGAGGTGGGTGAAGACAGACAAACTGAAATTGAACCCTGAGGTGGGTGAAAGAGACGAAGAAGAAGAGTTCTACGTCGAGATCCCAGAGACGACCACGAAGACCCAGTCCTGAAACCTGGAGCCAGTCAACCAAGGGCATCACCATCAAGCAGTGCTGAAGAAGACGTGAAGAGACTTTTCAAGAACTGTGGTGTGGTGTGAAAGCGTGGTTGTGTGTGTGAAAACCTGGCCAGGTAAGAAGTCATTTTCATTATAACCCGGGATTAGGAAGTATTGATCTTTTATGTTTTGATCATTTCATTTTGTGTAATTGGATTTTTCATGTTTGATTATAAGTAGCATAGAAATTGTATTTCTTGTGCTCAGTCGTGTTAGAAGAGAAACGAATGCGTGACATCCCATTCCCAGAGAGAGGTGAATGTTTGGTGGGCGCATGAGTGTGCATATGCGTGTACGAGTGCAAAGATAACCTTGGTGTGTTAAACCTGACTAACAGTACATCAACTTAGTGCACTTAAGCAATACCATCACGATTTCCCCCGTCTTGGACAAAGTGGCGAGCCTGCCAGGATAGCATGGCCCAAATTAGTCTCAGGCGGGAAACAAAGTGAGTACTAGAGTAGTACTGGGGCGAAGCGTCCACTAAAGGCAATTTTAATTAGCTCTTCTAATTATTTCCTTTAGTTCTTTGAGTGTTGAGTATTGACTTGTGTGTAGGGTGGTTGTATTAATCAAAGGTCGTTCAGAGAAACGAAGAACGAGGTTCTAGTCTTAACTCTCACAGAAGCTGTGGTTTAAGATTAAGGCTCCTTTGTGTTGGGAACACTACCACTGGTTGGTGTACTCGTAACGTTTGGTAGATAAACTGTTTACTGACTTTTTCCGGGTTTATAGGCGTAACTGTTTTAGTGGTGCTAAAACATATTGAAAAAGAAATGG
Organism: Conus canariensis; assembly: GCA_033310375.1. NCBI lineage: Eukaryota > Metazoa > Mollusca > Gastropoda > Neogastropoda > Conidae > Conus > Conus canariensis. The sequence goes on from CM065728.1 coordinate 58,772,428, forward strand.
CTGAAGAAAGTTTTACCTCCATAGAAAAACTAGTAAGTTTGGGGAAAGAAATGGGATATACTGGAGATGAACTGCGTAAGTTCATAGAGACTCAGCAGAAGACTGAGAGAGATGAGATAAAGGATGAAGTATTGTACCGAACTTTCACTCACATGAGTTCGGGGAAAACGAAGAAGCAGGTTGTCGTTCCTAGGCAGCGCAGAAAGGCGGTGATGTCCGAAAATCATGTGACGTCAGCTTCGGGCCATCTCGGTAGAAAGGCCACACAAAAGGTTGTGACCCGGGAGTACTACTGGCCCGGTATCCTAGGTGATATCAGGCGTTTCTGTTCACATTGCAACACATGTCGCGGGGTACGACAACGTGGGTTAGAGAGTGAAGAAAGAGTGACGGGACCGTAGACCAAATTAAAATGGTAGGGCGAAAAGTCAGGTATTGGGTGCGTGTGTCTTTCGCAGTGTCGTGTATGCGTGACGTGGCTGGTTGCGGGCCACGTGTATGAAGAGAAAGGGAGAGAATTTCCGTAGAAACATAATGTTTATCTATATATGGCCACACTACTTAGAGCTGGTGGAAGTTTCAGACTGGTGTTGATATTTGCTTGGGTTTTAGTGTGTATGTATTGATTTTTCTCTAATTTTGTTGCAAAATAAATCTTGCGTGCGTTCGCTGGTGTAAGGAGGCTTATGAGAGGCCTAGATTAGAATTGGTTTAAATGAGAGAATTGTGAGAGTTTCAGCTCCTTGAATGTGTTTTAGCCAATGCAGGGCATTGTCTTGAAGTGGGGGGAATTTGTCAAGTGCGTGAAACCTCTCACAAAAGGCATTAAACGCTTAGAGGAAAAAGGGACGTTGTACGTGGTATACAAATAGGTAATAGAACCATTAACAAGTATGCCTTACCCATCGCACACGGTCGAACCGTGTCAAGGAGGACGAAGCGGTCAGGTGACAGATGGCACCTAAGGTAGTAAGGAGTTCGGACCTGCCCGACAGCGAAAGGGGAGAAGGACGTAACCACTAGGACCTCGGTGCACCAAGTGAGCGCTAAATACTCAGTCAGCTGAGGTTCTTTTGTAAACAGTCAGTGAAGAGCAGGAGTCTTGGACTCGTTCGGATGGTATTGCCGTGGGTCACTGTGTTGGTTCTATTGTCAGGCTGGTTGAACGCGCGTGGATGTTGTTATCGTAGCCCTCTTTAAGATAATTACTGTGTTAAAGTGGCCTCCGAAGTCGGCGGGAATTTTCGATGTCCATCTGGTTCCAAGTGTTTGTTTGCTAATCAATTAGGTAGGGATGTGTGTAAATGCAGATGTGTGGAGAATGTAGCGAATGGAGAATTCACAGCACTTGTGAACTAGGGGTTTGAGAGGCAGCATGGACAAAGGCATGGCCCGAAGGGGAATCCTTTGTTTCCATTCCTATATAAAGTGAGGGAGAACAACGAGAAGGAGAAGAACACCAGGAGAGAGAGAGAGAGAGAGAGAGAGAGAGAGAGGAGAGAGAGAGAGAGAGAGAGAGAGAGAAGGCAGAGGAGAGAGAGAGAGAGAGAAGAGAGAAGGGTGGGGAGGACAGAGAACAGGTCGAGAGAAACGTGGTCTGGGAGATAGAAGAGACAGCAAAGTCTTAGGGAAAGACAAGCTGGAAGAGAAGAAAACTAAGTTTGAAGCCCAGAGGTGGGTGAAGACAGACAAACTGAAATTGAACCCTGAGGTGGGTGAAAGAGACGAAGAAGAAGAGTTCTACGTCGAGATCCCAGAGACGACCACGAAGACCCAGTCCTGAAACCTGGAGCCAGTCAACCAAGGGCATCACCATCAAGCAGTGCTGAAGAAGACGTGAAGAGACTTTTCAAGAACTGTGGTGTGGTGTGAAAGCGTGGTTGTGTGTGTGAAAACCTGGCCAGGTAAGAAGTCATTTTCATTATAACCCGGGATTAGGAAGTATTGATCTTTTATGTTTTGATCATTTCATTTTGTGTAATTGGATTTTTCATGTTTGATTATAAGTAGCATAGAAATTGTATTTCTTGTGCTCAGTCGTGTTAGAAGAGAAACGAATGCGTGACATCCCATTCCCAGAGAGAGGTGAATGTTTGGTGGGCGCATGAGTGTGCATATGCGTGTACGAGTGCAAAGATAACCTTGGTGTGTTAAACCTGACTAACAGTACATCAACTTAGTGCACTTAAGCAATACCATCACGATTTCCCCCGTCCTGGACACTTTTAAACTGCATTCTGTCCTCATTTCCTGAAATGATTGCAAGGTGTATTGTGAAGGATGTCATTGATTCTAAATGCCAGATTGGACAAATGTTTGTATACAGGCACCCCTTCATGAGGGGCAACGGCCTAAACATGATTAAGCTTTCCGCATCCGTATCCGTATCTCTCACTCCTCCCCCTCCCCTCTGTATTTCTATGTCTGCCTTTATCTTTGCCTATCTGTGCCAGTCTTTTTCTCGCTTTGTCTTTGATCGTCTGTCTTTCTTTCTCTGTCTCTCTGTCTGCCAGTCTGCCTCTCTCTCTATCTCTGTCTGTCTCTCTGCGTCTCTGTCTCTGTCTGTCTGTCTGTCTGTCTGTCTCTCTCTGACTCTCTCTCTCTCTCTCTCTCTCTGACTCTCTCTCTCTCTGGAGTGTAAGCTGAGCTGTCGTTGGAGACGGACGTGTTTTTGCTTCGCTCCGTCCTCTGCATTCAACACTCTGCGTGCTATCTACTCACTGCTTTTGAATGTGTGAAACTGCATGATGACAATAAGCATTGAAGCCTATCGCTGTGCAGTGGGACAGTTTGCACACATTTTTCCAGCTTTGCTGCATAAGAAAATGATCCAAAGGAGAAAGAGTCAATGTGAAAATGAAATGTCAGTGGGTGACGTGTGTAGCGGTCTGGACATTGCAGTGTTTTGTGTCTGCATTATGCTGTCAGCTCTCATCCTGTTCGCTGCCCCTTTCTGTGCGTTCATGACCCTCTGTGTGGATGGATACGGACAGGTACGTGCAAATCATCATGAGTATGATGTCTTGCCTCTGATTACCCCAACAAATATGTATTGTGCTATTGAACAGAAAGATATCCAACTCTCACCCCATGTCCTGACATTGTCCACAATGTCTTTTCTGCAAACTACATCCCTGACCTCTCTCCCCGGACCCAACCTGCGATTTCTGTTGCTGCTTTGTGGCGACATTGAATCCCAGCCTGGCCCCTCTGTTGAGGACTCTGTGAAAAGTCTGGAAGACAAACTGGATAGGCACACTTCAGGTCTGGAAAGAAAACTGAACAAACTGATTGAAACTCTGGAAGCTGTCAATTTTCGAAGCAAGGAGCTTGAGGAAAAGTTCCAAGCACTTGAAGATTCAGTAAATACAAACTGCTCAGATATAAAAAGAAAAGTATCTTCACTAGAAGTGGCTATCAGGCAAAATAATGAAAGTGTGAAAAGAATTGAAGAAGAACAAAAAGATATTGATTCTAGAGTGAAAAAGCTTGAGGGTGAAATTGAAAGACAAGAGCGTTACTCCAGAAGGTCAAACCTCCTGCTGTATGGAATGGCAGAAGAAGCAGGTGAAACTTTTGACAGATGTGTTTCAAAGGTTGTAGACGCTTTTAGACGGCATTTTCCACAAAAAGACTGGATAGAGACAGATTTTGAACGGGCACACCGATTAGGTCTAACATCACCCAGAAAGGATAGATCACGACCAATGATTATAAAGTTTCAGAGATGGAGAGATGCAATGCTGGTCATGAAGGATAGGGAAGGGAAAAATCAGATGCGTTTGAACGGTTTGCGAATTGGGGCAGATCTGACAAAACAGCAAAGAGATACTGTGGCACACTACAAAGAACAAGGAAAATATGCATTTTACACCAAAGGGAAGTTGGTGGTCCAAGATTTCCGTACACGCCCCAGTCATGATCATGGAATACATCAAGAATCCCACGCATCCCCCTCTGTCACTTCCTATGCGCAGATGGCAGAAAGAGTACCAGAAGCCCAGGACAGTGCTCTCATGACTGTATGTGACCAGATTGTGGATGAGGGTCCAGTTGAAATGTCTACCAGCCCTCAAGAAGACCGACAGACTGAGCAGTCCTTTCCCGACACACCAGGTGACCATGGCACACCACTTAGTCAGCAAGCACTCTCCTCAGGAACGAGAGGTTTTGGAAGAGGATCTCCACTTCCTAGTCAACAGCACTCCGTACCTTGTGGTGGGGGGAGGGGCGGAAATGGGGGGAGGGGAAGGGGGAGGGCGAACAGAACTGGTAACACTTGTGTACAGAATTCACCCATACTAACCCGCAATCGCTCTGCTTCACAGCAGAGTACTCTGCCCTATGACTGGAACTTGGGTCATGCCAGATCTGCTCAGAACAAGGATTCTGAACAAATCAATAGGGAGAAAACCTGTCAGAATAAATAGCGGTTAGGCCATGGCCCAGATCAAGTGGATATTCCATTACATGAAGAAAACGGTCATGAATGTGTTCTTAACTCTAATAGAGTCAATGAAAAATGTACAGAATCGTTTTTGTCATTTGTTACTTACAATGTTGAAGGTTTACATTCTATCATGAATGAACTTGATTTATCATCATTTGTATGTCAGTATGATTTTGTTTTTCTTGTTGAAACTTTTCTTCAGACATTTTCTAGTTCATGTGTAAAATCTCATTTGTCGTTTGTGTCACCGGGTGTGAAGGTGTCTGATAATGTTCATGGTCGTCTGTCAGGTGGGGTCATATGTTTTGTTCGTAAAGAACTCACTGAATATGTACAACGTGTTGAAGTAGAATCTGATAATGTAATTGTATTAAAACTTTCACACAAGCTGTTTAGTACGTCTACAGACTGCTTGTTGGTTGGAATGTATATTCCTCCAGAGAATTCACCTTACTATGAGGAAACTGAAATTTATAATGGTGTTATGTTACTTGAAGATTTGTTGCTTGACTTAGTCAGAGATTATGGAGACATTCCTTTAATTATTTGTGGTGACCTAAATTCTAGAACAGGCTGTTCAAATGCTCAAAATAATGATCATGTTGAAGAGATATATGAAATGAGAAGTGAAGATGAAGGACATGA
>CM065728.1:58782522-58817522 GCA_033310375.1 Conus canariensis
CGCTCTTACATTCTTCTGATCTGTTCTATCTTCTTTCCTGTCTTTTGATTTAAATCAAGATTTTCTACAAAATTTTCCATATGATATTCAGCATTTTTCTCTCTCTCTCTTACGTATCAATGTTGATTATGCAATCCGCCGATGTGTTTATTGTTGTTAACTTTTTGGTCACTGAGCACATCATAAGCATTTGCTTGTTGTTGCTTCAGTTCTATAATTTGTTTATGTACACATCTGTTCAATAAAGAAATGCTTAAAAAAACTAAAGAGAACAAACAAATAAACAGGCTGGACACGATGTCAAGTCAGTAAGACGTACTGCCATGCGCACTAGCGACCCTCAGAACGCAACAAAAAAAATAAATCACAACAAATGAATAAATAAAACGAAAAAAAAAACAAACAAAAGACCAGTCAGTCTGCATTCCTTATAGTCCTCATGATCTAGGCAGTTGTGACAGGGGTACTCAACACCCGAAGAATGGCCTTTCAACTATGGAGTCTACAGGAACCAGGGGATTATGGTCAATGAGGCAGAGAGCCCCTCAGATGAGAACGGCTCCCTCCCAAAGGCTCCTCTCCAACCCTGTACATCGCCGGTCGAGTTTATCCCTCCCACCGTAATTTACACTGATATGTGGTTCTCTAATGTAAGTGCGGACAGTCTGGGTGATATGAATGGTCAGCCCTCGTTTTTTGTCGTGAGCAGAAAGCTAATAACGTCGTTAAGATCATGCTGTAGATCATCACGAAAACTTGATGGGCGATAAAAAGGTGTCCTCGCGGTACGGACGGGATGAAAAGGATCAAGCTGACGGAAGATGGCTGGGCGCTCGAGGTGTTTCTCAATCATTTCTTCCCATTTTCCACCAGCTCTTGATCCGGTCCATGGTCCCGACATCGGAATCACAAATGGCTCCTCCAGTTAACAGCGATTTGATTTATCATTGGTCTTCTCCTCCCCCCCCCCTCCCCGTTCCCCCACCTCCCTTTTTCTTTACTTTATTATTTTTTTTTGTTAATAAGAACAGTTTTCAGTCTGTAGGGTCTGTTTCGCTTAATGTCCTTCGGTCTGGCTGTTTTCTGAACCGCTCGTTTCATTGAAGCATGAAAACAGTGGAAGCCAATGTCATTGCACCGGACCGTTCGAAACCCGTATTTTCCGGGAGCAGCCGAATGTGTTCTGTGATTGTGCTGTTCCAGGATAAACGTCCAGTTTGGTTAGGAGAGACTTCAAAGAGAGGATTTGCCATCCCTTCATTCCCCCCCTCCCCAATACTCACACATCTTCCATTCCTCCTTCCGGGGCCCGAACACTACCCCCCCCCCCACTTCACACACACACACACACACCAGCGCGCGCGCGCGCGCGCGCGCGCACACACAGATATATAAACACACACATACAAACACACACACGCGCACGCACGCACGCACCCACACCCATCCACCCATCCACCCACGACCCTACCTACACACACACATACACACACGCGCGCGCGCATACACAGCAGTCACATATGCGTTTCGCCCGTTGATTTATGTGACCGGAATGGATTTCTTATTCCCACATTCACATGTATACCCAGTGTTACTACTCAGACTGCTCGGCTCTTTGGTCGGTCGTGCGCGAGTTTGCGTCGACTACAGTAAAGCTTCTTGCAGTTAAAGTTCCACTTCCCTCCCTACCTCTCCTTCTTCCCCTTTCTTTTTCTTCTTCTTTTTGTCTTTGCTGCATCACCTTGTCAGTGCCTTGTCAGTGGCACTACTTGTATGTTACAAGGTGTTCCAGCAGTGACACAGAGCCACATCAAGGTCTGTTCTGCCGCAGCTTGAGGGCCAGCAGTTCACTGGGAGATGTCAATATCAGATATGAACCAGCCAGAGAAAGGTCTGCACTGCTGGTAGGTCAGTTCAGTGGTGTTCATTGGTGCCTATTCTGATCCGACGTGTGCAGGACTCCACCTGCCAGGGGTCTCTACTATAGAGTACGCTTTTTTGTGATGCAATGGTTGTAGAGGTTCGTAAATTGTAAAACGACGAGATCCGTTTAGGTTTTACTTCTCTCTCTGAATCTGTCTCTGTCTGTCTGTCTGTGTATGTGTGCGCGCGCGCGAGCGCAGTGCGTGTGTGTGGACAGAGAGACAGAGCGAGGATGGAAAATAGATGCATTGGTGCAGAAGTCATACGAAAACAAAGGAATTTTTTTTTTTTTACAAGTTTATAAATTTATTGATCAATTCCTTTACAGCAACAAACAAATTGATGTCAGGAACCACTAGCTACAGGCCTGTCAAGCACTGACTGTTTAGCTGATGATTCCCGCTGTGCCGTAACATTCACCATGGTCAAAGTACGCACCAATCACAATGGCAGTCACTGTATCAACACAGAAAAATCAGGTCTTGGCAGGTCGATCAATACAACTAAATACAAGGCACCTTTAAATTCGCAATTCGAACATATGTCAAAAAAAGTTAATGCAACAAACAAAACAAAACAAAACGAAACAAAACAGTGATGCTGGACGCCAAACTCACGTTGGAGTCAAACATAAAAATGGCCACGCTCAGAGATCGAAATAAATGTAGTGGTAAGATCTGCGGTAAACATTTGCGCTGGCGCTCAAGGATTGGTATACAGCAACCTCGAGAGGCCAACACTGGAAGAATCTAGCTCTCGCTGATGCATAGTTCCCGTGACATGGCGACCTCAGACATGCTTTGAAATGGAACACGTAGTTTTGATTCTGAGATATCTTTTTAGAACAAAAATTTCGCGTATAACTACGACCAGTCATAAGAATTTTTCTTTTTCTTTTTTTATCAACACTGTACTAAACAGAAAATAACCATGCGTGACTAATGGTTACAGGTCTGTTCGGCTTAGAGGGTAGAGCGGTGTTCTCTTGATCAGTAGGTCTTGGGTTCAAATCCTTGCTTCAGACAGCCGAGTAAAGGATTTTTTTTTACGTGGGATTGACGTCTGTGCAGCCTACAATCCACTCTTACGGCCTTCGGATGATATCTTAGATTAAGGTCCGGTATACATAGGCATACAAAATAAAAATGAAAATAAACCGAACAAAACAAAGCCTTGCACACACATTATATCCCAGTTCATTCATCATAGACAACAGCAACAAACCATGCAAACTGCTATCATGTTTACATACTATCTCCGAAGACGAAATGCTGGTATCTGAATGATGGGATTACAAAGAATCACGTGGGCAACAGTCTCACCCTCGCCAGCCTCGGAGTTCTGGCTGAGGAACGAGAAGGCAAGGAAGAGAAGAACTGATTATCGTCTGTGACACGTTCCCCTTCATCTGTCCTTCAGAACCGTTTTGGAGGATGGTTGTCCAACACCGAACGAACACTTGGTCGTATGACATCAGTTTGTCGTTCAGTTGACCTTTTTCATTTTTTCCCCCTCTCTTTTCTTTTATTCTCTTTCAAAACAGAATAAATGCTTAGTCGTATGACATGACTTTGTCATTCATTTGCTACGACCTTTTTCCTTTTTTCTCGTTTCTTTTCTTCTCTTTCTTTCTTCTTTTTTCTTTTCTTTCTTTCTTTTTCATCATTCTTTTTTTATAGAGGACATTGCGAATAAGTTCAATGTTTAAATATATCCGTGGCACTTACAATGAGTCGTGTTCGGCATATCATGTTTCACAATAATTTACAAGACGTTCACGGCATTTTCATTATGCATATGTGTATAAAAGGAAATCTGAGATATATGCAGCAAACCATTTTCGACAATACACAACCGAAAAGAAAAAGAAAGATAGAAGTGAAGAATGAGGCCAGAAACAACGGAAAGAAACACAGAAGATACATAGTTCAGAGTTAAGCTATCGCTTCTGTTTTGCTTGTTACGAACAAAATGATTTTACTATTGTTCTCTCCTCTCTCTCTCTCTCTCTCTCTCTCTCTGTGTCTCTCTCTCTGTCTCTCTCTGTCTCTGTCCTCTCTCTCTCTCTCTCTGCCTCCTCCTCCCCCCTCCCCACTCACCTACTCAAGAAGCGCCTAAGGCATGTCCGTAAGTATCATGCGCTCTTAACCTTCAGCACCGTTTACTAATGTGACAACATCAGCAACATATCACGTGTAAGAGAAAATACATTTTGTTTTTTCCATGAGATCAGTTTTTTTCAGTCTTTACTTTCTTTTTTCAGTTGACGTCATTGCATAACAATATTTTCATAATAATAATAAAAACAACAACATCAGTAATGATAATAATAGTTGTAGTAGTAGTAGTAGTAGTAACAGCTGATACCGGCGTTGCAATCATTGACAACACAATAAGCCTGTCACTCTCAAACTGCTATACAATAAGCGATGGTTTGATTTACGCATTTGTTTAAACCCACTTCAGATCACATGATCTGAGCTGCACACAACATGACTTGTCTCTCCTGTGACCAAACACAAATGTATTGAGTATTATGCAGCTTTGATTTCGTTTTGGAGTCAAAGAATTCAAATTCAGTGTCAAATTCATAGTGATGGTGAGAGCGATGAAATCGTCGAAACAAATTTGTCGTTGCATACACTGCTCAAGTCATTAAGTGAACTGTCAACAACGGGTAGGTCTTCGAGTTCATCCTATTTTAGAATGAGAGGCATGAACAACGCTTGGGTGAAGTGTCAGTCCTTATTTGTAATGTTCTCTTAATTTATCACTGAAAGGGAACTTATGCACAACGTCAACAGTCGCTGATGTATGTGGATTTCAGCTCTGGACAATTAAAGCATTAAAGGTACCATTTTCTCAAATTTGTCTTTCATCCTTCGCTTACATTATTTCCGCGACTCCCCTTTTCCTGGAACCTCGCCACGTTCGGCATTGACACTTCAGGTCATAACATCCAGGACCCTTAAATCAACATCGTGTTGTTCACAGTCGGGATCAGTTCACGGCTACGTGAAATTCACGGACGCGAACCAAAGAAATGGGATATGCTCTCCCATTTCTCTGACGCCAACGACAGCAAAAGATCAGTCTCTGGGCGGCGAAACAAGTCACGACAACGCTCAGAACTCCCCTAACTCGTCGTCATGCTCGGCCTGATCCCAACAGCGACGGAAGGCCCCGCAGCCGGCGCGCAGATCATCTTGGTGATGGAGCTGTCGGAGAACTTGAACTGCCGCTTGTCGTAGAACTTGAGCAGGACGGGGCTGTGCGGGTGGCGGCTCTGGATGTGCAGGAAGTGCAGAGCGGGGTCGTGCGAGGTGCTGCCGCAGTCCTCGCACACGTACAGCTTGGTGCGCCGCTCCTTGTAGGCGAAGGGAAGCACGTGCCCGTGCACCTTGCGCTCGTGAGACTCGAGGCTGCACCGCTGCGTGAAGGCTTTGCCGCACTGGCATCTGAAGGGCTTCACCCCTGCACATACAGTAACATTCTGTTTGACTGAAAGTCTCAAGATGAGGCAAAAGTATTCAATACAAGATAACGGCTGCACTCCTGTATGTTATTGTAACATTCTAAGTAAGCGGTAGTCTTAACAATAAGAGCAGGCGCGTCCCGTTGTGAATGATACGCGGCTTGACTGCTGTACAGAGTTAACACTTTGTTGAGAGGAAGTATCAGAATGACACAGGGTCCCCACTTTCTTTCCTGGTTCGTTCCTTCTTTCTTTTCTTTTTTTCATTATTTTTTTTTCTTAATTCGAGGATTCGGCCAGAGTTTTCATACGGACTTTGTAGCACCGTTCTTCTTCTTCTTCTTTTTGAAAGCTGAGCCTTATCCTTGCATACAATTCCAAAACCTTAACAGTTCTTGTATGCACAGGTAGGGAGTGGGAGGATACATGACGTTAGTTGCCTGTTTGTGAGAACAACAGTCGTGCATGGTTAAGGGACTGGAAAGGATGCATCATAAGAGTGTGATCTAAACGTGAAAATGAAAGTCGATTGCGAAGTTTTGTAAAACATTGTTACCAACGTTACAGTTTGCTTTTTCCTGAACTTATAAAATCTACCTGTTGTTCAATTTTTTAATCTTACAAATGTGCGGAAATGTTAGTGGAATAAAAAAAAAGGGGGAAAAAAACCTCCAAGAAATAGCCTTCTCTTGCTCATAGTAACACTGATTGGATGCCGTTAGATGAGATCGAAAGCATTCAACAGCGAACAACAAAATGACTTTGCTGTCCTTTGTCTATACTAGACTGACATCACAGCAAAGAATCTCACTCTTTAAAGACTCGCTTTTCCCCCGGAACTTTTTTTTCTCTCTGTCTGTACTATTTCAGTCTCCAAACAACGACCTCCGCCATCTATAAGACCCAGAGAGGATTTCTGTGGGTCTTTCTAGGGAGGTCCCTCCGTATTAAGTACTAGGGTCGGAAATGTAAAAAGTGTTACCTCACTTGGGTAGCGTACGCAGTATTCCCTTAAAGTCACTAGCCTGGTCTTATCACGTATTATGGGAGCAAACTTTGGCATAGTTGTTTATATTGTTTGCTATTCAGTGGCAGTGCTATTACGACAATGTTAACCGTGGTAATAGCATATATAGTATTAGGTGTAGTAATAGTGGTGGTCGTAAAGTTTGTAGTAATGTTAGTGGTCGTAGTAATAGCAGAAGCAATAACAAGAATATGGTAAAATCAAAGAAATGATAGCAGAGAACAGGGTAAGATAAAACCAAAACGTGGTTAAAGCAGCAGTTAACGGCAGCGTCAGCAACAACATCGTAGTCAGATTCGTGAACGTCAGTTCGGCGATTACCGGTTAGCGAAACAGGATTTCGCCTCATGTCAGTTGGAGTAACAGCTGAACGGTAGTAATACAGTCCGGGTCATTTACAGCTTATTGGTGTGGATGAAAGATTCTAAACATTTTTGCTCATCTTCTCATATTCTCCAATGTTCACCAGGTGATTCAGAGAGACGGAGAAACTTACGGATGTGTTGGATTCGCAGGTAGATACTGTTTCTTATTCAGTGCCCAGAGAATATATTACTTTTAGCACAGTGGTAAAAGCAGCTGCAATAATAACAACAGTACTTGTAATAGCGGCAGCAGCAGCAACAGTAGTAGTAATAGTGACAGCAGTAGCACAGCAGCTGCAGCAGCATTATTAGGGGCCCGCTGTTGAATGGTTAGAGTGTTTGCCTGCGGTGTTGACTTCGGTAGAATTGTTTACGGCGTGAAAATCCTCTCTGCCCATCCAGCAGTAAATGGGCACTTGATGCAGGTAACAGAAGGTTAAGGCGGTTAAGGAGAGAGTGGGCTCCGCCTTTCATAATGCTGTGTCCCAGACACGGTGAAGCGAGAATCGTTCACTGCCCCAATAGCCATGGCGGTGCTGGGACCTTACAACTCTCTTTAGAAAGTAGTAACAGTTATGGAAAATACAAGAATGATGCCTAAGAAATTTAGCTACTGAGGTAGTATCGCAGAAACATCAGTCAACTGTAAAGTCACTATGGAGACCTGCCGACAGCTTTCAGGAAAAAGGAGCTGCGATGGTGTGGACGTGAGACGTAATCAGGTGGAGTCTCCGAGACCCCCCCCCCCCCACTTCCCCCCTAGAAACAGCGGGGGGCACTCGATAGATCCCCGTCTCGATAGATCCCCGTCTCGATGGATCCCCATCTTGATAGATCCCCGTCTAGATAGATCCCCATCTCGATGGATCCCCGTTACTGTTTCTGGATCTACCGAGACGGGGATCTATCGAGACGGGGATCTACCGAGATGGGGATCTACCGAGACGGGGATCTATCGAGACGGAAATTCGTCCACATGTAGTGGGGGATCTATCGAGATGGGGATCTACCGAGATGGGGATCTACCGAGATGGGGATCTACCGAGACGGAAATTCGTCCACATGTAGTGGGGGATCTATCGAGACGGGGATCTACCGAGATGGGGATCTACCGAGACGGGGATTATAGACGGGGATCTACCGAGATGGGGATCTACCGAGACGGGGATCTATCGAGATGTACTCGAAACAGCGCACGACAAGAGAAGGAGCGGTCCACAGACACCACATCTGTGTGCAATGGGAACAGCTTCGTGATAACCCCGGCCGTCTCCCATAACTGTCCGAGGTGCAGTCAACTGGTGCAGCGTTCATCACTGCTGTGCTTCTGTGCCGCTCTTGGACTCCGGGTCCCTGATAGTGACAACAGTCTAGCGCAGTGACAGCGGTATAGCACAGACAGTGGTGTAGCAAACAGCAGAAGTAGTAGCAGGAGCGACAGCGACAACAACGGCGGCAAATAGTAGTAACAGCACCGGTAATAGCAACAACACAAACAGCATGCAGGAAAAGAAAGGAAGGACTGAAACCAATTTTACAACGTCAAAAACAGTATTACTTACGAAAAAAAAACCCGGGATAACTATGAATACGAGGAGAAATGTAGTATTCATGCTAGAAAGCAGCAGCAGCAATAGCAATAGCAGTGCCACTAGCATTAGCAGTAGTAATAATCACAGCAGCCAGCAGCAGCAGCAGCAGCAAGAACTGCAACAGCAAAACAGCTGCAACAACAATGATAGCAGCAGCAACAGTAATACCAGTAGAAATAATAGCAACATCAACAGCAGCAGCATAACACCAGCAGCAATAGTAATAGTAGTAGCTGCAGCAGTAGCAGATGCGTCATGAGTAGTAACGGGGTTAGCAGCAGCAGCAGTAGCAGCAGTGGTTGTACGATAGTAGTAGTAGTAGTAGTAGTAGTAGTAGTAGTAGTAGTATAGTAGTAGTAGTAGTAGCAGCAGCAGCAGCAGCAGCAGCAGCAGCAATGTAAAAATCCACGCCACAGACCCCCTGTACCTGTGTGAGTTCTGGTGTGCCTCTTGAGGTCGAAGGTGTCGTTGAAGCCTTTGCGGCAGATGGAGCAGAGGAAGCGCTTCACCTCGCTGTGGCACTTCATGTGGCGGGTCAGCAGCCGCTGAATCCGGAACCGTTTGTCACACACCTGGCACCGGAACTCTCCCTCTTGCGTCTGAACGTCGGCAGCACCTGCACAGGCGGTTTACAACTTTGAGCACAGAGCGGAGATAGTCGGGGCTTTGAATTCTTTTTTCCTAATCACGAAAGCGCACGTGTGGCGTCATAGTCGGTTGCATTCTTCAACCAGTTACAAGTTATGCAGCGCTCTGAGAATAGATGTGGTTAGTTTTTGTTGTTGCTCACGATCATGAGTGCAATGTTGCATGAATATAACGGCTGCTTCCACCGATGAGAACAGAGACGAGAGGATAGGGGGAGTGGAGGGGAGGAGGAACGAGGCGGATGGGATAGGGGTGGGGGTGTGGTAATTATGAACGCAAAAGGTGTCGTAACTGGTCGTTTCAACTAATACGTTCAGCGATAACTTGGCACGTTCAGTTAACGCGACTGTTTGGAACGAAGAAGCGTCAAGGGGTGGGGTGGGGAGAGAAGGGGTGGGAGGGAGAGGGGCGAGAAGTGTGAGGGGACATTCATAACTATGAATGGAAAATGTAACGCCGTAATCTCCTATTTCCTCAACGAAGTGATGTCCGCACAGTTCTTGCGAAACAATAATAAAAAATGAATATATTCCTTAAAAATGCCAGATGAAAATAAGTGAACGGAAACAGTCCTGCAACTCCCACATCTGATTAGCTTCATCTTCAGAACGTTTTTCGCTAGTTGTGTTTGACAATAATAACAAAAGGCAACAACTCTATGGATTTTTCTTTTAAATCTTAACCAATGATTTTACTTTTACTCAGAGGTTCGAGATGATTGAACACTGGGTACGGAAGTAAAGAAGAGAGGAGGAATGAGAGAGGGGGGAGGGGAGTAAAGAGAAGGAGGAGGTGGGTTTTTGTTTGTTTGTTTGTTTGTTTTTTACAGAACGATCAGCTCTGCTGTGTTGCTGTTGTAGTGAGAATTAGTGTAACATACAGGTACAGTGCAGGATATTTTTTCTCCTTCTGGGGGGAATTTTTACAAAGCACCATGGTTCTGAAATGGCGCGCTTATCCAACCGATCACTGTGTATTATATATAATAAAAAAGAATTGGACAGCACACAATGTCTTGTCATTCACGATACACAGGAGTCAGCTGATTATGCGTTTTTCCTAGTTAATGTTCTCCTATCGATTTATTGAATCTGTTGTAATGTCATTCTGTGTACAGAGAACGGTTTTACTGTCTTCCTACTTTTCATCACATCCCTCCAGCACTCTGTGTGTGTGTGTGTGTGTGTGTGTGTGTGTGTGTGCGTGTGCGTGTGTGTGTGTGTGTGCGCGCGCGCGCGCGCGCGCACGTGTGTGTGTGTGTGTGTGTGTATGTGTGTGTGTGTGTGTGAGCGTGTGTGTGTGTGTGTTTGTGTGAGAGCGAGAGAGAGAGAGAGAGAGAGAGAGAGAGAGAGAGAGAGAGAGAGAGAGAGAGCGCACCTGAATGCGAATTTGTGCTTTCCCACGTGTGTGTGAATATCTGTTCTCTCTCTCTCTCTCCCTCCCTCCCTCCCTCTCTCTCTTCTCTCTCTCTCTCTCTCTCTCTCTCTCTCTCTCTCTCTCTCTCTCTCTCTTACTTTCGTTCTGTTTTTTTTTTTCTTTTTCATCCTATAGTATATGTTTCACCCCCACCCCACCCCTCTCACTTCCTTCTTCCTTCTCTGGTCGATTCTGGTTTCTTCAACCTCTTGATGATTTCATCTGTCTCATACACACGCTTACCACTGCTTAGAAAGTGACTAAGATACAGTAAAAAAAAAAAAAAAAAAGTTGCCAGTGGAAATATGTGGCCTGGTACCCCCACCCCGCCCCCTTGCCTTCCCTCCCCCTCCCTGTCCTCACCCTCCCACTCACTTTTCTCCGGAGGCCGCTCACTGTGCATCTTGGGGGTTGCTTGCGTCAGGATAGGGTTCTTGAATCCGTATCCCCCATTGACCACCTCCACTGGCGTCATTCCGGGGCTCTGAAATACGCCATTAGGTCGTTTTTGTGACGTCATTGAAACATCGACGAGTCTTCGTCTCCTCATAGTTATAAAATGAAAATGACTTCTAGTTAATTTCAAAAGTTAAGTGTCGCTCTCTCTTACACACTTGCCTATATTCGCACGAGTTGGGTATGAGAAAGAAAAAAAGAATTATCTGATAAGAAGATCAGTTGTCAGAGAGAGAGAGAGAGAGGTCTGAGTATGTTGACCTGAAAAGCAAACTCCTTCAGAAGTGCTGTCTGATGTGATTACGGCACCTGCTGTGCCCTTTTGAGCCCTCCCACAATCGAAACGACAGTTATTTCGAATTCGCTGTTCCGGAAAGCGAGTTATCGACCCAGCTATGCAAGTGTTATCCTCCCTATCACGTCCACAATTCCCCCGAACCTTCAACTCTCTCCTCTGATCTCATCCCCCCCTCCCCCCCCCCCCCCCCCCCCCCCCCGAACGCACAAAAGGGAAAGCAATTTGTTTGATCCATAGGTCCGGCCTGCCAACACGTCCCCCCAACGCGATATTCCGCGCAATGATCATATTTCAAACCACCGTCACGAATATTCATTTCGCCGACGCATGACGGGGATCGGTAAGTCAAATATGTGGTTTATAGAGTCGATCGCCGCACGCCTGCAGACAATGCGCACGTGGCACGATCGTCACCTTACACACAGGTATGGTTGGTTAGGGAAACGGGCGGGGAACAAAGCTGCTTTTGACCGGCCGCCATCACCAGAACTGGAGTTTGTTCTTTCAACGGGGATCGCGCGGGCAGAGATCGGGGCGCCTTTTCATAACTCGGAGACAGCGTTCAAACACGTGTGCCGAGACAGGAAAATGTTACTCCGTTGTTCCCCTTTTCGGCTTTACAACACATTTCGCGCTGGATTCCAGCGCGGGATTTTAAACCTTTTGGTCCGTCGACTTCTAATTTCCTCCTGAGGCTTAACTGGAATGAAGTGTGTGTAAAGGGACAAAAGCTCCCTTTCTTTGTTGGAGAGAGAAGGGTGTGGGGGGTGTTAGTTACTACCGGCTAACTTGGTGATGGGTATTTTCTGAATAATTCGGTTACAACAAAATGTAAGAGAAAATAATAAGGGCAAAGTTCTTGATTAAAATCGTGAATTCTAATTCTTTGTCTGGAAGGATTATAAGCTTGATTACTCATGGCACAGCGTCAGACACAGATGAAAAGACAATAGGAGACCCTTAAAATACATGCTGCTTGCGTTTGAAACGCAGATTTGATCAAACTCCTATGGATACTGGATGACGCATACAATTTTCAATCCTTAAATCGTATTTACTGATTAACAAACACTTACGACAGGAGACAGCTGCCCGTGGGACGATGGTGACGTCATGGGTGACGGCGTTGAAGTAGAATATCCATGACGGACATCAGTCTGCGACGTCATTCTTTCAGGTCGCCGTGGTGACAGGGTTGATCCTGATGACAGAGATGACGACGCGGATGACGTAGAGTGCGTGTCGTCATCTTTCTCGCAGTAGGGGACTCCAAACGCCATGGGCGAGGGTCGAAGGAGTCGCGGTGGCGTCATAGGAGAGTTAGGCGCCACGCCGCACTTGAGTCCCACAGACAACGCAGGGGGAGGGGACAGGTTTTCGGGAATACCCGTACTGTAGACAGAGTGCTGTGGAAAATGGGCTGGAACATAAGGCAGCCTGGACAGTGTTGACGCCGGAGACACGAGAGGGGGACCCACATGCTTCATGGACGGTTGGGAAGTGGAAACCGCAGGCAGGGAACACTGTTGACCCTGCTTTGTCCATTCCATTAGTTCCAACGCTGGAAGTTTTCGGGGCGAAGACACTTCAGTCTTCAGTGCCATCGATGACGTCACGTTCGTCATGGGGTGCAGGTCTGTTCCTCTGTTTGAACACGTCGCGGAGTTCAGACAAGGGACTGGAGGTCGGTATTTGAAATCGACGTTACACTGAGGAAACTGGTTACACTGTTCAGGACACTGTCTGCACATTTCCTCCCTTGTGACAGAACTCTTTGGTGTGAAACGACCGTCACTCATAAAACCAGACGCGCTGCCCGTGTTGGGACTGTCGTGCCCCTTTTCTTGGAAACAAGGCTTGTCTGGTTCAGCCGGTGGCCGGTGATCAGGACTATAACCTTTGTTCTCGGAGACAGTTTGATGTTGTGGGTCGTTCCTCCCTTGTTCGAGCTTCTCGGCGAACAGCTCATGGGGTAGTTTGATATAGTCTTTCGTGATGACTATGAAGCTTGATGATTGTTGTGAAGGATGGTGTCCGACTACGCTTTGAGCAGGGCCTATCACCCTGTTTGCGGTTGAAATTCTTGGCTCTTCCACACCGGACCCAGAACGTTTGATCACACTTGTCGGGAGTGACGTCAGGTGATGCTCATAGTGGGGAACGTTCCCGCGCGGGCTTCCAACAGGACAATCGTTTTGTCGGGGTATAGGTGGGACCCACGGTAGCGTCTTGGCATTGTCAGGCTGTCCTGAAACAGACATGGAGAACACGGGGTTAGACTCCAGAATTATACACAGCATCAGAGACACCCAGCGCCGTCCTCAAGGACATAAGAACAATCAAAGAAAAGTTCACCTTACATTTTCCACCTTAATGTAAAATCGTTCTTATGAAAGTTCAGTTCACAAATAAAGATTCTTCACGGAAAGAAATACAAAACGACTGAACGTGTTTACACATAAGTAAATCTTCCATGCAGCAGTTTATGAATATTACGATTATTCTGACATCTGCTCTCATGACATTTCGAAATTAAAGATTAAATCAAGGTCAGAAAACAGATATCAAGAAAGCGTGTGTACTGGTTTTGTTGTCAAGACCACTGTGTTGGCACCTTATCGTCTACGATATTATAGTTTAAAAAGAAGACACACGTATTCATACTAGCGAAAACACGGAGATGATCAAGTCCTTTTTTGTCTGTGACAATCACTTTGTGGCATCTAACTTGTAAGCCTCGAATCCTTTTTACGGTATTCTTTAAAATCATATCCTTCCGTGTGTCTCGACCCCCCTTCCTTCCCTCGCCCTCCTTTCTTTCTTTCTTTCTTTTCTTTGTTTGTTCTTTTTTGCTGCTTCACCGCCCATTTTACCCTGTCTCTCTCGCGTACCCATCCATTCCACATTCCGTCAATAGACGCTTTCTGTCATCCGAAGACCAGACGTCTGCGAGTTCAAAGACCGGTTGTCAAAGAGGTATGTGCGGTTTGGTCACTTTCCCATTCTACGCACGAGTAACAGACGTGATGCGAATGACTGACTGACTGTTGTCAGACAGGACTCGGGGAGGCCCCATAGTGACCGACAGTTAGACACGGCCCAGCAACTTCTTTCTGCTGTTCTTTGTCACACCTGACCTGTGAGCTGGCCTTTTGTGCTCTATGACGGCTGTCACCGATCGGCGGGTACTAAACTAGTATGTCCATGTGTTTAAGAGTAGTGAGGGTTCAAGATAGAGAGCGTGTGCGCGTATGCGTGTGTGTGTGTGTGTGTGTGTGTGTGTGTGTGTGTGTGTGTGTGTGTGTGCGCTCGCGCGTATGTGAGGTTGGGGTTTAGTTAGCTACAGTTAGGTTAAGTTCCTCAGGGTTAGGTAGAAAGATTAGGCTAGGTAGGAGGCTGGGGAAATAGGACATACAATATTCTTTCATTCCAGTCTTCACTTATTGAAGGAATGGAATGGAAGCGGGAGGTTGGTTTCATTCCCGATTGTTACCCTTTTGTTACTTTGGTTCTATGCCAGAGAGGGCGGGGCAGGATATCGGCTGTTGTTGTGTTGTCAAGTCTGTGAGTTGTTGTGGTAAATTGTCGTGTTGTTGCACGAGCAATAACTAGTCCGTTGGTCAGGCGTGTCAGCTCTGCGGAGGGATACACTGCTCTGACCAATCGTTGTTTTGTGTGGTGAGTAGAGTTCGCTTGATTCCGACCAGGGCGGAATGTGTTGGGGTAGCTTCACTTGGGTCCCTGGTGTTCGTCGGAGTGGACGTACTCCTTGTAGGTGCGGCGGCAGCGCCGGTAGTTTTTGAAGAGTGACTTCGAGTCATATAGTTAGTGCCAGGTCCTCGTCGGGTTTGGGTGCCCTTGGCCTGTGCTGAGTCGGTGTCGTCCTTGTTGCAGCCACTGTCAGCCAGTTGCAGAACTGGTGTGGTTGATCGTCTGTATGTCCAGGTTGGTGATCTGTTAGGTTCGTTGTGTTGTAGTTCGTTGTGTTGTCTTGTATTATGGCGAGTTGAACTGTAGTTGTCTCATGTTGCGATTAGTTGTATGGTGTTCGTTGCGTATACTGGTTGTCTAGTATGATGTTGTCTTGGTTCCGTGATTGAAATTCGTAGTCAGCCGGTTTGTGTTGTTACCTCTTTCCTGTATATTTTTGTAAGTAATGTACATAGTGGTTCCTGAGTTCGATTTCCTCAGGACAGTTTGGCTAGACAATGTGGGTTCAATATAATGACCGTTGATGGACAGTGATGTAGATATTGTTTGTGGTTAGTTCATGGTAATGTCAGTGGGTTTAATAAGAGGGTAGTACGAGGTTGCATTTGGTTGAGGATCATAATATGAGTCAGGTGCAGATGTGTCTGCGTGAATCATAGAGGGGTTTGATGATTGTGCTCAATCTCAATTGTAAATAGTAGTAGTTCGTTGAAATTGATTTACGATTTCGCAGTTGACCTGCACAGCATTGGAATCGGTTAACTGTGTAGTAAGGCCAAGGCCAATTTGTGGTCGAGTGGTTTATACTGGGGTACGGTCGTAACCATTCAACTTATATTGGTGTCTTTTCACTTTCGTTACGAGTCAGGGTTCTCAACGCGGGTGTCGTGCGCGTGCGGACTGTATCTGTGACGTACGCATTTGGTACAGGACAGTGAGTCCATAGGGTAGAAGTTTTTGTAATACAAGTGACAGTCATCACACATGCAGGAATGTATGTGTTTGTGACAGAACGGGGTTGGAGAAAGATGTCTTAGGTGGTGGGGAGACAGTCCCATTATGAATTTTAGTAGTCGGAAAGAAGGGAAGGTAAAGTTTAAGGCGAGTAGCTTAGCAGTTGATAGGATAAAAACGGATGATGTGCAGCATGTAATATTGTATGAAGTGTGGTTGTGTTGGCATAAGAAAGATTAACCACTGGGTTATCTGACAAGAGATGACATGAGAGTGAGGTGCTGGATGGAAATTTTGGCGAACAAATCATGTTGTTTTTGATATATGATTATAATTGACGGTGCAAAGAGGGGTAATAATGTGAAGGATTGTGGCTGCGAGCCGATTCTCTTGTGTGAAAATGCTGGAACTGTGAACCGCTAAAAATTGATAAGTTTTTTTTGTTTTGTTTTTTTTTCCCTCTGAGAGATGTGTATTACTACTGGTTATTGTGTGGAGACATTTCCTTGTGAAATTGGCCATTTCCTAGATTATTTAGTATGTCCTAAGGGGGCCCGTGGAGTCCGTGTTGGATCGCTTAGATTGGTTTATTTCTCCGAGAATTGGGTGTGATTCATAATTTCATATGTAATAGCGTGGATTGGCTCAGAGAGAATATTGTTTTACCGCTGTTGTAAGGGTTGGCAGGAAATGGGTCTGATAACCCCAAAGTGAGTAATGGGTTGGGGGATGTGTTCGAAATTAAAGGGGTCACTCTCATGCCGAGTGGGAAGTAGGCAAGGGAGATGGAGAGTTAAAGCTTTACCAAGTAGCCTATGTGCCTTGATGACTCGGGTAGTAGCAACACTACAGTAGTGGCCTACAGTTGTGTCAGCAGGTATCCTGTTCCGTTCTGAGGCTGGGGGCCAGATCACCGCAGTTCTACTGTACTGCCGCGTGCCGGCAGGTGAGCGGCGCTTTCCAGTGCCTGTTGTTTCCCCGGGAGAGGGAGACCACCCAGGCCGTCTGCCTTCTGTGGGGCAGCTCTCCTCTGGCTACCGGTGCTCTTCCGGGAGTTCTCCGGCGCTGGTTCCTCGTCCCTGTTCAGGCGTCCTGTGAGAGGGCGCTGCACCAGGCCTTTTCCCTCACCCTTGGTGTCCGACAGGGCCTTCAGAGGAGGAGGCGTCCTTCGAGCCCCAGACTCGTCGAGAGGGCGTCTGGTGTGTGTGTGCGTTGGGGGTCGTGCCCATCGGGGGAGGAGTCAGACCGCGGGAAGCCACGGTCAGCGCCGGGGTGCAGAGTCTTCGGGGAGGGTGTCGGCCCGCGGAGGAGCCACGGTCAGCGCCGGGGTGCAGAGTCTTCCGGGGAGGTGTCAGCCTGTGAGGGGCCACGTACAACGCCGAGGACTGGAGCTTTCCGGGCCGGGATGGGTTGTCCCATGTTTGTGATAGAAGGGGTGTAGCGTTAGGTAGTAGGGTTAGGGGTGTTAGCTACTGCCTCCTTTTAGGACGTAGTGGCCGGCACAGTGTAGGGTACTTGTCGTTGCCTCCCTTAGGGACGCAGCGACCAGTTTGGTAGTGGTCCCGGGTTAAAAGAGAAGGGTGAGTCCTGGGGAGAGGTGTGGGTGGTAGCGGTCGTTAAGAGATTAGAGTCCCTTTGGTAAATCCTTGTCCCTAGTAGTTAGTCACCACGTGTGCGGGCTATTGCTGTGTCCCCAGGTCACAGTGATATACCGCAACTGGTGTTTTAGGTTAGGTTAGGGTCTTCCAGGTCGTTATAGTAGAGTAGGGTGAGTCAGCGGGAATTGGGATACTTGTGTGCAGTTGTGGATGTGCGTGAGGTGGTGGCGCCATGGAGTGTGTGTGAAATAAAGAAGCGTGCGTGATTGTAAAACTGTGTTAGTGTGCTGTGTTGTCTGACCTAGTGTGTGATAGGCGTGGGTAGGGGTGGTAGGGTCGTCCGGCTTAGCGACCGTGACACTTTGGTGGAGATGCGGGGTACTTAGGTGGTTCTGGGTAGGGATAGGTAGCTAGAAGGGAGGTAGGGGGTGTTGTGTCCGGTGTGTACGTTGTGTGAAATGTAAGTGGGTGGTTGGTGGGAGCGTACCAGTACCCTGGGAGGTGGTACGTAGTGTCCCTGTTCACTTCAGGCAGGTTTCCATTGGCATTGGGCAGGGCACTTGTGTTGGTGTGATTGGGTTGGCGCTACCGAGTGAGTGAGGTATGAATGGTCAATAAACATTGAGTGGTTGTTGGAAGTGTGAGTGATTACACCGTACAGTGTAGGTGAGGTGCCGGAGGGTACCAGGTGTCTTTTGTGTCCCTTACATGTGGTATACCCCAGTGAGTAGGTAGAGTGGTACCCAGCCCGTGACTGTGCACGCTGTGTGCTCGGATATCCTGTGGGGATTAAGGGCAGAGTAAGCCCAGGTGACTGTGTGTGGGAAGCACGAGGGTGCGCAGGGTTGTGACACTAAGGTGTGCTGGGAGTGCATATGGACTTGTGGGGTGCAAGTGCACTGTGATCGTGTGGGTGCGGCCTGCCAGAGACAGTGAGGCCTGTGACTGTGGGTAACTGGTGCGCATGCACAGTGGACGGTGGACACACGGTGTCACGTGGTTCAGTCAGTGACCAGACAGTGCATTGGTAGTATTATATGGGTTGGAGCCCATAGGGGTATATGTATGAGGTACACAAGTGTGGGTGGAGTTATGCTTGGTGCGTGACTCATTGAGAGTATTGTGTACTTGTGCTGAGTTGCTTCAGGGCTAGCGCGTAGTCAGGAACCTCCAGTTGCGCTCAGATCGCATACTGTCCCTTGTTAGCTCTGTGGTGGTAGGGGTTATCCTATGTCTAAACACACCCGAGCCCATCCGCAGTACGACCCCGATAGTGTCATGGATCCACAGGCCCCTACGGCGGATACCAAACCTAAGGTTAGTGACCAGGATGCGGGGGTGGATCAAGAACAGGGGACGGGGGCTTATGCAAAGTTTGCCAAGTTGGGAGCGGCGATGGGTTTAGCTGGGGGAGACCTCGCCAAGTTCGTCACGGACTCAGTACGTAATGAGGATGAGAAGACAGCGAGAGAAGTAGAATTGGAGCTCCGGATGGAGGAGAAAGTGAGGCAGAAGATGAAGGATGAGAGGGAGCTAGAAATGCAGCGGACGCAGATTGAAGAGAAGAAGGCTGCTAGGCATAGGGAGTTAGAGATGCAGCAGAGGAAGATAGAAGAGGAGAAAGCTGATAGACAGAGGGAGCTAGAAATGAAGCAGAAGAAGATCGAAGAGGAGAAGGAAAGGTTAAAGCAGAAGGATGAAGAGGAGAAAGCTGCTAGGCAGAGGGAACTGGAGGTGAAGCAGAAGAAGATCGAAGAGGAGAGGGAAAGGTTAAAGCGGAAGGATGAAGACGAGAAAGCAGCGAGACAGATGGAACTGGAACTGCAGAGGAAGAAGATGGAGGAAGAAAGGGCAATAAGGGAAATAGAAGTTCAAGCACGGCAAGCCGAGTTAGATCTCAAGAGACGAAGGGATGAAGCCGAGTTAGAGGCAAGAGAGCGAGAGCTAATCATACAGGAGAGACAGGCCTTAGATGAAGCAGCGCATAGGAAACGCTTGATTGAGGTGGAGGAAACGAAGCATGTCCACCTTGAGCCGTTGGGAGAGAACGACGACGTGGACGCTTTCATCGCCCAATTTGAGCGTGTAGCCCAGATGTGCAAGTGGAGCAAGACCTCATGGCCCACACGTCTGATGTCTCTGCTGAGAGGAAAGGCTAGAGAAGCGGTGATGCGGTTAAGTGCGGATGAGTTAGGCGACTATGATCAGATAAAGAGCGCCCTCTTAAGCCACTTCAGGCTAGATGCTGAGGCCTACCGAGAAAAGTTCAGGAGCATCAAGAAGGACGCTGCTGAGACTTTCGGCCAGATGCTGGGAAGGATGAAGCGGTGGTTTTCCCTCTGGTGTGCAGCAGCGGGCAAGGATGAGAGTGTGGCAGAGGACGTAAAGGATCTGCTGTTCCAAGAACAGTTTTTATCAGCTATTGTCTCCAGAGTTCACATTTGAGGTGCGGAAGACATGCCCGAAAACTGTGGAACAACTTGCAACAGAAGCTACTGTTTTGGCAGAGGCTAAAAGACTGGGGAGGAAGGCGAGACAAGACCGAACAGTTAACCAGCCCAACCTGGGTAATAGGCGCGAAACAGTAGGGAGCCAGCCCACACAGAGATCCCAACAAAGTGATGGTGCACTACAGCAGCTGAACAGGAGATCAGAAAGGCCTAGATCTACCATAGTTTGTTTCAACTGCAAGAAGCCAGGCCACATCGCTAGGAAATGCCCTGAGCCCCATTTTGTTGGAGCTGTTCATTGTTGTGACCAGCCCCAAGCTCGAGTGGTCCCTACGTTGTGTCGCCCATGCGCTGAGCAGCGGTACGAGCCTGCGTGCATCGTAGAAGTTAACGGGTCTCCGGCCAATGGATTACGGGACACTGGTGCCGGACACACCGTAGTGGCCAAGTGGTTAGTACCGGCAGATGCGTACACAGGAGAGACAGTCCCAGTAGTGTTGGCTGAATCCAGATGTAGGTCTGTGTTACCTGTGGCGGTAGTAGAGTTGAAGTCACCATTCATCGCAGGGAAGTTGGAGGTTTTGGTCATGAATAGCCCTGTGCAGGAAGTCCTGATCGGAAACTTCGCAAAGAGAGTAGGAGATCCCGGTTGGACACGTGTGCCTGTATACGCAGACCCGGCATTGGTAGGGGCAGTGCAGACACGCGCGCAGAGAGCCAGGGAGCAGCAAGAACCCGTACCACTGCCCGTCGAGGAATGCATTCTGAACACCTCTACCCAGCAGTTAATTCAGATGCAGGACCAGGATGAAACCTTGAGGAAGGCTCGGAGTGCGTGTGAAGCAGGGACGCACTTCCACACCAAGTTTGGACGAGTCGAGTACGCGCTGAAGTCTGGTGTACTGGTTAGGCGGTTTGAGGGTCCCAAGGACGTAGCGAGTCAGATCTGCGTCCCAGCAGAACTACGGACCACGGTGATGAAGTTAGGCCACGACGTACCCATGTCTGGACACTTAGGTACCACCCGAACCAAGGAGCGAGTTGGTCGCCATTTCTATTGGCCAGGCATGCATGCTGACATTCGTCGGTACTGCCAGTCATGCTCCCAGTGTCAGCGTACTGTGGACAAGGGAAGAGTCTCAAGAGTTCCCCTTGTAAGGATGCCACTGATGCGCAGGCCCATGCAGATACTGAGAGATCGGTGGTTGCAACCCGAGAGGCAAGAGCTCTGCACAGCTACAGAGTACGTCGTCAACCTAAGGAACAAAATAGCTAAGACGTGTGAG
Organism: Conus canariensis; assembly: GCA_033310375.1. Taxonomy (NCBI): domain Eukaryota; kingdom Metazoa; phylum Mollusca; class Gastropoda; order Neogastropoda; family Conidae; genus Conus; species Conus canariensis. The sequence goes on from CM065728.1 coordinate 58,803,722, forward strand.
TTGGCAAAGAAGAACTTGGCAACAGCAGCTTGCACGTACAAGCGACATTTTCATTTGAGGACGAAACCCAGGAAGGTAGCTGTGGGGTCTAGAGTACTAGTGGGAGGATCACAAGGTAGGCACTGCAGCTGCAGCCATTTCAGTTTACGGTGCAAGCAGTGTCTGGAAAGGACAATGTGGCGGCAGACTTCTTGAGTCGCTTGCTGTAGGGAGGGAGAGAGAGAGAGAGAGAGAGAGAGAGAGAGAGAGAGAGAACCTGAGGGTTCCATTAACCTGTGTCGTGAGAGGTTGACATTGTCGAAGCTATGCATGTGTTATCTTTGGTAGAGAATGGCGTAGCAAAGTGTTACTGAGGGTGTGGTATTTGTAGCACATGTTACACAGCAGTTGTGCGTAATCAGAGCACCCTCAGTTATGAAATTTATATGTAGTGCGTAGTGTAACGGCTGCCCTAAGTGCCTGCGTTAAGGTCGTGTGAGGCAGAGTTAGTCCAGGTTGATTAATGTAACCTGTGGTTGTTGATGTATTTAAAAGTTGATGTTGTTGGGATGGAAGATTTGGAGTGCATCAAAAGTAACAGTAGGACAGAGTGAGTGATGGGGAATTGGATTGTTATAGGTAGGGTGTGGCTAAAACGCCGATCGAGTGAAAAGTTGTTGTTGGTTTTAACCTGTAGTTAAAACTTAGGCAGGGGGGTGTGTCACCGATCGGCGGGTACTAAACTAGTATGTCCATGTGTTTAAGAGTAGTGAGGGTTCAAGATAGAGAGCGTGTGCGCGTATGCGTGTGTGTGTGTGTGTGTGTGTGTGTGTGTGTGTGTGTGTGTGTGTGTGTGTGCGCTCGCGCGTATGTGAGGTTGGGGTTTAGTTAGCTACAGTTAGGTTAAGTTCCTCAGGGTTAGGTAGAAAGATTAGGCTAGGTAGGAGGCTGGGGAAATAGGACATACAATATTCTTTCATTCCAGTCTTCACTTATTGAAGGAATGGAATGGAAGCGGGAGGTTGGTTTCATTCCCGATTGTTACCCTTTTGTTACTTTGGTTCTATGCCAGAGAGGGCGGGGCAGGATATCGGCTGTTGTTGTGTTGTCAAGTCTGTGAGTTGTTGTGGTAAATTGTCGTGTTGTTGCACGAGCAATAACTAGTCCGTTGGTCAGGCGTGTCAGCTCTGCGGAGGGATACACTGCTCTGACCAATCGTTGTTTTGTGTGGTGAGTAGAGTTCGCTTGATTCCGACCAGGGCGGAATGTGTTGGGGTAGCTTCACTTGGGTCCCTGGTGTTCGTCGGAGTGGACGTACTCCTTGTAGGTGCGGCGGCAGCGCCGGTAGTTTTTGAAGAGTGACTTCGAGTCATATAGTTAGTGCCAGGTCCTCGTCGGGTTTGGGTGCCCTTGGCCTGTGCTGAGTCGGTGTCGTCCTTGTTGCAGCCACTGTCAGCCAGTTGCAGAACTGGTGTGGTTGATCGTCTGTATGTCCAGGTTGGTGATCTGTTAGGTTCGTTGTGTTGTAGTTCGTTGTGTTGTCTTGTATTATGGCGAGTTGAACTGTAGTTGTCTCATGTTGCGATTAGTTGTATGGTGTTCGTTGCGTATACTGGTTGTCTAGTATGATGTTGTCTTGGTTCCGTGATTGAAATTCGTAGTCAGCCGGTTTGTGTTGTTACCTCTTTCCTGTATATTTTTGTAAGTAATGTACATAGTGGTTCCTGAGTTCGATTTCCTCAGGACAGTTTGGCTAGACAATGTGGGTTCAATATAATGACCGTTGATGGACAGTGATGTAGATATTGTTTGTGGTTAGTTCATGGTAATGTCAGTGGGTTTAATAAGAGGGTAGTACGAGGTTGCATTTGGTTGAGGATCATAATATGAGTCAGGTGCAGATGTGTCTGCGTGAATCATAGAGGGGTTTGATGATTGTGCTCAATCTCAATTGTAAATAGTAGTAGTTCGTTGAAATTGATTTACGATTTCGCAGTTGACCTGCACAGCATTGGAATCGGTTAACTGTGTAGTAAGGCCAAGGCCAATTTGTGGTCGAGTGGTTTATACTGGGGTACGGTCGTAACCATTCAACTTATATTGGTGTCTTTTCACTTTCGTTACGAGTCAGGGTTCTCAACGCGGGTGTCGTGCGCGTGCGGACTGTATCTGTGACGTACGCATTTGGTACAGGACAGTGAGTCCATAGGGTAGAAGTTTTTGTAATACAAGTGACAGTCATCACACATGCAGGAATGTATGTGTTTGTGACAGAACGGGGTTGGAGAAAGATGTCTTAGGTGGTGGGGAGACAGTCCCATTATGAATTTTAGTAGTCGGAAAGAAGGGGAAGGTAAAGTTTAAGGCGAGTAGCTTAGCAGTTGATAGGATAAAAACGGATGATGTGCAGCATGTAATATTGTATGAAGTGTGGTTGTGTTGGCATAAGAAAGATTAACCACTGGGTTATCTGACAAGAGATGACATGAGAGTGAGGTGCTGGATGGAAATTTTGGCGAACAAATCATGTTGTTTTTGATATATGATTATAATTGACGGTGCAAAGAGGGGTAATAATGTGAAGGATTGTGGCTGCGAGCCGATTCTCTTGTGTGAAAATGCTGGAACTGTGAACCGCTAAAAATTGATAAGTTTTTTTTGTTTTGTTTTTTTTTCCCTCTGAGAGATGTGTATTACTACTGGTTATTGTGTGGAGACATTTCCTTGTGAAATTGGCCATTTCCTAGATTATTTAGTATGTCCTAAGGGGGCCCGTGGAGTCCGTGTTGGATCGCTTAGATTGGTTTATTTCTCCGAGAATTGGGTGTGATTCATAATTTCATATGTAATAGCGTGGATTGGCTCAGAGAGAATATTGTTTTACCGCTGTTGTAAGGGTTGGCAGGAAATGGGTCTGATAACCCCAAAGTGAGTAATGGGTTGGGGGATGTGTTCGAAATTAAAGGGGTCACTCTCATGCCGAGTGGGAAGTAGGCAAGGGAGATGGAGAGTTAAAGCTTTACCAAGTAGCCTATGTGCCTTGATGACTCGGGTAGTAGCAACACTACAGTAGTGGCCTACAGTTGTGTCAGCAGGTATCCTGTTCCGTTCTGAGGCTGGGGGCCAGATCACCGCAGTTCTACTGTACTGCCGCGTGCCGGCAGGTGAGCGGCGCTTTCCAGTGCCTGTTGTTTCCCCGGGAGAGGGAGACCACCCAGGCCGTCTGCCTTCTGTGGGGCAGCTCTCCTCTGGCTACCGGTGCTCTTCCGGGAGTTCTCCGGCGCTGGTTCCTCGTCCCTGTTCAGGCGTCCTGTGAGAGGGCGCTGCACCAGGCCTTTTCCCTCACCCTTGGTGTCCGACAGGGCCTTCAGAGGAGGAGGCGTCCTTCGAGCCCCAGACTCGTCGAGAGGGCGTCTGGTGTGTGTGTGCGTTGGGGGTCGTGCCCATCGGGGGAGGAGTCAGACCGCGGGAAGCCACGGTCAGCGCCGGGGTGCAGAGTCTTCGGGGAGGGTGTCGGCCCGCGGAGGAGCCACGGTCAGCGCCGGGGTGCAGAGTCTTCCGGGGAGGTGTCAGCCTGTGAGGGGCCACGTACAACGCCGAGGACTGGAGCTTTCCGGGCCGGGATGGGTTGTCCCATGTTTGTGATAGAAGGGGTGTAGCGTTAGGTAGTAGGGTTAGGGGTGTTAGCTACTGCCTCCTTTTAGGACGTAGTGGCCGGCACAGTGTAGGGTACTTGTCGTTGCCTCCCTTAGGGACGCAGCGACCAGTTTGGTAGTGGTCCCGGGTTAAAAGAGAAGGGTGAGTCCTGGGGAGAGGTGTGGGTGGTAGCGGTCGTTAAGAGATTAGAGTCCCTTTGGTAAATCCTTGTCCCTAGTAGTTAGTCACCACGTGTGCGGGCTATTGCTGTGTCCCCAGGTCACAGTGATATACCGCAACTGGTGTTTTAGGTTAGGTTAGGGTCTTCCAGGTCGTTATAGTAGAGTAGGGTGAGTCAGCGGGAATTGGGATACTTGTGTGCAGTTGTGGATGTGCGTGAGTGGTGGCGCCATGGAGTGTGTGTGAAATAAAGAAGCGTGCGTGATTGTAAAACTGTGTTAGTGTGCTGTGTTGTCTGACCTAGTGTGTGATAGGCGTGGGTAGGGGTGGTAGGGTCGTCCGGCTTAGCGACCGTGACAACGGCATCGGCAGGATAAATTTCTCTTCAATTTTCAACTGTCAGTCTTAAACACCGGTTCTTCTGGAGCATGTGAAGTACTTCAAATGAGCTTTTGTGCTTTCGTTTTTCTCCTAAGGGCGATGGAGGGTGTTGGATGTGTGGGAATGGGGAGAGGAATCGGGAGAGGGTGAATGGGGGTTGAGGGCGGGGATATGAGAGGAACTTGTTTCTGTGGTAAAGATGTTCCACAGAAAGGCTGTATAGAAACAGCATGGGGAAAGTACGGTCTTGTTCTGTCGTGGGAATGTAGAATTTGGTACAGGCACGCCCAGCCATGAGGCCAGAGAACAGGTGCGAGGTTTGTACTGATGGTCCCGTTGTCGAGGTTTAGAGCTATGGTCGCAATCATCGAAGTACGTAATGCTCACACAAGGCTCGCTCTAACCTCGTTTAGCAAAAGGAAACTTGGGAAGCTGAAAGTTTCCTTTGTCGGTTCCACCTTGTATGTCCTAATCTCAAAGCCAACGCCTGTCTTCACCCTCCTACAATAAAAGGGTTATTTTTTTTTTAAGTGTGTGTGGGGTGGGGTGTGTGTGTGTGTGTGGGGGGGGGGGGGATTTCCAGCTCCTAAGTCGGTAAACTGCAAAGCGCAAACCCTTCAAAACTGATTGATGAATTATATCCTTTATTTGTCCATTGGTCTGTTTGATTAACATCTGACAGTTGTCCATTTGTCAGTTTTTCATGTCCTTTTTGTTCTGTCCTGCTTGGGAACGCTCTGCAAAAGCCCTTGGCTCAACGTTGTACGCTTAGGAGAGAATGACTTTTTTGTGTGTGTGATCCTTGTGGTTTTCTCTCTGTAAACATTAAGCGCTGTTTATGTAATTAGTGACGTGGGCTTAATGACAAATAAAAGCACGCACACACACCTCCTGTAGCCTGCATCTTTTTTTATCTTCTAGGAGTTCGTATTGTATCCCTTGCGGAGGATCTCTGGGCATGGGAAATACTCTTGTTTTCCCCTTGATTTTTGTGGTCTTAACTACGCGTCGCATAGTAAATGTTGCAAAACCTGTATTTATTCATTCATTTATTTATTCATTTTTCTGTCTCTCTATTCATTTATTTATCTGTCTGTTTATTTATTCATTCATTTATCGCCTTTCTTTCGATCAAGGCATTAGTGTTTGGAGCAGAATACGCCAGCAATGACGACGCGACGTCAGCAAAGACTTATTCTAAAACGAATAACGTTGCATCTTGAGCACGAGCAAAATCGAATACGATACGTTTGCTATGGACATTGAAGCCACGTAAGATTGAGAGCTAGCTTCCTTCTTTTTATAATAATAAAGGAAAGGGAAAACGATGTTGTTTAGAATTTCCAGGTTCGTCGGACTCTACACAGCTTGGCTACACTCTACGCTTCTTTCCATAATCAAGGTATACAGAATTCAACTAATAAAGGTAAAGGTGTTTCATCACCTAAGCGGACGAAGATACACGAGGTGTTAGAGACTCCAGTATTCCTCAGGGCCAGCAGCATTGTTTGGAGGGTGTCCATCACTTCTCCCACGCTGGGTGACCTTCACTAAAGAGGAGCAGAGGTACCCGTGTATGGCTGGATGGACTGGGGTGTTGTGTTTGAGCAAAAGGGCGAAACTAGTAACCACACTCGATCACACTTAATCTCGCCCTTCGGAGTGATCTAGCCGCAGCGCGGTCCCCCCGCCCCCACCACAGAATAATAGTAAGTTATCGGAATAATGGTAAGTTATCAGATTTCCGCGACCTCCTTTGAATTCAGTCTTGAACGCTAACATCACGAGCCGTGTAACAGTCAGTCATTGTCACCCCCAAAACGACCTTGACTCCTCTGATGTGAACGACACCTAGATCCTTGACCCCTACACAAATTTAAATACTTTGCCCAGTGGTAGGTAGATTAGGATCTGAAGGTCGTGAGAGGAAATGACAACGCCTTTCAAATGGTAATCCAGCTCTTTTTACCATGAGAGAGAGAGAGAGAGAGAGAGAGAGAGAGAGAGAGAGAGAGAGAGAGAGAGAGAGAGAGCGATTGATTTCAGGAAGCAGGCGGAGAATGAAAGGACAAAATTCATTGGATTAAATGAAGCGTTAAAGTCCAAGATTAAGCGTGTACGCTTAATTCAAACGAGCGGCCTTCGCCAAAGGTAAAGTGATCTTTTCTTTCAGAGGCGTGTTTTCTGACCCCGTTTTGTACGTCTGAAAAGTGGGGGTTAGCGGAATGGGTTCTACCTTTACCACGCCGATGAAGTTTCGTTTATGGCATTCCGGCGATGTTCCCAAGCACAAGAGTCCTGGCAAGCTTTGAGAAAGGCGGTTTGAGAACCGGACGGAGGTAACCGTTAGCTTCCGTTCCTTTGATATGCTTTTAGGAAACACATAGCGTAGATCTCTGTCACCACGAAGGCAACTTCTCTTTAGAAACACATAATCCAAATCATTGTCACTTCGGTGACGAACAATGTCTACCGTTCCACAATCTCAGTCAGTTTTAATTCAGTCATAGTAGGCCTACATCACGCAAGCAAAATACACAGCCGTATTTGCTGCGAAGAAATTAAGTGGAAGTCGAGTGTAAGAAAGAAAACGTCTGAATACATACGCAGCTTTACACATTTTGCCCAGAACAGAAACGGTACAATGTCGGTGCTATATACTATACAAAGCTACATTTACAAAGGATCACTTTTAATTTAGTAGGGTAATAACTATTATGCCATCTACAAATCTGAAGTATGACATGTAGCGTCAGTTTGCATTCCGCAGATTTCGTCTTTCGAACCCAAAGCCAGCCAGACTATTAGCTCTCAGTTTATTCTAAAATGACAGATATGGTCACATCAGGTTCTGTTGGTTTTCTTTTCTTTTTTTTTCCTCCCCCCCCCCCCCCCCCCCCCATCCTTGGCAGGTGTCCCTAAGTGTGTATAAGAACTGCAATCAAAACTGGTTGGACGGGTTCTCTGACATGACAATACAATCCTACCGTCCCAAATGTCTCCGCATTTGAATGTCAGATTAATACACTTGTTCCAGGGTAGTTGTTATTAAGGAACCCCAAACGTGTTTTTGAAATACCCCGCTAGACATATGCCACACAAGACGTTGTAAATCCCCACATAAAAGACACCACGGTGTTTATTTCTGAATCGATTGCACAACTGCAACTTCAGACAACGAGAGAGAGAGAAACAGAGAAACGTTTTTTGAAACAGAGACAAATACACGGTACGGTCAGGCCATCTTGTTCTTCTGCGTTGAGGGACGGAAACTCCCACCTTCCAGAATGGGGTTTACATGCAAGCGCCATTCTTTTCAATCTCGTTCACAGGCAGCCGCACTCCGTTTCCAAAGTGGTACTCGCTGGGGATGTTCATCGTTCCCGTGGCTCGCAATCCACCGCCGGTCAGTGTGTTCTCCAGGAGTGTATGTCGTCCTCTGCATGAGTTATATAATCAACGAAGACAGTCACGGTAGACTTCTGTCATAAGACAGTCGAAGGGAGATGAATTTTTGTTTTCTTAAATCCGAGGAGACTCGCACTTTTTTCATAACCGAGGTTTGCGTTCTGATTGTACATTATGTGCTCTCTCTCTCTCTCTCTCTCTCTCTCTCTCTCTCTCTCTCTCTCTCTCTCTCTCTCTCTCTCTTTGTGTCCGCGCGGGCGCACGCACGCGGACATAGGTATGTGTGCACGCGCGCGAGCGGATGCGTGCGTGATGTTTTCGTATTTGACCTTCTTGACAGCATGGTCTCTCTCTTTGAAATGTAGGTGTGTCGTTCCCGTCTTCATTCTTGTTCAAAGAGAAAATGGACGCGAACATATTCTCCAAATATCACCATGTGAAAGGATTTTTAGTTCTTCGGGGTTTTGAATCTGTTGTCTGTATCACGTGGAATGGCGTACATTAGTGTAATCCATGTCAGACTCTGGGTGGTAAATGATGCACAGAAATAACCTGCACGCACCTCGTCTGAAAGAGAGCGCACACTTGAAGGCTCCCAGATAGAAATGTAAAAAGAAAAGAGGGTGGAGGTTGGGGGTGGGGTGAGGGGGGAACAAAATAATGAATGGCTGTCTGCCTGACGCTTTGATTTATGCCCGACAATGGAAACGGAAAACGAATGATAAATGCCGAGTAATCTCCCTGTTGAGACCGGGCTTTACCGAGGTAGACAACACAGCCCGCTGGATCAGTGGTGTGCGGTTGTAAAGCGCTAAACTTGGGCTTGGTCACAGACCGAAAAGTAGACGCAGTACACATCATCATCGTAGTCGTTGTCGTCGTCAACTTGTACATGTATCTTGAGTTTGATTCTGCACATGGCAGAAGAGGGTAGCTCTGTGTTACAAGAAAGTACATCGTTGAAGTAAAAACAACAGGAAGGAGAGGGGGGGGGGGGGCTATTATCATTATTGCTTTTTTTTAAATTTTATTCCGGCATCTCTCTCTCTCTCTCTCTCTCTCTCTCTCTCTCTCTCTCTCTCCGGTCACACACACACGCACATACACACACGCGCACGCTCTTGCTCTCTCCTCTCTCTCTCTCTCTCTCTCTCTCTCTCTCTCACACACACACACACACACACACACACACACACACACACACACACACAGAGAGAAGGGGATTAAAACCTTCGTGTCGGTGACATTTCTTCTAACACGAGAATGTGGATGAAAAAAGAAAACTTTTCTGATGGTAATGAGGAATCCGATCCAATACGTTTTGCATTTATTTACGTCAGAAGACCGTGATACTAGCAGTGACAGTTGCCTTCTTCCGCAAGGATCGTGAAACAGCTAGCAGTAATGATTAATTTATTCAGCCGGGGTCATGTTCACAAATCCGGCTACTGCTAACGTATCAGGTAGACTGTTTTTTCCTTTTTTTTCCTTTTAATTTTATTGGCCACGAACAGTTTCGTTTTCTGTTAACGTGTGCCTCTTTTATATACTGGGTGACTCATTGAATTACTTTTTTTCTTTCTCTCTTACGCGATGCACTTCACCTGACAAGTTCTCTACCAGCTTGTTTGTCAGCTTTCTTGCATCCTACCTGTGTAGCGACCTAATGGCAGTCAAGTATCTTCTGCCCACCCGCCTCCACACCGACCTGTGTATCTATTTGCCGATCGGCTGTTATCAATCTGTTTGCTTGATTGCCTTCTTTCGTACATATCGATTTAGTATTTAGTTTTCTTTTTTTTACTTACCTGTCTACTCGCTGATGTAGGTTCTATTTTCCTAATTGCCTTCCTACCTGTTGTCTAACCTTCCAGCCTGATTGACAGTACAGGATCACTTACTTCACTTGCCTGCTGACTCAACTACTTGTCTGTTCAGTTTCCGTCGACTTACCTGCCTACGTGCATGCTTTCCTACCTACCTACCTACCAACCTATTACCTTCCTGCCAGCTTTTTGCTGGCCTTGTACCTGCATATTCACCTGCTTGCGACATGCTTGACGATCTACCTGCTGCCTGTCTATATATTTTCTTACTTGCACGTCTTGTATCCATCTGTTTCTCTTTCTGCCTTCACACTAACATACCTTACTACCAGCCTGATAACCTACCCTCCTGGCTGCCAACGTATCTACCTGTCTCCAGCCTATCACTGTCTCTGCCACCTTGATACCCAGCCCTCTGTCCGCCTAACTACTTTACCAAACCACCAAGCGACCGACCGACCAACCAACAGGAAATCTCCGAACGAAAATTTGTTGGTGCGTGTGTTCTAACTTCGCGAGCAAGTAAACGAACTTTATTGACATACAGCCAAACGGATGACCAGTTAACGATTAAACGAAATAAATGATAAAGAAAAAGTACATCGATGTCTCCCCCAAACTAACTCAAGCAACAGTCGCAGTAGTCCCTCCAACTTCTCACATGACCATCTTCCACCTCCCCTCCCCTCCCCCCTGTCTCTCTGCCTCCCACCCCAAACCAAGCAGATGAAAGCAGACAAACTGTTGACAAACCTTCAGAGTGTCACAGATGAAAAGAAAAGGTAAGAAAGGAAACAAAAAGAAAGAGAAAAAAGACCAAAATTAATCACACACGCACACACACAAAAGCGCGCGCGCACGCACACACACACACACACCACACACACACACACACACACACACACACACACACACACACACACACACACACACAAATTGGACAAGCGTGCAAATCCCCGGGAATGTTACTCGAAGAAAAAGAAGGGTACAAACAGTTTGTCCAAACATCGCCCAATCCGAAGGAACGCGGTAAAAGTCTTCAGGGTCGACAGACAGCGACAGACGACACGACTGTTCGGCTGCAGCCGCACGGAACGAGCAGAAGCTCCCTGTTCAGGTGAACAAGGGAGCGAGAAACAGTTGCAACGTTCCGTTCCCTGCCCCCCCCCCCCCCCCCCCACTCCCCCCCCCCTCCCATCTCCCCCGACCTCTTCCCATCGCCCTCCCCCCCCCCTCCAACCCACCCTCGCTTTTTTGACAGAAATTCGAGAACCGTTCACCACTGCGTACGTACCCGATTCCCCTCCACCCTTCCCCTAACCTTATTGTTACCCCCTCCCTCTTTACCTTGTCATTCTCTTTCTGTCGGGGTGATCTTCCCACTGTTATCTCCTCTCATCTTTTTCCTCCCCCACCACCGTCACCTCACCCACCCACCCACCTCACTCCGGGCCCCACTCATTTATTTTTTTTCAGTCCACCCACTGGCTGCTCTCTCTCTCTCTCTCTCTCTCTCTCTCTCTCTCTTTCTCTCTCTCTCTCTCTCTCTCTCTCTCTCTCTCTCTCTCTCTCTCTCTCTCTCTCTCTTGCTTCTTCTCCTTCTCTCTGTCAGTCTGTCTGTCTTTCTCTGTGTCTTCTTTTTTCTCTTTCGTACGTTCCTTCGTTCTCTCTTACAGTTTTCTCTTTGTTCTCCACCATTCCCCGTCTTCTTGTGTGTGTGTGTGTGTGTGTGTGTGTGTGTGTGTGTGTGTGTGTGTGTGTGGTGTGCTTGTCGCGCACCCAATGTTATCATCACCGAAGTTGTTTATGAAAAGTTAAGTCCGAGTTCAGACGCAAAACTTGCCCAACCCCCTAATTACGGACATTAACGGAATTTACACACGTGAACAAAAATACCGTTCGTTTATTCATCTCTCCTCTCTCTCTCTCTCTCCTCTCTCTGTGTGTGTGTGTTGTGTGTGTGTGTGTGTGTGTGTGTGTGTGTGTGTGTGTGTGAGAGAGAGAGAGAGAGAGAGAGAGAGACGATTGCTCACAGGAAGTAGCTTCTTCAGTTTCGACAGCCGATCCGCGCGATACTCATTCAACGCCCTAACCGCCCTGCCTCGGGTGGATCTACCGTATAAGCCGTTAGGCCTTTAAAACGGGACACCGTGTGTGAAAACGAAATAAAAAAAATAGGAGAGGCACCAATGGGAAGGATGCTTTTTCCAACTCGCTTTGGGTTTCTTTTCAGGGTGTTTGTGGTTGTTTTGTTTATTGTTGCGCGCCCCCACATTCATTCACGGATTCATAAACAACCCCTTTCTTCCATCTGCAACTCCTGTACTCATGCATGCGCTCTTTTTTTTTAATCCATCCATTGGCTCACTCATTAACATGCTTGCTGTTTTCCGTTTCTATCTTTCGTTTTATGGAGGCCTTTAAAAGCATTTCAAAACCGCCATGTGAACGAGCCACGGGCTGTGTTTGGCTTGTCTTCAGAGTAACAGCATAAAACGGTTTGATTAAAAAGATAGGATAAAACTTCTTTGCGCAGGTGAAGTGCTTACGAGTAGGGATTTGCTTTCGGTTCTGCCCGTGTGCATTAGTTCGTGTCCATTTTTTTTTTTTTTTTTTACTTTTCCTTCTTGTTTTGTTTGTCTTACCCTCCATTTCTGTTCAATAGCATTATTCCCACACCGTTCATTCTGGCTGTCCTTCATGCACAGCTTCACCCGGTTTGTCCTTTCACAGCCCCATAACCACAATCTATAGGGAGCAGTTTACAACAAGTCGTCATGAGGCAACCCACCAGAGGAGACACCGCCCTGCTGCCGCGTCTTGTCGGCGGTGTTCAGTGCTGCCTGTACAGATCCATCTTTTTCCTCTCCATATTTCCGCTGTCACTTATTGTCCAGGTGATACTGGAATATCAGAACAGGTTAGTGCGTACCTGCCAGATAACTTGAGACGATTCAGTGGATCTTTGTCCACTTGTGCTGGATTGTTTGCAGCGTCAGTGTTAAAGGAATGGCTGAAATCGTTAGACGTAGTGGCCTGTCTTTCGTTTCTGCAGTTCGTGGCAATGGAGCTCAGGATATGCGTTCCGCTGATCGGATGCAGTACTTTTTTGTGTGTGGTTATATTTTGTTTTGATTTTCTTTTTGTCTCCCCGCTTAGTGAGAAACAGAGATAGACAGACAGACAGATGAGGTACAATAGGTTTTTTTTTTTTTTTTTTGTTTTTTTTTTTTTTTTGTCTTGCGACAGATGAGATGGAGGGGGATGGACAACGCAGCGTTCACAACAACAGCAGGTTTTAATAGATATGAAGACGACGTTTATGGCGAACGCCGCTCAAAGCAAACGACGTGGCGCTAATCCCTTCTGATCTCCAGGTGAGCTCTCTCTCTCTCTCTCTCTCTCTCTCTCTCCTCTCTCTCTCTCTCTCTCTCTCTCTCTGTCCGTCCGTTTCTGTTTGTCTGTCCGTCACGTTTTTTTTTTCCTTCATGTAAAGTGAAAGAAAAAGACTATGGTATCCATGCCAATGAAATCGAATCGCGTTTTGTCATTGTCCATCGCGCCGACTTGCTAAATGGGCTTAACAGCTTATTAGCAATAAACTTCGTTCGTTCGTTTGTTCTCTCTGTCCGTGCATCTCTCATCGTGTTCCACACTCAGAGGTTCACACCTTACTTTGATGCCACTCCCCCCCCCCCCTCGCCTCCCCCACCCTGTCTGTCTGTCTGTCTGTCTGTCTGTCTGTCTGTCTTCTCTCTCTCTCTCTCTCTCTCTCTCTCTCTCTCTCTCTCTCTCTCTCTCTCTCAAGGACAGATTGGAAGAAAAGGCTCTGCCCAAAATCTCAATCCTTGATCAAGTAAAACTTTTCTGATTCTTCTCTCTCTCTCTCTCTCTCTCTCTCTCTCTCTCTCTCTCTCTCTCTCTCTCTCTCTCTCTCTCTGTTGGGCAGAAAGCAGAATGGGAGAAAAGGTGAGGGAAGTACAGGAAGGGGGGGGGGAGGGGTTGGCTTCGCAGACATGGTCTGCATTCTGTATTCACATCAAAACAGCTAGCAGCGTGAAATCAAACGTTGCGGACTGGAAAGACTGAAAAAAAAAAAAAAGAGCTGAGTGCGCTGATCACACTTATAGAAAATCTGTCGGAACGACCTTGACAGAGAGTTCAGAGAGTACCACCAACTCCCTCCCGCTAGACACCCCCACCCCCATCCCACCTCCCATTCCCTTCACTTCCCTAGTCAGGCTGCCCCTTTTCCCGCCCAGTCTCTGCCACCCCAGCAATCGGGTAGGTGCACTCATTTCCCGCCTCAGGATGGAACTTGAGACGGCAGATATGGACAGAGAAAAGAGTTATTTAATTGTGTGTGTTTGTGTGTGTGTGTGTGTGGGAGA
>CM065728.1:58827522-58830022 GCA_033310375.1 Conus canariensis
CTGACAGGGGCGCTTGGGGTTCGATTCTCCGCCACAGGCCTCGCCATCCCACCTCCTCTTCCGTTCACCGTGACGCACCACTCGGAGGCACTTCGGCATGGTCCACGTTCGCCCCACCGCGGCTGAACAAGACCCCTGAAGATGCGGCGACCCTTTCCCCTCACCTGCTTTGTCACGACAATTAAGTCCGCATCTTTATTTGAATTTTTTTCCCAGTTGTTTTATTTCAGGTGTGCTGAAAAGATTTTAAGATATTGTAGCCAGTAATATTTCCTGCAGCATCACTGGCTTTGTCAGACTTGACGGTGGTCAGGAGACGAACCGTGTAAGTCTGCGATGAGGTTTGCGGATAGTTTATCTGCACATCACTGCGGTCAGGCTTTCTGTGAAACGCCGTGCAGTCGGCTCTGTTGTGACCGTCTCTCGTGACTGACGGGGGCTGAATGGACCCGAGCAAAGCGCCGCAACTGTAAACACTTTCTTTACAAATCCACCCCTCTTAGGGCACTACCTTAAACTCCCGCCACCCCTAGTCGCTCGCGCGAAGCCCCCGTATCTCAATGGTGAAAGTGCGCGCTTCAAAACACCGGGTAGCGCTCGGACTGGCGGTCGCTGGCGGCGTGCAGATACACTGAAGCTTGACGGCCACCCGTTATTCGCTGAAAGGGTAGGACAGCGCTGGTGAGGGGGTAAGACCATGTACCCGCTTCTGAAGTAGCGGGGCAGAGAGAAACTCCACCCCTTTCCTTTCCGAGTCGTGTCGACGCCAGCGCCGAGATCGGGGAGTGGAAAGTGTATCCTAACCCCGGGTCTGCCTGCTACCCTCTCACGGCACCAGGCTGAGTTTGACGACGACACAACAGGTCAAAGACGTTACCCAGCAAGGCAGTGTGACAGGTGTTTTGTCTCTGAACTGCCGAGTCTGTTACCACTTCATGAAGAAACAGACATACAGACGAAAAAGGAGAAACGAATGTACGAAAAACGATGTTATAAACATAAATGCACAGGCTTATACATAATCGCAGGTATATGAATAGATAGAAGCGCTCGTGCGCGCGTGTTTGTGTGTATGTGTGTGTGTGTGTGTGTGTGTGTGTGTGTGTGTGTGTGTGTGTGTGTGTGTGTGTGATTCACAGATACAGCGGCTTAGATATATACATAGTTTTGTGGATAGATAGATAAGAAAGACAGGTTTTGTGTGTGTGTGTGTGTGTGTGTGTGTGTGTGTGTGTGTGTGTGTGTGTGTGTGTGTGTGTGTGAGTGAGAGAGAGAGAGAGAGAGAGAGAGAGAGAGAATTAAGCAGAGGTAGAAAGCAAGCACAGGAGAACAGTTTCTCATTCATTATATAAGTTGCTGATGAAGTAAAGCTTTAAAGAAAGCAAAAATAGGACGGAGTGATGAGAAAGTATGTATATTCTTCACTGCAAGATAAAAGAAAACTGGAACATATCTATGACAGCAAGACAAGAGGATCATGATCTCAGTAAAGACGTAGATCTGTCAATGACAGGAAGATGAAAAACGCGGATCTCATAAATGATAGGAGGATGAAACAAGAAGGATCTCTTTATGACAGAAAGGAAAGATAATGGATCTCATCGACGGCATGAAGATTAAAAGAAGGGTGAAGGATAAAGACAGAAAGGTGGAGGAAAATTGAATATCACTACTGACAGAAAAATTAAAGAAATATATAGATCTCATTGCTGATTGGAGGATAAACAAAAGGTGGATTTCATTAACGACAGGAATGTAACAAAGCGTTCGACGTCATTGACGACAGGAAGATAATATATAAAAAGAAGTGGGCTTATAGTTGACAGGTAGATTTTTTTTTAAGTGGACTCGTTGATGACAGGAAGATAACTCAGTGGACCTCACTGATGACAGGGAGATAACTCAGTGGACCTCACTGATGACAGGGAGATAACTCAGTGGACCTCACTGATGACAGGAAGATAACTCAGTGGACCTCACTGATGACAGGAAGATAACTCAGTGGACCTCACTGATGACAGGAAGATGAAAAGTGGACCGCACTGATGACAGGGAGATAACTCAGTGGACCTCACTGATGACAGGAAGATAACTCAGTGGACCTCACTGATGACAGGAAGATAACTCAGTGGACCTCACTGATGACAGGAAGATAACTCAGTGGACCTCACTGATGACAGGAAGATGAAAGGTGGACCTCACTGATGACAGGGAGATAACTCAGTGGACCTCACTGATGACAGGAAGATAACTCAGTGGACCTCACTGATGACAGGAAGATGAAAAGTGGACCGCACTGATGACAGGGAGATAACTCAGTGGACCTCACTGATGACAGGAAGATAACTCAGTGGACCTCGCTGATGACAGGAAGATAACTCAGTGGACCTCACTGATGACAGAAAGATAAAAAAAAAAAAGTGGACCTCACTGATGACAGGAAGATAACTCAGTGGACCTCACTGATGACAGGAAGATAACTCAGTGGACCTCACTGATG
>CM065728.1:58850022-58852522 GCA_033310375.1 Conus canariensis
GTATAAAACACAATGAAAGGACTGTCATGCTACAAATACCAGCATTCTAATTCATAAAAGAAGAGCTCCATATATTAGCTAATCACTAAGTCCTCCCCCCGCCTCCATCCCGTGCAATCAAGACCTACTGCTTCCGGAACTTTTTCAAAACCAGCAAAAGTGTCTCAAACATTGTTCCATTCATCCTTCAAGCACATTTTGAAAGAGGGTGTGTGGCGACCAACCCACACATGTGTGACCATCGTCCACTTAGACAAAGCTTTAAGAAACAATTTTCAAATTAAACCAAAGTGCAAACACACACACACACACACACACACACACACACACACACACACACACACACACACACACACACACTCACTCACACACACACACACACACCACACACACACACACACACACACACACACACACACACACACACACACAGAGAAAACAAGGTGCATGGTAACGCTTGCACAGTGGAAAACAGACGAGTGAATTTTGTTTATAACCATAGTTCTTCAATGTCACAACAGTACTTCCCAGGTGGCTGTCACCAGCACAATGATTCTTTGAATGCGCAAAGCCAAGGTGAAGCAAAATGATTGAGGACACTTTGAACCAAATGAACATGTATGTCGTTGAGTTTGAATAACAATATTATATCACACACACACACACACACACACACACCACACACACACACACACACACACACACACACCCCCCCCCCCCCCCCCCCCCCACCCAAAGAAAAAAAATTAGAAAGAGAGGCGGTTAGCGCTAAGGATATAGACAAACAAAGTACAGGACAAAACACAATACATTTCGACCTCTGTGGTCTTCTTCAGGCAGAGACGAATAACATTCAGGACAGTGAAAACGAAGAACGAGAAACCACTTACCTTCTCATGCTCGGCGCAAATTCAAAATAGCCGTTGGATGAAAACGAGGCCGTTTCTCGTTCTTCGTTTGCACTGTCCTAAAATGTTATTTGTCTTTGCCTGAAGAAGACCCAAGAGGTCGAAATGCATTGTGTTTTGTCCTGTACTTTGTTTGTCTGTGTCCTTGGTAGTAACTAACCCCCTCGCTTCTAAATTTTGCTTCATTTTCCGCCCTCAGTCACTCCTTTTTGACCCCCCCCCCCCCCAAAAAAAAAAAAAAAGACAACACACACACACACACACACACACACACACACACACACACACAAAGCACGCACGCACGCACACACACACAGTGTTCACTTTAAAACACAGAAAAAGAAGCAAAACCAAACAAAAAATAAAATATGTGAAATACTTGACATAGGGTCCTCACTGAGCCAGCGGTGTATGTTTGAGTTTAATGGACAAACAAATCTCAACATACCACATGACATTTGATAGCGGGGGATTCGTGGCAGGACACTCATGTTCGAGTGACACTCTGCCCCTCAGACAGTGAGAACGGATCAGAAAGGAATGGTCCAATTGTCCCAGCTGTCCCTTCTCCCCATTTCCAAAGATAATCAGGATCAGACCCTGAAGACCTGTTGCAGACGGACTCAGAAGTTGTTGACTGCATGGAGTGAATAGTGCGCCATTGGAGAAGACCCTTGTGTAGGAAACACTATGCACGGGAAACAAAAGATCCTGGGTTTGAATCCCGTACAGTTGGGGGTTTCTTACCCACCCCACTTGTTAACTTCTGATCTCTGGAAACGTAGATGTATACCCTCAACCCTGCTGCCTACTGAAACGTCATAACGGAATCTCAGGCAGAGAGCAGCATCATGCCGGGTCGGTAGAGGGGCGGATGACCAGCGGTTGCTGTTTGGTTGGTGTGCCTGGGAGCGGAAAGAACAAAAGTCTTACTCTGGAACAGGAATTAGAGATGTGTGATGTTCCGAGGAGATTAGCGAGGCATCTTTCGGACACAAGATACGTGCACTGTGCTCTTTAATCTGGATCCGCACGTACATTTTAACGGTTCATCCTCCGATCACACTTCATCATTCCACCAAGTTTCGTTTAAAGTATTCTTTTTGTGTCATAGTCTCGCTGACAGACGGACAAACAAACCAATAAACGCAGGTGAAAACAACATTCTTAGCGGAAGAAATGACAGCGACACATGTAGATGATAACAGGCAGTTCTCCCCCAGTTAACAAAGATTAGTATGGATGGAAATTGTTCCCGTCTAATTGAAAGGTGTTTATGAAGATTCGATAATGTGTAGCGAAACAAAGGTTTGATTTATGCATTCCATTCCCGTCCAAGAGGGAGTGTTTCATATAGCAAGGTCACACTGTGTAATAGTTTTATACGTGATACAACAATGTCACTTAGAGTATTTATTGATAAGACAACCGTGACTCAAATCTCATGTGTGTAACATGCTAATGGCTTGGTGTTTCGATCAACAACCAATTAGACCTACAGAATACATTTGGATCAGTAACAATTATCAAGAGAAACAAGTAAAAGGCAGTCTCCTGATGAAACTATAGCCCCGAAGTCACACATCACTTTC
>CM065728.1:58860022-58862522 GCA_033310375.1 Conus canariensis
TTCTACTTACCTATGCAGCTGAAGTTTAGGGCTTTAATGAGAATTCACAGATGGAGAAGGTACTGAAGTATGCTATGGAGCGTTTCTTTCAAGTGCCAGTACATTCATCTACTGCCGTTTTATATGGAGAGACAGGCAGATATCCTTTGTATATAGTAGCATTTATGAAATGTATTAAGTACTGGTTTAAAATCTTGAAGCTACGACTCTCACGTTTAAGCAGGCAAGCATATGATTATGATACTTTTACCAATGGAAAGAGATGCACAAAACTGGATGGGTTTATAAAGTGAAGAAAGTTCTTTCTTAACAGGGTTTTAGAATCGGGTTGATGTCTCAGTGAGTAGGAAACAGGCAACAGTTTGTTACAGAATTTAAAGACAGACTTATTTGTTCTTTTAAACACAACTGACATTCAAATATGGAAAATAAAGAAACGTATCGCTGGTTCTTCTCACTTTAAAATGTGTTTTATTGACGCTGACAACCGACCAGATCTGGAAACAATATAGTGGCGTGGTAGGTTCATGTTGTTTTGTCTAAGATCAGTTTTGGTGAACAGATAGTAAACCGATGATAATAGTGAAACAAAGTTAAAAGGAAGTATTAACGTCCCCCTCCCCTTCCAAAGAAAAATTTTTCCTTCAAGATGACGTGCATGCAGCAAAATACACAGCAATACATAACGAGGTAAGTGGGGGAAAAACCCCGATCCTTTATGATTATAACAAAGATTTATACTTTACAGTGTTGAGATAGAAGGATGAGGAAAAAAAACGTTGATAGTGAGACGTAAGGAGACAGACAGACAAGCACACACACACACACACACACACACACACACACACACACACACACACACACACACACAGAGAGAGAGAGAGAGAGAGAGAGAGAGAGAGAGAGAGAGAGAGGAGACAAGTCTTCGTTTCATCAAATGAAATGTGTATCTTCCAGAGGTACCTGCAGTGAATCACCTCTGTGTACGCTGTGGAAGAACGCAAAGCATGTGTCAAACGGATAAGCAATATTCACTGAAAGTGTACATTAGAAAAAAAAATCAAGTGCTGAGATTGAGTGTTGATACATGACCGTTTCTTTCCTTTCAGAATTCAGAAACGGGTCACAGAAGAAAAGGGTAAATAAAGACTGGGGCGTCATACGTAAGAGAAAGGTAGACTGAGACCCTGTTTCCAACCTCCGAAGCGCATGGATTGTTCAGCACCGCCGAGGAGGCTACGTGTTCACACACGCTTATGTTGGTTCAGTTGTTTGTCTGCAAGATACCGAAAAACAAAGAAAGAAGGAAAGAAAGAAAGAAAGAAAAGGAAGAAGGAAAGAAAGAAAAAAGAAAAGAAAAGAAAATATGAAAAAAGAAGAGGAAGAAAGCCCCGAATCGATTTTCACAACACATGATGGTAAGGTGTGGGGCGGGAGAACGAAGTGTCTTGATTTTGGTGCGAATCCGGATCAGTGGGAAGATCCATGACCCGTTTGACCTCGACGGAGGTGTGCGCTCTCACGGGTGCCCTTGCTGTTGTTGTATATTGTACAGTAGATTTCTCTGTGGGTGCCCTTACTGTTGTTATATATTGTACAGTAGATTTCTCTGTGCGAACTTTGGGGCTGCTGTCCTCCGGGAGAGAGAATGGCTAAAGTCCACCGTCATCCTTTTTTTTTCTGTCAGTGCATATGTTTGTTAGTCAGTCGAGGAGATTTGTGTTTTTTTGGTCGCAGAAGCTTACCGGTGACCAGTCCCTTTTCGCAAACTTACCGCGCAGCCTACTTGCACGCCGCTCACGAGACATGAGTTTATTGTGTCATCAGAAAGACTAGTACCCTGACCAACGCTTTGGTCGGGAGGGGCCACGGACGCGGGTTCTCTGGCTTCACAGTCGAGTCATTGTCCTCTGGGCCACCTGTCTGTCTTCGTGCGTGCAGGCATTGCTCATGGAGCAAGATAGTACTTTAAGGCCCTCTATCCGTCTCTCTCTGTGTCTGTCTGTCTGCCTGTGTCTGTCTCTGTCTCTCTGTCTGTCTGTCTGTTTCTCTCTCTCTCTCTCTCTCTCTCTCTCTCTCTCTCTCTCTCTCTCTCTCTCTCTTCTTCTTCTTCTTCTTCTTCTTCTTCTTCTTCTTCTTCTTCTTCTCTCTCTCTCTCGCTCTGTTCCTTCTCACTCTCTCTCTTTCCCTCTCTTTCCCTCCCTCCCTCTACTCCTCTCTGTATGTGTGTGTGTGTATGTGTGCGCGCGCGCGTGTGTGTATGTGTGTAGTAAGAGTGCTTTCGTTTTATTTCATTTACAAAATTGTTATATTAGACAAATGTGAATTAATTATCGGCCTTCAGGATGGCAGTAAGTTAATTACCACGTTCTAAATTTGCGACGTGCGCACGCGCGCCTCTCTATTGCATGCGTAGTAGTAACAGTACCTGTATCTTTTCTCATAATTATGTGATATTAGACAAATGTACATCCGTTAACCGCTCGCAGGGCGTCAGTAG
>CM065728.1:58880022-58887522 GCA_033310375.1 Conus canariensis
AGTATGGGCCTTCTGCTGCTTGCCCGCAGATACGTAGCGGGCCCAACGGTACTAGGACCTTAAGATATTCTCTCGTGTCGTTTGGCCTTCCTGTAGAATATCACTAGGCCCGGACGTAAAGGCGCAGTGTCAATCAGAAACGAATCCAGTTGCAAAGCGAGGCGACCGCAGGCGGAAATCCAATCATTAATAGTGAAAGGTTGCTTCTAAAACAGTCTGAGTACTGTTGAGGACGAGGCTTGTTTCCCAGTGATCTTACAGGTGTAAAGTATAACATGAGTGCAATGCCTGTACAGTCAGTGTCTCGATTAGGAAATAAGTGCTAACGTTTGCTTGTGAATCAGTCTGCCGACTTTTGTAGATAATAAGGCTTGCTTCTCGATCGTGGTAGAGATAAGAAGTGTACTAGCATACAGGTATTGAATGTTGATCTCTGGAAAATGTCCTTAAC
Organism: Conus canariensis; assembly: GCA_033310375.1. NCBI lineage: Eukaryota > Metazoa > Mollusca > Gastropoda > Neogastropoda > Conidae > Conus > Conus canariensis. The sequence goes on from CM065728.1 coordinate 58,880,474, forward strand.
TAATGGAAATAAATATAGCTGTCAATGTCGGATGGCATTGGTCAAAAGTATAATGGTTAAACCGTTTGGTCACTGATTTGAAAGGGGGTGTTCGATGCCATTGCGAATTTTTGGTAATGTGGAACTGTTTAACATTATATTGACACCTTTTGTGCTGACTTGGCGAGAGTTTTGGTCTCAGATTTCCGTTTTTGATGTGAAGATAGAACGACATAGATACTCTCTCTCTCTCTCTCTCTCTCTCTCTCTCTCTCTCTCTCTCTCTCTCTCTCTCTCTCTCTCTCTCTCTCTCTCTCTCTCTCTCTCTCTCTGGCATAAAACTGAAGTTTTGAGGTAGAATGAATCGTTTTGCTTTCTTGCCCATGGTAACTTATGCTGTCCAGAAAATACTTTCTTTGTTGCCAATACCTGAATCTAGAAACGGATAATTTACAAATTGATCATAATTATGGAATAATATTTGAATGATAATCATCAACATCAAGACATTTCTCCGTCTCTGTCTCTGTTTCTGTCTCTCTGTCACCCCCCCCCCCCCAACTCTCTCTCTGTCTCTTTCTCTCTCTTTCCCCCCCCCCCCCCCCCCCCCCCCCCCCTTCTCTCTCAGTTTGTTTGCAAATTCTGATAACAATGAATTATAGAGGAAAAAAACCTCTATAACTAGCTTCCCCAAGCTGGATGTATTCATGCATTATGGAGTTACTAGTATGAATGCAGGAATATGTATGTTTCCTTCAACACAAATTAGTACTGTTTGATACTGGGGAAATTTGTGGTATCTTGAGTCCAAAGTCTTGACTATCAGTCATTAAATGCTTCTGTGTGTTTAATCATCGCTATCGTGTAGTCTCATAAACTTCGTTGGCACCAGTTCTTAAAGCAGCTGATGTGTATAAGGTATTTTAGTATTACTTTGTGTGCCTTTCCTTTTCTAACCCACCTCTTTTTCTTTATCTCTCACATTCTTCTTTCCTCATAGCTCAGTTGGCAGAGCGCCGGACTCGTGATCCTGAGGTTACGGGTTCGAATTTCGGTACAGGGGGATTTTTCCCTCGGAGTTAACATTGGTTCTGACTCCATTCCCCATACAGTCCTTCGAATGAGACTATAAACCGAGGTTCCGTGTGTGAACGCACGCATAACATCTTGCACACACGTAAAATCCCATCACCAACTTTCGGAAGAGAAGGCCAGTTTGGCCGTTGGTATGGATGACACGTTACACATAGCATGCACCATGCGTGAGAAATTGAAAGAATGGAGGAAGCAAGGATATTGAGTGAACGATATTGGACGATATTGACTGTATGACACGGGAAACGACTGAATGAAGCGCCAGCTGGCAGCTCTTCAGTCGGCACTACCCAGGTAGGCAGCCCGTTGTGTAAACAAGTGTGGATTGTAAAGCGCTTAGAGCTTGGTCTCTAGCCGAGAATAGGCGCTATATAAGTATTCATTATTATTATTATTATTATTATTATTCTCTAAATGTTCTCAGTGGGAATGTGTGAGTGTGTGTGTGTGCGCGCGCGGGGGGGGGGGGGGGGGGGGGACCTGTGTATTTGCATGCGTGAGTGTGCGTGCGCGCTTGTGTGTGTGTGTGTGTGTGTGTGCGCGCGGGGGGGGGGGGGGTGGGGGGGGCACCTGAGTATTTGCATGCGTGAGTGTGCGTGCGCGCTTGTGTGTGTGTGTGTGTGTGTGTGTGTGTGTGTGTGTGTGTGTGTAAGTAATTTCTTTTTGTGTATGAGGGGTTGTTGAAAGTTAAAGATAAATTCCTACTGGACTGCGTGATAAATGTGGGCATAATGAACAAAGCAAAGCATAATTATTTAAGATTTTTGGTAAAAGTCAGTGGAGTCGATCTATTATGTGAAATATTAGAACCAGCCTTGAGCACTGTATTCTTTACTCTTGGACAGTCTAGTAATAGGTGACGTACACTAAGAGTTTCCCCACACATACATGTAACATTTTTACTGTATTTGGTCCGAAGTGAATTTAAACGCATCCTATGAATTAAAGTTACTACCTCTCTCGATGTCGTATTTTCAAATTTGTCTGAGTCTTGGGGTGGATGTCGGGATTTGGTTGTATACAGTTGTGATAATATTGGCTATCTGTGTCTTCCAATAATCTCTTGAAACTGTTAAAGGATGCTCTAGTAATTAAAGTATAACATTCTGATAGGTCTAGCGAATGTTCAGAGTAGTCGTTCTTTCAATATTGCGAGCTGCTCTTCGAGCAGCTTGATCAACTTTCTCATTTGTTGAAATTCCACAATGAGAGGGCACCCAACAGAAAGTCACATTTATTCTTTTCACCGATAGGAGATGTCACGTAATTAATTTCTGTAATAGTCTCACAGCGGATCTTTGGATTTAAAGACTGTAAGGCAGAAAGGGCTGACTTTGAGTCACTGCACAGTAAAAGTTGACAATTTTCTATGGAAGAATTTAAAACATACTTTAGGAACATTAGAATAGCAACTAATTCTGCAGTAAATATTGACAAGTGTTTGCCAAGATGATATAATTCCTCCACTTTTAATTTTGGTATTATAAAAGCTGCTCCTGTTCTTTGGTCATCTAACACTGAGCCATCTGTAAACATTTGAAGATGGTCCTTATATTGATTTTCCAAATGAAATTTACATAATTTTTTAAAAGATATGGTGGATCGTTTTTGTTCAGTTCAGTATAATTTGTGTCATAATTTGCTTTGGTTTGTTCCCATTTGGGAATTGGTAGAAAGGACGGATTGCCAGCTATTTTACTTTGTTTCAAAATGGAGTGACTGACGGCGGCGAACGAAGCAAAATTTAGAGAGGGTGTTAGTTACCGCCAATGACATTGTCATGTGCTTTGTTTGTCAATGTCATTGGCGGTAACTAACACCCTCTCTTTCTAAATTTTTTTTTTTTTTTTTTTTTTTACTTTGGTTAATGTTGGTGTTTTTCAGAAGAGTAGATGTGTATGACTGAATAGATTTTGCTGATTTTCTGTCTTTTGCTCTTTTAGCAAAATCTGTCTCTGAATTTAGAGATACTTCATTTGTACAGAAACTTTTTTGTGAAAGGTTCTTTAAAACAAATTTGGTGGAGGACACTTTTCGAAACTCGTTCAAAGGTAAAATTCCAATTTCATAGTATGTCCCAATATTGCAGGTATGTGTGGGAACTCCAAGAGCAAGTTAATATGCTTTGCAGTCTACACTTTGTAACTTATTAAGTAGATGCTGTGGAGCGCTGAAGAAGACTTCTTGAGCATAAATCAATCTAGACCGCACAAGAGCAGAAGACAGGAGTGTTCAACTCTCTTTTATCTTGTCCCCATTTTTGTTTGCTTATGATCTTTAGAAAGTTTAAACTTTTTCCTGCTTTATTCAAAATATATTCAATATGTTGGTTCCATGAAAGTTTTGGTGTGTGTGTGTGTGTGTGTGTGTGTGTGTGTGTGTGTGTGTGTGTGTGGTGTGTGTGTGTGTGTGTGCGTGCGTGCGCGCGTGCGTGCGTGTGCGTGCGTGCGTGCGAGCGTGCGTGCGTGGTGTGTGTGTGTGTGTGTGTGTGTGTGTGTGGTGTGTGTGTGTGTGTGACATGAGTAAGGTGCGCTGGACTTGAGGGACTTACGCGAGGCATGCTTGACCTTAAGGGACGTGTGGGATGTACGCTGGACCCAAGGGACTTATGTGAAGTGAGCTGGTCATGAAAGATTGGAGTGAGGTACGCAGGACTTCAGTGACTTATGTGACGTACTCTGGAGTCGAGGACCAATGTGAGGTACGCTGGGGTTGAAGGATTTACGTGAGGTACGCCGGGGTTGAAGGATTTACGTGAGATAGGCTGGGGTTGAAGGATTTACGTGAGATACGCTGGGGTTGAAGGATTTACGTGAAATACGCTGGGGTTGAAGGATTTACGTGAGATACGCTGGGGTTGAAGGATTTACGTGAGATACGCTGGGGTTGAAGGATTTACGTGAGATAGGCTGGGGTTGAAGGATTTACGTGAAATACGCTGGGGTTGAAGGATTTATGTGAGGTACACTGGGGTTGAAGGATTTACGTGAGGCACGCTGGAGTTGAAGGATTTACGTGAGATACGCTGAAGTTGAAGGATTTACGTGAGATACGCTGGAGTTGAAGGATTTACGTGAGGTACGCTGGAGTTGAAGAATTTACGTGAGATACGGTGGAGTTGAAGGATTTACGTGAGATACGCTGGAGTTGAAGGATTTACGTGAGGTATGCTGGAGTTGAAGGATTTATGTGAGGTACGCTGGGGTTGAAGGATATACAAGAGGTACGTGAGATACGCAAGAGTGGAAGGATTTATGTGAGGTACGCCGGAGTTGAGGGATTTATGTGAGGTACGTACGCTGGACTTGAGGGATTTATGTGAGGTACGCTGGAGTTGAGGGATTTATGTGAGGTACGCTGGAGTTGAGGGATTTATGTGAGATACGCTGGAGTTGAGGGATTTATGTGAGGTGCGCTAGAGTTGAAGGATTTATGTGAGGTACGCCAGAGTCGAAGGACATATGTGAGGTGCGCTAGAGTTGAAGGATTTATGTGAGGTACGCTAGAGCTGAAAGATGTATGTGAGGTACATTGGAGTTGAAGGACTTATGTGAGGTACGGTAGAATTGAAAGACTATGTGAGGTACACTGGAGTTGAAGGACTTCTCTGAGGTACGAAGGACACAGCCACCTGAATTATATTCGTCGGACTTGACCGAGGCACGCTGGTCTTTGTGGACTCCGGTGAGGATCGTTGGTGTCGGTGGATTTAAGTGTGGTATGTTGGAGTACGTGACGTGTGTGAAGTATGCTAGACATCAATGACTAGAGGTACGTTTGTTTCTTAAGGATCTTGACCGAGTTACACCATTTCAGTATTGTTAATACAGAGTTTACTGCGTTAGCTGTGCCTGTGTCTCAGGGTGTCTTGCGACCGTAGGGTGGCTTCAGTGTGACCGTGGACATATACAGTACAGACTTCCACGGTGTGACACCCCCTTGCCAGTTGAGCTGGGCACTCTTCCCTTCCTTTGTCGCTGCCGTGATCTTCCATGTCCTGATGAGTGAACACACGTCGTTTCATTGTCAAACAAGGCACGGACACTGAAGTTGCATTGCATTTCGCATTTCTATTAAGTTTTAAAGTGTGGGTAAACTGGCGCGCTAGTTAGTGGGTTGGTTAGCTAGCAAGGTCATTAATGACTTATCTAACTTGCTTGCTGATTACTTGGCTGTTTTGTAAGTTAGGTAAGCGGGTTTTCACTGGTTGGTTGGGTAGAACAGGTTGGTGTGTTTCATGAACAAAACTTGGAAAGAAAGAAGAGAAACAAAAAGTGTAACACACTTTACAATGTACAGGCTTACATAATGTGCAATTCTCTTTTCCCTATCCACGTCGGCTCCTCTTTCAAAAGGAAAAAGAAGAGAGAGAGAGAGAGAGAGGTCCCGTCGTGCTAGAAGAGCTTAGAATTGGCTTACGTCAAAATAAGGCCTCAATGTACCCTTGACACCCGTGAAATCAGAAACAGGGGTGGAGCTGGCGAGGGGCCACACCTGAGAGGCGACATCGCACGTCGTCCCGCTACGTGATCTCATTCATCGTTTCCACCCAGCTTGATTTTCATTGAGAGAGAGAGAGAGAGAGAAGACGGGCCTATCTTAGCCGTCATCTACATAACAATCCGATACATGGGCAAGCTGAATGACCCGCAGGCTCACCTCCTACGTACAAAAACATACCCTTAAAATTGTCGAGTCCCCCCCCTCCCCCCCCCCCCCACTTTACTGTCCACCCTCTCTCCTTCCCCTCCCGTTATGTTACCCCCATCCACCCACCCTTCGCACCCTTCCCCCCTCCCCTCTTTTGTGTACCAAGCAGCGGTTTCCAAGCATGCGTCATCTCATTCACCTCTCTCTGTCTCTCTCTGTCTCTCTGTCTCTGTCTCTGCCTCTGTCTCTGTCTCTCTCTCTCTCTCTCTCTCTCTCTCTCTGTGCGATGAGAGGAACATCTGCGCTTGAGAAGTGTGGACAGCTAACGTGGAAGACAGAGGTGTGGTGGCGCAAAGAAAAGGTCTTCCACCTGCTGAATCTGGGTCGTGCAGGTCATCGAGCTCTGGCACACTGCGGAGCACCCAAAATGGTTTGTTTTTTTTCATAAGGAATGAAGGGAGGGAGGGATTGGGTCGGGGGATTGGTTGGGTCGGTGGATGGAAAGAAGGGTGGGGGTTCTGGACGTGCCGAGGAGGGGCAAGAAAATGACTGCAGAACGTCATCCAATGAAAGGGCCTAGGTTGTCAATGGAAGAGAAGCTGATTCGGCTTCTGCGTATCCACTGTTGTGAATCTTGCCACCGTGATAATATCTCGAACAGATAATGAATGTTTGTCATCCGAAAAATGTCTTTTATGGTGCGAAATAATCATGATTCACCCTTTTTTTCCAGAAAAAAAAGAATTGCGTTTGGAGGTAGATGCAAGAAAGTCGACCCAGCCGGGGCTTAAACGAGCCCCTGATTCTCAGGCTTCGCTGCGCGCAGGATAGCAAGATATCATGAAGAAGGGGGTTGGGTAGTTTCTTTGCTTGTTTGCCTGTTTTTGACCCGCAGGAGAAGAGTATACAGCAGTCTGCATATCCTGGCTGGGTCATTGTGTAAAGGACGACGGAAAAGAAGAAGCACATCGTCGCTCACATGCTTATTGAAGTCAAATTACCAGAGCTTGAGTTATCAAGGGGAAATGTTTCTGATAGTGGTTATTTTGATAAACGGGAAAATCATACCTTGCAGAGAAAACACAATTTCATGTTGGGATGTTATTCATATGGTAGGTGAGATGTTATGGATATCAGAATTTGGCTTGAATCGAGTCACAGACAGTTGCATAGGGACATGCCCCGCCTACAGCTGGCCATTGGACATACCCTAACGTCAGATCGCTGACTAGTCTGACATTAAGGTTTTCACTGAAATGCCACAGTTCCCTCCAGGTGAGGCCCACAAGGTGACAAAATCAAACAGTTCTTCACGACCACAAGAT
>CM065728.1:58892522-58897522 GCA_033310375.1 Conus canariensis
TCTTCACTAGCTGCATAAGGGAACCATCGTAATCCCTTTTGAAGGCAGATATATTTGTATTGCCTGCTCCGAGGCCTTTCATCCGCTGGATCGGAACTCATCAGGGAGACACGGCTGGATGTGTCTGCGCTCCTGGCGTCAAATAGAGACACACCACAGTCCATAATACTGTGGTGTTCTCACCACCAAGGGTGCAAAAAAGAATCCAATAGCACCCCCAAAGCAGCCAGTGAAAGGTAGTAAATGAAACCAAACGAAAGTGTGGGGAGGAAAAAAGTTGCTGAAAAACTAAAGACATTATGCAAATAGGAAAAAAAATGTAGGGGACAATCTTTGAGCCCACGCTTGAGGATCCACCCAAGGATGCAAGGGAGATCAAAAGACAAATACAAATAACCTCAATTTAATCGAAACGAAATTGGAAATGAAATGAGGCAGGGAACAGTAAACAATAAACAGTAAACAAGTGGGGTAACTTTTGCTCCCATAAGAAAACCTAACACAGAGTAACTTTTATTCAAGACTGGCACAGCCTTTTAAACTTGAATAAAGTCAGACACATCAAAGAACAATCTAATAGTGGGGGAAAAAACAAGCGCAGGCCAACAACTCAACTGTCTTCATAGTAATGACTTGTTTATTGTTTACTGTTCCCTGCCTCGTTTCATTTCCAATTTCGTTTCGATTAAATTGAGGTTATTTGTATTTGTCTTTTGATCTCCCTTGCATCCTTGTGTGGATCCTCAAGCGTGGGCTCAAAGATTGTCCCCTACATTTTTTTTTCCTATTTGCATAATGTCTTTAGTTTTTCAGCAACTTTTTTCCTCCCCACACTTTCGTTTGGTTTCATTTACTACCTTTCACTGGCTGCTTTGGGGGTGCTATTGGATTCTTTTTTGCACCCTTGGTGGTGAGAACACCACAGTATTATGGACTGTGGTGTGTCTCTATTTGACGCCAGGAGCGCAGACACAACCAGCCGTGTCTCCCTGATGAGTTCCGATCCAGCGGACGAAAGGCCTCGGAACAGGCAATACAAATAAATCTGCCTTCAAAAGGGATTACGATGGTTCCCTTATGCAGCTAGTGAAGAGTTTTCATATCTGTAATATATTTTCTTAATTTCATATTCCCAGTTTCTTCATCTTCAAACTCTCCCACCACCCCCACCCCCACCCCCCCTTAAGTCCAAATCTTTGCAAGTCATTACTATGAAGACAGTTGAGTTGTTGGCCTGCGCTTGTTTTTTCCCCCACTATTAGATTGTTCGTCTATGTGTTGACTTTATTCAAGTTTAAAAGGCTGTGCCAGTCTTGAATAAAAGTTACTCTGTGTTAGGCTTTCTTATGGGAGCAAAAGTTACCCCACTTGTTTACTGTTCACTTTTTTTTTAAATCATCGATTTTCCATTTCACATCGGTGTCGTAAAGAATACTGCACATCAAGTTATCAATGAAGCTGAAGACTAAGTAAACGAATAAACAAGCAAATAAGCCTTTCAGTTAATAGGAAACCGATTTCATTTAATTCAGTTAAAGAGGACTATCTTACGTGTGTGTGTGTGTGTGTGTGTGTTTTACGAAAGCCGTGAGAAGTATGCCGGAGTACAGTGTGTTTAGCTAGAAATAAGTCAGAGAGCTGCCTACGAGAAGACGATCACCGCTGTTGTTACCATACACCTCAATTGCTTAATCAGCAGTAAGCCTGACTCCCCATTGTTTGTGTGCGAGCGGGCGGACGGGCAAGCGTGCGCGCTTGCTTGTGTGTGTGTGTGTGTTTGTGTGTGTTGCTGTTATTGTTGTTGTTATCCCCGACACAAGTTGAAATTCAGTGCTGGATGGGTCTGCTTGCCATGGGCAGAAGACCGCTGTCCAATGACTCATCTTTCTTCCGCTTTGCCCAATGATACATCTCTCTTCCGCTCTGCCCAATGATCCATCTCTCTTTCGCTCTGCCGTCCCCCCCTCCCCCCTCTCTCTCACTCACCTCTCCACCGTAGTTTCTGAGACCTTGGCTATGGCAGCAGTTCTACTGACCAATCAGATACAGCTACTATTTTTGGTACTCGGTGACATAAACAATGGCGGAGCATAATTCGGTCAAAAAAGGGCTTTTACATTTCGCCCTTTCAGACAGCATTAAATATTTTATCTTGTTTCTGTCGAAGACCAAGTGGAGTTTTTACTGAAGAAGCTGAACTAGAACTACATGGATAAAACTTCGTCTTGAGTGGGGTTCCTGGTCCTTTTTATTCATTTATTTATTTATCTGTTCATTTATCTATTCATTCATGTACTTATCTATTTACTTATTTATTTACTTATTTATCTCTTCATTATTTTTTTGCTTATTGTTTATTTATTTATTTATTTACATTAGTACATACGTCTGGCTGTCATTCGTCCAAAGTTGTTACCTTCCTTGCGACTAAGACGCAGGGCCTGTGTTATACCCCCCCCCCCCCCCCCCCACTCCCTCCCCACTTCCTTGCTCCTTCATCTACTTTTGATGCAAAGAAATCTATGCAGGTAATCGTTTATTGTGGCCGTATCCAGCGCCTGTTCCATAACACGTAGAACGAAATTCGCAGAGAGTAGAGGTCTAATGTCCATTAGTAATGCTAACCAAGCAAAAAGTCTGTTTTTAGATGGTTGGTCGGCTGGTTCCTTTTATTGATAGTCTGTTCATCAACGTTGGTAATCTTTAGACTCTAAATAAAGATAATGTAAATATTATTGAACCGTCTGTAGATCAGTAATGATTAACAGAATAAACCACCAACCCAAACCAAACCATTCGACATTGGAATTAGCGAGAACTGTTTATTTCAATGTACTTCTTCGTGGAACTATTTTTCTTGACGATGATAAATCTGATGAAATACAATGGCTGGCCACCTCAGCACAGCATGGGTTTACCTGCTTTAAGAAAGTCAGTATCCAGATTAATTAGCTGGAAGTTGCCCGTTGTACCGTGCGTTTTTCTGTCGGTGTTTTTTTTTTTTTCCGCGACAGTTATGATGTCTCTTTTTCGTTTTACATGATGACGTGGTAAACGTCCTGCGTGATCCGTTAGGCTGCAGTGACACTGGTTGGCGTTTAGTATGTCGCGTCTCACCGGAATCAAAGGAGGGAGGGGAGAAGGGGTGGTGGTGGAGGATCTGAATAAGCGATGAACTCTCTCTCCTCTCTCTCTCTCTCTCTCTCTCTCTCTCTCTCTCTCTCTCTCTCTCTCTCTCCTGTCTGTCTCTGTCTTTCTCTCTCTCTGTCTCTCTCCCTCCCTCTCTCTCTCTCTCTCTCTCTCTCTCTCTCTTTCTCTCTCCTCTCTCTCTGTCTCTCTCCCTCCCTCTCTCCCTCTCTCTCTTTCTCTCTCCTCTCTCTGTCTTCAGAACAGTTGAAAATACTATCGTTTCCATTCAGTCAGGACTTAAACAGGACGCGGCAAGTGTTGTAATCACATCATAGGGTGCTTCTAAAGACGTTTGCTTTGTAGTCAGTTCTTGGAGAGAGCTCTCTCTCTCTCTCTCTCTCTCTCTCTCTCTCCTCGATCCAGAACTTTTATTCGGTCAACCGAGCACGCGAGAACCGAGTTTTGTTATACTTGTGAGCCACATGTCATCAAAGTGAAGAATCTGCCTTTTACGATGGTTTCAGTCCGCGTTAACACAAGCGAGCTTTAGCTCAAGTTAATGACAGCTGTCTGGAAGAGCAGAAGGAGATGGGGGAAGAGATGAAGAGACGGGACAGTGACGGGAGAGGGTTCAGCTTTTAAACTGTTATTAGTAATTTACGGGATCACAGGAAGTGAATGACTAAAACCAGGTACACAAAGGAAACAAGAGGGACGAAAATAACTGCCAAGCTTTCACAGCTATAAAGCCTCTTTGTAGACACATGCTGGCACATCACGTCTGCTCTCTGATTTTCTCATCATTTTAAAACTAAAGCGTGTTAATCACGATCTCTGGCGGGTACAGTTTAATGCGCGCGCGCGCGCGCGTGTGTGCGTGTGTGTGTGTGTGTGTGTGCGCGCGCGTGTGCGAGCGTGCGTGCGTGTGTGTGCGTGTATGTGTGTGCGTGTGCGTACGCGCGCGCAATCGCACACGCACGTGCGTATGTGTGCTCGCGCGCCTGGAAAGTTCGGCCTTATCTGAGAAGGAAAAGGAAATGGTCGAACAGTATGTGAAAAATTATAACGAACATCAAATATTCGTTTTAAGGATTGATCTTGTGAGCAGGTCAAACACAATACCTGTCAACATAAAGCATCATTGCCTCTCGTTTGCAACAACTCAGTGTGTGCGCACAACCCAAAGTGTCAGGCAGGTAAACTGCTCATGAACGAAATACGTTGCTTTTCTTCTCCTCTTTTTCCCCAACAAATGGAACAAATGAAAGAGACAAAACGTCTGTTAATTTCAGCAGCATCCCATTTGTCTCAGTCATTCCAGCAAAATCATAAATATTTTGACACGAATGCCTTCTCGCTTGAATTTTCAAAAGCACCTATCGTTAAGACCTTCTTTCATAACGGTCGGTAAGTGTACACGAATGGATGTTGCTCAGACACTCACGCGTTTGCAGCTGATGTAACACTTCGTCCGTTTCAGTAGGAGTTAGAAAAGTCATGGGGGGGGGGGGGGGGTTGAAGGGAAAGGCTTGCTAAAATGAGAAAAGACAGACAGAAAGAAAGAAGAACGTCTTTTGCAAAGACACCTTGGTTGAAGTTAACTGGTGTGGTGAATATAACTGCTATGGGGAAGAGGATGAGCTTAGGGCACGACCACCGCTGTTGCTTTTGCCGGTGGTGTTGGCACAGTTTCTCCCCAGGATGCGGAAAACGTAATAAACCGAACCACGTGCGCGCGGGCGTGTGTGTGTGTGTGTGTGTGTGTGTGTGTGTGTGTGTGTGTGTGTGTGTGTGTGTGTGTGTGTGTGTGTGACAGACAGACAGACAGTGAGAGAGAGAGAGAGAGAGAGAGAGAGAGAGAGAGAGAAGCA
>CM065728.1:58912522-58922522 GCA_033310375.1 Conus canariensis
CCCTCCAGAATGTCTTGAATGGGAGAATGGTGTCAAAATTCAACTCGATCGCACGAAAAAGAAGTGCACGCTGTTCTACCGCATTTTTGTTTGAGACAGAATTGGTCCATGTTCGGTGTCACAGATGTACACTGCTGTGATGTGGACGATAGGGAGTCTTATGTCAATGCACAGTGTCTTGCTGTTTTGTCAAGATTTAATGGACCCCATGGTAGACATTTCACTCTGCTTGACGTGTTCGCTGTGTGCAAAACACTGCAGCCATTTGCATTCAAAAAAACTACAACGCTGCTGTTGTTTCTATTGATGGTGGCGGTGGTGGTGGACTTGGTTATGGTAGTCATTATATCCATGTTGGCAGTGACAGATTGATCACACAGTAGCGCGCCATCACAAAATCACTGAAAAGATCGCGGCAACCGCTTCACTGAATAGAAACTTCTGTTGTTTGTGCGGTGGTGGTGGGTGCGGTGGTGGCTTTTCTTGTTATCGTTTTTTGTTTATATACGTAGAATCGTCTCATTGAGGAAATGTTTATAATGTCGCCATAATTTCACAAATAGCACCACAAGAATCGAAGCAGTGTTGATTTCAGTTAAAGTGATTGTAGCCCCAACGGCGTACAATGACAGACGGGATAAAGGTAGAATGTTGGAAAAAGGTTGGGGGAGGGGAAGAGGGAGAGACAGAGAGAGGGGGGGAGGGGATAGGATCACCGTTGAATCACAGCGTGCACAGACACCTAATTTAGCTTCACTGAGGAAATGACGACTAAGGATTGTAAATCAAAAGCAGTCACCTCTCTCTGAACTCAGAACTGAGAAAATAAACATCAAAAGTATCTACAAAACTTTACGAAGACAATAGTTTGTGGGTTTTTTTTTTTATTAAAAGCTAGACAAATGTAAATATTCCATCACCACACTGCCGATCCAAGCTTAAATCAATACCGATTATGTCTTTGTGACGGAGACAAAAGTGAAGCGGAAAATTCATTTCTGGCCGCCCCCCGCCAACAAACCGTCAAGAGAGATTACCGCACAAGATAATCCATGGATTTGTAGTAGTAGGTCCCAGTAGGTCGATGTTGATTCCATAAAAATTCCACAATTGAATTGACATCAGCGATGTAAACTAAACACGCCTGAAAGAACTGCGAGAATACGCGTACTCGTGTGTGCATACACAGAGTATGTGCGTGCACCTATTCTTGCGCGCTGGTGTTTCCCCCCCCTCTCTCTCTCTCTCTCTCTCTCTCCTCTCTCTCTCTCTCTCTTGTGTGTATTAGTGTGTGTGTGCGTGTGCGCGTGTTTGCATGCGTGCTCTGTGTGTTGACAGACGGGTACAGATGAAAAGAAAATACAAGATGTTTCTGAATTTACATTTTTCAGAATGTATCCTGTTACTGCTATTGAGTTTATTCCAGTCATTTAAGTCTTCATGCTTCTCTTTGTCTTCTTCTTCTACTTCTTCTTCTTCTTCTTCTTCTTCTTCTTCTTCTGCTCTGGCCCTTAACTCCTTACATCGTATGGGGTCCAGAATGCATCCAGGTCATGACTCAAAATGCCCTTCTGTCGTCAGAAATGTTTTTGCCGCTGTCAGGATTCGAACCTGTCGCCCCTGGATGGTTGGAAGTCTCAGAACGGAAGTCTTACCCACTTACCCACACAACTGTCGGACACTTGATAGATTTAGAGATTACTGATCCAAACAGTACAGACAACTACCATGCCGAAGGTAGTATGAGTCGAACTGATTTACATAGAAAGTAATGGGCGGCATTTGACCAACAGCAGATGCTAAGTCGACTGACTAACTGTGCGGTGAATGATGCGGGATTACGGAGGAATGACAGAGAAGTGGTGGAGTGAGGAAATAGGTTAGTTGTGAAACAGTCTTGTGTTTATTTCACATTCGTTGACGGAGAACGGGGGGGGGGGGGGGGGGGGGGGAATTCTGTGATGTGTGGTGGTGACTTGATTGACGTGCATTCATTTCTCATCAGGGAACTGCAAGCTCGCTCTCTCTCTCTCTTCTCTCTCTCTCTCTCTCTCTCTCTCTCTCTCTCTCTCTCTCTCTCTCAAGCACCGTTCATGGAAAACGCTCACTTCCCCCAATGCGCGGGTCAGACGCTTGGGGACGGCCTGTGACTCTTCTGCAATTATCCGGGTATCTGTTTCGTTGCTCAGGTAACCAGAATGCCACGGTATACCTTTTGACACTAATCTCTCGCTGTACGGTACTTGTCAGTATCTGTGTCCACGTGTCTGTCATTTCAAATTGTAGCCGATTTTGTTTCTCTTTGTTTCTTTTTTTTTTCCTCTGGACAATGAGCTTGTATACCCCGACTTGAACGTTTTCCTTCAGGCCATTTTTTGTTGTTTTTTTTTTGTATGACAGACTGTTCATGTTGAATCTCAACGGTTTTATGGATTCTGACGTCATCTGAGGAACCGTAGATCCCAAAGCAGATAAAGCCCGTGGTTCATAGGCCCATAATTTTTTCGACTTTCAAGGTGGTCCAAGGAGATACTGACTCATTTTTGGCCACGGTAGGTGGCGCATGTTGATGTTGAAGGTCGGACGATCCAAAGTGGATGATGACGTGGATGACCTGTCAGCCTAGACCCAAGGCAACGCGTGCAGGTGTTAACCCTACAAATGAAGTTCGTTTTAACCCTTTTAATCCTGCTGCAGCAACTAGCTGTGTCCCCTTCCCAGCTCGGCATGTATTGGGCTGTTCTGCTGGCACGACGCAGCTGGTTTACACATAATGTAAATGACTCTGGATCAGCCAATAAAGAGGGCAAAACAGGTACAGAAATATATTTTTCCTGTGATGTACTGAATTTTGTGTTTGAAGCAGCCGGTGATGCACGGTTCCTTGATAGGGGCCGAACAGATACTTCGTCACTTCAAGATCTTCCTAATCCAACAGGCTATACAAATGCATTATATATGATAGAATGCAAATAAAACGTGAATGTCTCATACCCAAATATATATTTTCTCTGGCTGTGTAAATGTACATGGCTTTTGCATTTATACTTTGAGTTATTGCTAATATTGTCTCTGTTGCATTTCATTTGAGACTTGCGTCGTAATGTTACTTCACTGATTCATGGTGCTGGAAGGGAAAATGTCAATAAATCATTCGAAATTGGCGTACTCAAACAGCACAGGATTGTTTACAGAAATAGCTTCAAAGTGCATTTTATATGAAACTTGCCTGACCGTAATGTTACTTCACTGACACATGTGTTGGAAGAAAAAAAGAAAAGGAAAAAGCATCAATTAATCATTCGAAATTCGCTTGTTCAAACAACGCCTATAGATGAAGGAAATAGCTTACAAAGTACTTTCCCTGTATTTGCCATTTACGCACGGAATAATGTTAACATGTGCTAGATTTGAACCGATCTCTCTTCATGTGTATTCATGTCTTCACGTGCGCCCGAAAGATCGGGCGCCGGAAAGAAAGAGTTAATTGAGTTTGTTCCCTTCGGTGTGACACACTTCGTGGTCAGAGACATGGTGATCCTAGTCTGGACACGGTGGGGTGTCGGATCACTGTGGACCAGCTACGTTCAAACGTCAACATAGTTCGGAGGTCACCGTGACCTTTAATCTCCATATGTCAGTGCCATAGATCTTAATGACTGAATTGTGTGTGTGGATCTGTCCATTTCCGGATTACCCAACAAAAATCCGACTCATTTCCGTAAGTGTATGGTGAGGGAAGCTCTCTCTCTCTCTCTCTCTCTCTCTCTCTCTCTCTCTCTCTCTCTCTCTCTCTCTCTCTCTCTCTGTCTGTCTGTGTTTATGTTCGCGAGCGCGCGTGTGTTTGCCTGTGTGTTTAATCGCACATGCATACATTTAACTCTACCGGTAAGCAAACAAACAAGCAAAGAAAAAGAAAAACAAAATATTTTGGGGTTAAAGGAAGATGTGAGATTTTTCAAGCGTTTTCACCGGAAGACATTTTTTGTAACATATTTCTCAATTTACGTATTTACTTTGCATTGCGGGGGTGGGGGGTGGGGAGGGGCTTAGTTCGGATCGTTAGATTCCGTGAGTGAGGTCTCTTGTCCATGTTGAGAAACTATCGAAAGACAATGTACCGTGTTTCTTTTAACAATTTGGCATTCGTTCGAACCTACCCGTGACCCGTTTATCTTCCTCACCTTTTATAGTATCGGCTGCCGTTTTTACCCAGCACTTTTTTCCTTTTAGTTTTCTTTTGTCAACTTAAATGCATAATTCTCTTTCTGCGTTAACTTCTATTGATTCTTTTTTTCTTTTTTCTAAGTCCGTGTTCACATAACGCCTCTTCCTCAACTTTCTCCTCCACTTCTCCTTCCTTTGTCTTTCTGTCTCTTTTCATGTTCTCTGGTGTGTTTTTTTTTTTGTTGTTGTCATTTCCTACTTCATTTCTGTATCATGTGGGTATCAAACCCTACGGGGATGCCTGATAAACTGTATCCGCAGGTGTAATTTACATTTTTCTTCCAAATTCTGCGACTGCATCACCCCTCCCCCTCTCATCCCCTCTCCCTCTTCACTGTCGTCAAGTTTTTCTTCCTTTTGACCCACTCGTCTACATTTACTCTAGAAAATCTGTCCAGTGTTTCTCTCTGGTTCCAGCTAGGCCTGCAAGTTTATTCTGTTATGATTTTTCGATGATGTAGTGAAATCGGAAACTCCGTTCAGATTGAAGAACAGCTGTTTATCTTGCTTTGTCTATCTGCCAGACTGGGCTTTTCATGTGATTCATGGCACTGTCTTTTTTTTTTCATTAATATTTCACGCATTTTTTGCAACCTGTAGACAAAAAGTCAAGCGGTATGTCCAAAGCCATTAGCACGGGCTGGTGTCAGATATCTGAAGGGTATCAATAGTTCAACTAGAAGGCCATATTCTGCTACACCTAATTATGTGTATGTACTTGTGTTTGTTTTGTTTTGCTTTGTTTAAAATGGCACAACTTCATTTTTCTTTTTTTTTTTTTTCTTTTTTTTTTTTCTTTTTTTTTTTGTGTTCGCTGATAACTTTGAAAGGTCCCGTGCGGGCCGGCTGAGCTGTAATACCACTGAAACAGAATATGGGTGCTCCGTCTCTCGTTACTTTTTGATATCTTTCTTACTCTATGTCGTTCCATGGTTTCGGTAGTAACGACGTAATAAGACGGCTCTGGTTTCGAGTTTCGAGTTGTTAACGAAGTTTCTCATGTTCGCCGGAAACGAAGGCGGTGAATCACCATCGAAAACAACTAACACGTGTTCGTGCCGGTCTCTGGGTTCGGGTAGGTGACAGCATTACGTCAGAAGCTCACAAGTACAGTTGTTTGGCATCTGATGTTTTGACTTATAAAAGGCATACAGGAAAAGTGTGTGTGTTTGCTAATGTTGCACATTTTCAGGTTCTGCTTGCATTCAAATTTCTCGCGCACATGTGTGTGAGTGAGTGTGTGTGTGTGTGTGTGTGTGTGTGTGTGTGTGTGTGTGTGTGTGTGTGTGTGTGTGTGTGCACGTGGGCGTACGTAGGCGGGTGTGCCAACGCGCACGTGTGTTTGCGTGCGTGTGCATGCGGGTGCGCGCGCGCGTGTGTGTGTTGTGTGTGTGTGTGTGTGTGTGGTGTTTCTTGACTCATGTCTGTGGTATTTCTATAATCAGCGTCTCAACCATCAGTATCTTTCATTGTATTTCAATAATTCGAGAAGGATTTTCCAAGATTTTGGATATGACATGTCTTCCTCTTCATTTATTCGTTTTCATTAAGAGTCGATTGTGACAAGATTCCTCTTCCTCGGTTTGTTTGTAATTTCTTCATATTCGCTTTTTGTGAGGGTTTCTTCCTCTCCTCGTCGTCCTCCTCCACCCTCCTCCTCCTCCTCGTTCTCGTCCTCCTTCCCTTCTTCTTCTTCTTCTTCTTTTTCTCCTCCTCCTCCTTTATCTCCTTCTTCTCCTTCTTCTTCTCCTTCTCCCCACCACTACTACCACCACGATATCCTCCTCCTTCTCCTCTTCTTCTCCTTCCCCTCCTCCTTCTTCTCCTTCATTTTCTTCTTCTCTTTCTCCTTCTTCTTCTTCTCCTTTTCCTCCTCTTCCTCATTCTCCATCCTTCCTCCATCTCCTTCTCCATCCTTTCTCCATCTCCTTCATCTTCTTCTTCATCGTCATATCCTTCTTCTCCTTCTTTTCTTCCTCCTCCTTCTCCCTCTTCTCCTTCATCCTCTTCTCCTTCGAAATCGTTTTCTCCTTCTTCTCCTTCTTCTTTTCCTCCTCTATCTTCTCCTTCATCTTCTCCTCCTTCTTCATCTTCTTCTCCTCTTTCGTCTTCTTCTCCTTCATCTCCTTCTTCTTCTCCTTCTCCTCCTTCTTCTCCTCCTGTTCCGGCAAACAGTTTCTCAGGACACAAAGTCGCCAGACGCCTCAAAAAGCCAGGGCACAAGTTAAAGCCGGCGCTGTATGAAGACATCAGGACACAATGGGCACGGCGTTTTGTTTACACTGCACCCCGAAGCGGGAGATTGCCGCAGACACATGACATTCACCGTATGATGGATGGCAGTGTCAGGGATGTCCCACTCCCTCTTTGTTCTGCCCACCAGGCTTACGTGGCGGAGGATGGTTGGAGGGGAGGGCGGGGGGGGGGGGGGGGAGGGCGGTTGAAGGGAGAGCAGGGAGTGGAAGTGAGTTGGTTTGGGGAGGATGAAGGGGTGAGAGGGAAGGGGAAGAGGGGGGGGGGTGGAGAGGGGTTAGTTTGGAGACGGGTAGCAAGAATGTGCCGGATTATATTTGGTCGGCATATTTGTATGATTTTTTTTTAATCCCTACGGCCAGGTCTATCCTCTCTCTCTCCCATGACAAGGACAGATTGTAAGACTAGGCTTTGGCCTAAAATCTCCATCCTTGTGTATTAAAGATCAATCAATCAATCTCTCTCTCTCTCTCTCTCTCTCTCTCTCTCTCTCTCCTCTCTCAAACACACAAACGCACGCACGCACGCGCGCGCGCGCACGCACACACACACACACACACACACACACACACACACACCACACACACACACACACACACACACACACGTGGCTGACAATACTTAGGTTATGAAACGGTCGAGCTGACCACTCAGACTTTAACATCTTTGATCTCACTTGTATCATTCAGTGGATTCTCAAGCATAGCTCAAACACTCTCAACCGTACCCCCTTATATTTATTACACTTTACACAATAATTTCAGCATCTATGTAACTTATTTCGTTTGACAGTTGAGTTTTCTACTCGTTCTACTTTGTATTCCCTTCATTTGCATCATTGGGGAGCCATTGGAATCTGTGTTTGAACTCTTGGTGGTGAGAATACCACAGAATTATAGGTGGTATATTTCCTTGTGATGCCAGTCAGCCGTGTCCTACTGATGAGACTGAATCAGCTGACGAAAGCCCTCTGAGCGGGCAGTCTGAATGATTGTATTCTCCGGATGGGTTGTCGTAATCCTAAAATGCTGTTAGTGAAGGAGTTCACCTTTATATTCTAAAGTTCTCTTGTTACACTCCAATGATCAATCTAGGTAGGTAGATAGATAGAAAGATAGGTAGGTAGATAGATAGACAGATATAGATATACACATGTATAGATATATACATGTACAACACCACACAGACATAGACAGAGAGATGAATAGATCGATCGATCGGTCGAAAAAAAGATAGAGATTGATAGATACAAACATACATAACAACAGGCATGTGTGTGTGTGTGTGTGTGTGTGTGTGTGTGTGTGTGTGTGTGTGTGTGTGTGTGTGTGAGTGAGTGATGAGTGAGTCAAGTCAAGTCAAGTCAAAATTTTATTTAGAGATGGAAACATTGAATAAGCAACATATCTGCTTTTTTACATCAAGCCATCTATGAAAAAAGAAAGAAAGAGAAAAAAAATCAAATCGTGTACAATGCCTTTCATCAAAAGAAAAGTAAACATACCGTCTTCCCCCCTCCCCCCCCCCCCCCCCCCCCCCCCCCCCCCCCCCCCCCCCCCCCCTCATCTCCTCCCCTTTACCCACTCACTTCCATTCACGTAAAAGGTATCAATGCTCATTGCCGCCCCTATGGTTACATTCACGAAGTGTATATCTTTACCAGTGTATTTCTTTTCTGCACAGGATGGACATTTTTTTTCAGTATCATATGTGGTTAACGATTCATGAGATAATCTTTCAATTTTTTCTTAAACGTGTTTTTATTTTTTGTATTTTTTAAGGGTTTTGTGAGTTTATTCCACAGATTTCCACCTGAATATACAAAACTGGATTTGTATAAATTGTTGCGTGGTCTAGGAATGGACAATAAATGATTATGTCTATGGCAATTGACTCTAAATGTTTCTGTAATCTTTTGGGGAGCTGTTCCATTAATAACGTTATGCATACAAAGGGCTTTATTGAAAAAGAGTCTGTTTGGGAAGGTTAATATTTTGAGTTGTTTGTAATCTTCATCAGTTAGGGAGCTCGATTTTAACAATACTAATTTCAATGCTCGTTTGTACAGACGATGAATTAATTTTAAATTATGTTCACTACAGTTGTCCCAAAGGGTTGATGCATAATCAATTAATGACAAAATATGTGCGCAGAAAAAAAGTTTTCGAGAGTGGCCATCGAGAAATTTTTTATCCGAGACAACTGAAATATTTTTTTTGAAAGGCGTTTTGCTAAGAATGTTATATGTTCAGTCCAAGATAAATCTTTGTCAATAATGACACCTAGTGTTTTGTGTGAACTGACTTCCTCAACTTTATTGTTGGATATGAGTAAAGGCTGAAAGTTTGATTTCATTTTTTGTCGTTTTTGTCTTGTAGACACGTACATGCACTTTGTTTTAATAGCATTTAAAGACATATGGTTTAGTTGTGTCCATTCAGTAAGTTTATCGATATCTGCTTGAAGCTTAATTGTTAATTCATAGGCATCAGAGTCGTTTTCGTGAAGAGATGTATCATCTGCAAACATTTCGCAGTGAGTGAGTGAGTGTGTGTGTGTGTGTGTGTGTGTGTGTGTGTGTGTGTGTGTGTGTGTGTGTGTGTGTGTGTGTGTGGAAAGAGAGAGAGAGAGGGTGCGAACAAAACACACACACACACACACACACACACACACACACACACACACACACACACACACACACACACAAGAACAAGTTGGCTTTTTCATTTTCCCAGATTTTCGGCGAGCGCACCTCGCCTTCGCCAGGAGACTCTGCTGGTCTAAAGCTCAGACAGGTACTATAAACGACTGTGACAGTCACCCAACTAAATAAGAAGGAAAAATAGGAACAGTGGAAAGCATGGAGCACAGTCATATCCTGAACGCGGGAATGATATGCATATGTACAACGAGTAAGTAATTGAGAGATGGGAGGGGAGAGGGCGAGGGCGGAGAAGGTGGGTTGCAAATGTATGTGTAAGTGTAAATATGCCCGTGGTTTTGCGTCATGGTAGTAATGGGTGTAGTAGTGTCAAGGGCGTTCAACCTCTCACAAAAGCCATTAAACGCTTAGAGGCAAAGGGACGTTGTACGTAGTATACAAATAGGTAATAGAACCATTAACAAGTGTGCCTTACCCATCGCACACGGTCGAACCGTGTCAAGGAGGACGAAGCGGTCAGGTGACAGATGGCACCTAAGGTAGTAAGGAGTTCGGACCTGCCCGACAGCGAAAGGGGAGAGGAATGTAACCACTAGGACCTCGGTGCACCAAGTGAGCGCTAAATACTCAGTCAGCTGAGGTTCTTTTGTAAACAGTCATTGAAGAGCAGGAGTCTTGGACTCGTTCGGATGGTATTGCCGTGGGTCACTGGGTTGGTTCTATTGTCAGGCTGGTTGAACGCGCGTGGATGTTGTTATCGTAGCCCTCTTTAAGATAATTACTGTGTTAAAGTGGCCTCCGAAGTCGACGGGAATTTTCGATGTCCATCTGGTGCCAAGTGTTTGTTTGCTAATCAGT